>JAHLJT010008446.1:211692070-211710658 GCA_031308135.1 Acheta domesticus
CTTTCTGAAAATTAGTTACAGTTAATCTTGTAATAAAGGAAGCAATAGTTATAATAGTCAGTTGTAAATTTTATAGTTTTTTTCATTTGATATCTTAAGATTAGGAAAGTTAAATATGCAATATAATTTTAAAATTGTCAGTTTTACTGTTGTAAATGAAGTTTTTATTTTAAGTTTTTAATGACAACACAATCTTAAAAGAAATGCATGTTATTCTAGTGTCCAAGATAGGAATTGGTATGAACACTACTGTGGACTGTCAAATCAAATGTACACATTCCTAAAATACAATAATTATTAATACTAATGTAAGCAATTGCTATTACTTCCTTCCAACAGACATACTTTACTTTGTTGCATGTTTCATACTTGAAAAATATTAAAGTATACATTTAAATAAAATAAATATTTAAATAAGAATTTGATTGAAAACAAATGCATCATTGAATCAACCAACACCGAATGAATCAGAATACACTATGCTTATAAGCATAATATATGTATACGATGCATTACCTATTCCATATTATCATTCTGATCTTCCTTTTAATGTACTATATAAAACTATTGCTAATTGTTGAAGTCATTTATGGATTTATTATTAACTTTTTTCTTTTCCCTTTTTTTCCCTTCTTCTTCTTTTCTTTTTTCTTCTCCAATTATGTTACAGGCTGGGGCTTATATGCAGCTGTTGGCAGCATGGGTTTGACTCTACTTTGTGCACTTTTGTCAATGCAAGCTGACATTGCAACATCTAGTGACAAGGTATGAATTATGACTGTCAAGATAAAAATTTAGATGACTGTTTTTCTCTGACATAATTGAATATTTGGCCATTGATGATTTTTTTTGTTTTTAATTTAGGTTGAGTTCCAAATTCAACAAGGCCGCTCTCTTATTTGCTTGTGGTAAGCTTCATTCCACTTGTTTACACCACTTTTGGCTTCCTGTCATATCTTCCATGGTAACTTATGTGTTTACTATTGTCTATGAAGAGTTCATTAAAATCAAAAGTCTTGCTTAGGCATTCCAAAAAAAACATTGCCATTTATTTGGCATTTATGGGGCCATGTGCATTTATATTGTTCTTGTACTCATTGTGCCTTTTCACATAAAGATGTCTTTTGAGGACGACATTGATTTGTATATTTTCAGAATTATTACAAAAGCATCTTAAATGTGTGGTGTTTTGTTAATTATTCATAGCTTACTGTTTCCTGTTGTGAATAAATGTGTATTATTGCACATTTTAGTCATTGTCTTTATACTTAATGTGCACTTAAATGTATAAATTAATATTTATGTGAATGTTGTAATTCAGATAAGCAAAGGAGTTACAATGTCATAGAGTTGTACAATGCATTTCTGAGAATGAGAAACATCCACTTACATATTGGTACTGATATTCTCTTGTTGCCTTATGCCAAAGATTTGAATATACTCATGTTGTATACCCTATGACTTTATTTGTATGTCTACCTTATTGTAGGTTTATTTGTGCAAAAAGTGATGATTTGTGTAAAACAGTTCATGTAGACATTTGAATAAATATAATTTTTTTCTCTTGAATTATTATTTTTTCTCCCTAATAATTTTTGGGAGCACTCGGTACAAAAATGATTTAACTCTGAGGACAGTGTAGAAATTACCAGGTAAAAATGGTGTTGGGTATTTCAGCACCCTTTATTATTTTGTCAGTTTTGTATTTTTTAACTTGAATAGTTCTTTTATAACTGTTCAGAAACTTTAAACATTGATAAATGTTTAGACACATATGCCTCGGTCTCAACAAAATATGGAATTTTAGTCACTTTCAAGGTACATTTAAATGGAATAAAAATGCAAATTTGCCTTCAAATTTATTTTCTGTAATATATTTAATCACTATTGTCACTGAATTCACTAGGTCCAAGTGAGAAGATCATGCAAAATTCAATACTTTAATTTTTGATAAAATTGTCCATATTCTTCTTGTCCACCTTCTACTTCCTTTTCTTCTTTCTTTTTTTCTCTCCTCTCCATCTCCCTAAGAAAAAGTTAGCACTGCTCATAATTTAATGTTGAGTGGAAGTTGGGATTTGCACTTGTTCCTCCAAGTATTAATGTCATGGACTACTTTATTGAGTATTTGTACATTATGAAACACTTGAGGGTTTCTTACAAGAACCAAACAAGTCCAAAATTTCATATTTTGAGATATTTCACCTAGTTATTCCCTATAACTGGTGTTGTCTGCTGGGACATTTCTTTTCGGGAAGGTTTTTCAAGGTTACAAAACAGTGAGAGATATAAGGCAGGGAAAAACAGGCATTTCTACAAGAGACATTTTAGTTCATCAATTTTCTACCAAGAACTTAACAAGTCTGGGACTTGTTTGGTTCTTGTTGACAATAGACTATGTTTATGTGTATGTAGGCACCATCTTCTGTCCATTGTTATTTGTACTTTGTAGAAGTTAGTGAAATTGAATGTTTATGTGCTGTGAATATAGGACCTACTATAGAGTAGTAATCTAATAAGGGAAGCACAGGCAATAAAGTCTCAGATACTCAGTGGCCTAGATGAAATAAACCAAAAGAGAAGAAAGAAACGTTGAATAGACTCACCAGAGCAGAGGGAAACAGTACACAAAATACAGCTAAAAAGCCAATGCCTAGCATAGCAGTGCCAGTGCATAGCAATGCAAGCAGCCCCAGTGCATAGCAGAATTGTGGGAGAGGATTGAAAGAGGATCACATCTCATGGAATTCTTGCTGACAATGAACAGAAAATTGAAATAGAAGATGACAATAGTAATGAATAATAGTTATTTTCAATATTTCAACAAAAGTGACTGAACTCTGAAAATTAAATAATATTATTTTTGTCATTTGTGTATTTTTCTCAGTATGTCATATTTCTCTGCTGACTTTATTCTTATCTTTTATTGACAGTAAACATCTTTTGCTAAAAAAATAAAGGTTTCAAATATTGATTCCGCAAAAACCAGTCAAGTCCAGAATACTCTTCTTTTGTAAATCGAGTACCAGATCATCACATTTTTACTAAAATACTATTCCCAAACACACACAGCATCTAAATACAAAATATCATCAAATTATCATTATGCACTTCATGGTATGAAGTTTTTTATGCCTCCTGAAAAGTTGCAAATTTGAACTAGTTTGGTTCTTGTAAAATTTCTTCCTTCATTTGCATTACTTACTTACATGTGAAGTAATTGGCTCTTTACTGAGTTCCAGAAGAAATTTCCTCCATCACTCTGTCATCTTTTCCACATAAATGACTCCAATGTAAGAAATGTTTCACAAAAATAAAGCCCATAAACATGTGAACGTTGTATAGTTTTTAATGAAGAAGACAGTCTCAAGGCGATGTAGCATTTTATCTATTAAAGCTCAAAACAGTTTCCACTGGTTTTGGCATTAAATAAATAAATTTAAAAAATGATTTGATCTCCCAATCGTTAATTTATTTTAATCACCTATTATAAAATAGAATACTTTCATTCTTGTGAAACATGAATTGAATTCATTTGTAGTTTATAATATTTCATATGGTTCTTCTCATATCCGATAATGATTTTTTGTAGTTGGAAATTAATAAATAATGTGAGTAGTCAAAATATGCCGCATTATCTTCAGAAGGTTAATTAATGCAGTCATCAATTTAAGTTAGGCTTATGTTTAAGAAGAAATATTTGATATTGTGCAATGACTGGTGGGAGTGACATTCTATATTAAAATTAATTTAAGAAGCATGCCTGAGAACACAAATGTTGAATTTCTCTGTAGAGTGGACTGACACAAAATGTTGAACAAATTCACAAATAAATATCATACACCAATGCCATTGGGCATTTAGTAGCTCAAAACTGTTACTTATCATTCAGAACATTGAACATGTCAACATGTTTTCTATTGTCACTTCTTTTACTAATCATCATGAAATTTCTTGCAAAGGATTTCAGACACTGCTTAGATGCAGAGAAAAAAGTTTATTTCTTGCAGTGGCGTCACAAGGAGATTAAAAGCTAAGGATCAGATCATAAAAGAGAATGACCTTCATAAACAAATGTTTGGTCAATTTAAAACATTTTTAAAAGTCTTATTTAATTGAAAATATATTTTACAAATATTTTCACTGAAATATAGAAAAGTGCATAATGTGCATAGAGTTGAAGACATTTGCATTTGAAGAATAAATAACAACATTGGATGTTTGTAATTTCAGATCACTGTCATTGCTGTTACATTCTTCAATTCCTGAAACATCTGAGAGTATATAATCTGTATAATTTTATTCTGTGCTCAGTTTAGTTAGCAAAATTTTCCTGCTGGAACACACTGCAGGGCATGAGACCTTACGAATGGAATTCCACACCATTCACAAATGCACTGCAGGTTTTGTTTTTGGTATTATTTTATGGTACACAATTTGTCATGAAATATTTTCTCTGTGAATGTTGTTAGAGAGTGCTTCAATCTGTACATTGTGCCATCTGTTGTCTCAAAGTCATTGCATCCATTTTGAAGAACTCTTTTCACATTTTCTTCTTCTGCTCTCTTGTTAAAACATTTTATAATTAATGATAGGTGAATGTTACTTTGTTCTTTCAGCAGAAATGGACTAATTTACTCTATTTCATTATTTACCATTACCCTCTCAAGAAATTTTGCTTCTTGAAATTGTAATATTTTTTAAATATATATATATATATATATATATATATATATATATATATATATATATATATATATATATATATATATAAAACTGGAGGTTGGTATGTATATAAGAGGTAAACTTCGACACTGTATGACCAATCTCCATGAAAGTTGGCACTTCTAGGTGTTTTTGTCACTGAGAAGGTTTATGTGCAGTTAATTCTGTAGTAACTCCACTACATGGTGCATTAGAACAAAACTAAATATTCACGTTAAATGCAACCTGCAACACTTGGCAGCATTTTGAATCTATATCATTAAATAACTCCTAAACAACGTGTCCTAGAGCATTAAAAATTAAAATTTTGAGGTAGCCTCAAAGAAACGTTTCTCACATCATAATCTACAGGATGAGACCTTTATAAACATTCTATTACATTTTTGCTGGTCCGGCGCTTATCGATATTATCTCATCTGCTCAGAGATGAGCAGAATCTGAAACTAAATGTGAATGAGAGGGACAGAGAGAGGCAGAGACGGAGGCACACAAAGTCAGTCAGACTGAGACACTGGCAGAGAGACAATGAGAGAAAGAGAAAGCGGGAGGGAGGGAGAGACAGAGAGAAAGGGAGATGGAAGGGAAATGAGGGAGATGAAGGGCAGAACAACATCTGCCGGGTTCCACTAGTACATTATAATTTTGAATGTTTCATACAGTATGTAACATACATCATGTTACACACTGTTTACTTAACTAAAGTAAACAGTACATACACTCATTGTATTTAATTACTTATCATTTTGAACCATTCCGTAAATTGTAATAATTATTACATCCATAAAATACTGTTAAGAAAAGGAAGAAAGACTGCAGAAATAACAAGCAGAAATGGCTTAAAGCAAAGATGTAGATTATTAGCCATCTTCAACAAATACATTAATCACTTAGGGAGAGGGCAACTTAATCAGGGAACACAAATCAGAAAAGACAAAAAGAAATAATCTTGTGTACTCCTGATGAAACTATTGTAATCGATTCCAAAGATAATGTACAAAGAAGAATTTTTGAATTCAAAAAAGGGGCCCAAGTATACTCTATGAAGATAGCAGTCCAGAAAACAAACATTATGGTAATATAAGGCAAAGAACAAAGGAGACCCAAAATTGTAATTAATGGAAAATTAGTGTTATAAGTAAATTCGTTCTCATATCTTGGAATTATAAGAAGTGTGTTCAACCAAACTTAGGACATAAAAAATAAACTAAATAACTGCAATAGAATTTGCAGAACAGTTAAGAGTCACTTCACCAAAGACATGGACCCAGAAACAAAGCTGAAATTCCACAATGTAGTGGTTAAACCTAGAATCATATGTAGCTCTGAAACATGGATAATAAAAGAGGACAATCAAAACTACAGGCAACACATATGAGATTCTTAAGGTACCTTGTGGGAATCACAATAAGGGACCAATTGAGAACTAGGGATATTAGAAAGAAATTGAAGACCAAAGGTATAGTACAGGAAATAGAACATTCTCAAAGGAAATGGAAGGAATGAACAACAGACTGCCAAAACTGATCAGAAAGGCAAAACCAAGAGGGTTAAGAGATATAGGAAGACCACAAAAGCTACCAAGAATACCGGGTAAACCAAGAGAAACAGGTTATAAAACCTTATTTCGGGTTAGTTCATGATGATGATGATATCCACATTTTTTATTGAATATTTTTATTAATTTTCAATTTTGGTTTGATTGATGCATAGTTTTGAACACCTGCTGTCTTGAAAAAGATATAACATAAATATTGCAAATATTAAACACATTTTTCATATTTAGTGTTCAAGAGTACTATTAGTTTATCTCTAGAGTTGTTTACAACCTTTGGGAGAGTTCAAAATAGTCATTAAAAAATTCTTCTTATTCAAACTACACCATAGTAAAATTTTGATTTGATTTCTTTTATAATGAGAGCTGAGCCATTTTCATCTTCGGTTCTTCATTGCCATTTTCCCAGGATCCTTATATCATCAATTTCACCATTTAATTTTAGGCGTGGTCATTCTCTGCATCTCTTTCAAGCTATGTTCCTCTCATATAACTACTGACTGCCCATTTTTTAACCACTCTTAAAACATGCCCTATCCATTCCAGTCTTCAGGTATTAACAGTTAATAATATTAGAAGTCTTTAAGTATATTTTCTTATTCAGTACCTGCTATTTCTTTTTCTCCATAAATCATTTACCTTTTCAGAGCTATAAATTCCCCTTAAAAACTTCCTTTCCCATACCTGAAGAGATGTTTCTGTCTTAGTGAGGATCCAGCATTCACTACCATACAATGCTATTGGTTAATGGTATTGTAGTAGAGTTGAATTTTACCTGTTTTCAAAATCTTCCTTGCTGTTGAGAATTTAGGAGGATGCCATGAAACCAATTTCCTGTCACTATTATCTTTTTAATTTTTTCTTTCAGTAAATTATTTTCAGTTATAAGGGCACCTATACATTGAATTAATGGAAACCACACTGTTTGATACCTAGAATGATTTATTATCCTGTTTCTTTTCCATTTGAGGAACTTTGTTATCAAAGCCAGAACAAAGATTTCATAGGGGAAACAAAATCTCATGTCTACTTGTGTGTTCTCACACCATTTTCGGTAAGAATAAGCTGAATTTGAACTGTATCGCTACAGAAGGTTATGAAGGATTTCCTCAACTTAACAAAAATGCAAAAATGTGAATTAGGTAATTAATGAAAAAGAAACTTGATAGCGAACCTTATTTAGTAATGAGCATGTCTTTGCTCATGCTGTTCTTTATGTTCAAACCATTGTTTTGGTCTCAGCTTTTTAGTTTATAATACATTTTCCAATGGGTACATGTACATTCCTGCTTTATGTCTTTGCATCAGTCTCCCCTGGCTGCAACTTGATTTATTCCAGGTGCAGACAACTTGATACCTACCTTGCTCCCATCTCAAGTCAAGAGTCAAGTCAACAGCTCTATCATTGTATGAGTTGTAAAATAAGTGCTGCTCATGAGTTCATTGTGTTGTTTTAGAAGAAGCCGGGCTACATCTAGATGGTGCTGGTGCTGCGGCCGTAAGTCCTTACATTGCACGCTTGGTCTTATCCTCATTCACCCAACTTTCCGGAAAGAGGAAGGAAAGTATTTACTAACAATCAACTCAGCTGAGACTGTTTCCTTCCATCAAGTGACCAAGAGCTGATCACACATAGTCCTATTTTAGAGAAGGGGAGACAGGCCAAAATCTACATAGATGGTGCTGACACTATGGCTCATACATTACCCACTTGATATTACTCATCCTTACACAACTTACTAGGGAAGGGAAAGAAGTTCCCTGTTAGGTAGAAGGGTGATACATGGTGTGCTGGGAATACTCACCATGCCACAAACCCACAACATCCATACCTTATGTGGGATTCAAAGACAGAGCCCAGATTTTGTGAGTTTCTTGGGTACAAACGCCCCAAGCTCCTGCACCACTCATGCAGGTCAGGATGAAAGCAAGACGGTTTTTATTTATTTATTTATTTGGTCAAAAAACAGTAAAAACTGTATATGACGTGTGGGGAAAGAGATTTATCTGCGCACATTTTCTTGAGGGAAAAAAAAGAAGGTTGAAAGGTGGTTGGGAGAACCCCACCTTGTGGCAACACTAGCAAACATCCAAGCTGAAGATGATATTCAAACTGAGACTGCTAAGACTCATCAGCTTTAGAGATCTCAACTACCCAGGTCAGCTGCATAAGGTCTTGTATTTTTTGTTATAAAAAAAACATCTACATAAACATTAAACAACATTACATTACATTTATTTTGAGGAATAAACCATGATAACATTAATTTTAATATTTGATAATAAATTTCTGACTTTGCTACCATATTTGTTAAATAAAAAAATACATATTGTTATCCATATTGTGAATTAAACATCTAGATTGTTTTTTTTTAAGTTGCATAATAAAGGTAGAGTTATAGTAAAGGTAGTAGTTAGTTATAGTTGTTAGTTATAGTTATAGAGTTATAGTTGCAAAGTAAAGGTAGAGTTATAGTAAAGAGTAGATACACGTTTCCAATTCAGAATAATTACCAGTGGCTATCCATCAGTTGTAAAGTAAAGTGTACTTTGTGATAGAATAATTATCAGTGAATACAATTTCTTCATTGAGTCTACCATGATAATGAAGTATATCTTCATCTAGATGTTGCTTGTATCAGTTTCAAGCATGTGAAGAATACTGCTGAAAACATTCTTCAACCAAAATGATTTACAGCCTATCTGATAGGAATTTATTAATCACTTTTCTGGTATTTTACAAAAGATAAGTATTGGTATTTGGAAAAAAAATGAGGAATGTATTTATTTTGAAGAGAAAAGAGGTGAGGAAAAAGGTTTACTCTTTTTATTCATTCAGATGGATCTTGTAAAAATAATATCTACTAAAATGTAGTTCATTTCAGAAGAGAAGAACTAGCAATACCCATGTAAAAGCAAAACAAACTATTACAACAGTTCAAAGAGAAATTTCATATTCAATGACTTGTAGAATGTTATACTACGGTATTATGCAATATCCTTTTTCTCATATTTCTTGATTCTGGGTAAAATACCTGAATGTTAATCACTTACCTTTCAATTAGTAGCCTTCTTGGAACAGTTTCATCAACAATTATTTACATCTAGGAATCTTTTATTTTATACAAAAATTAGTTTGTGAGACACTTAGATAAACGGAAAAAAAATTTGGGGAGTAGAACAGAAAACACAGTGCTACAGTTTATATTTTTCTTAACAGTTTGTACTACTAAAAGTTCATAATATTTTGTTAAGGAAAAGAAAATAATATTATTGTGTCCTTGTATAAAATTGCAAAGGAAGTTTTAAAGATGTATTGTATTAAAATTAAATTTTATTAAAGGTATAAAATGTGTTAAAAGTATTCAACACCAGCTGTATGGGTGATCAGAAACAAGACTGAAACATTACAAAATGAGTGTATCAAGATTCAAAAGTCTAGAGATCTACAAATCTACAAGCAATTGGTTACATAATAACCTATAGTTGAATTCAGGTACACTAATAGGTGATCATTATGAATTAATTATGAACACAGAATCAGAAATCAAATCTTTCTTCACAGCACTCATTTCTATAAAATTGATTATTATAAAGAAAAGCATATTGCTGAACAGTCTAGGTTATGGGTTGAAGTGCACAAATTTGCTAAGTCACAAAATGTGAATGAAGAATTTTAAGTGTTTTGCTTTCAGTGAAAATAAAGACATGACAAAATACTGGGGAAAAAATTGGAAACCAAAAAATATTCTATATTACCAATTTCCAATGCATGCAGAAATTTAAAGAAAACAATGCACACTCTAGCCTTGTAAGAGGTGTCTATGGTTTCTCCTATCCTGAATGTAGGAAGTTATTGCAATTGAAGACCTTGGGGCAATAACATGCTATGCCACATTTCTGATGAAGTTGAGATATGTGCATTTCGACACCGATGTATCTAGATGTTGGGTTTTTATTTTAAAGATTTGCCACAAGATGGCAGTGTAGTTATAAATTAATGTTCCTTATCCCATTGTGTAGAATGCAATGTCTAAACCTTTACTTGCGTTTTTCTGAAAACTTACATACAGTGGCGTAGCATGTTATTGCCCCAAGGTCTTTAATTATTGTATGCTTAAGTAAACCGATTACAAAATCAAGATACTTTCTATTTAAAATGTTTAATTTGACTCTCAATCGACAATTTGAAATCTGACTGATGTGATATTTCCTTTTAATGGATAATTTATTTGCTTTAGTACAGGAAATGGGAATTAATATAGCTACATTTCAGGCACTAACTGACAACTGACATCTCCAAAAGACTATCATGGACCAGGTATCCAGTGGCATACTGCCACCCCATTTACTCTCAATGCAGTGTCCCCAAACTCAAGTAAGCTAGTTACCTTACTCGCGACCTTGACATGCCTGAGGTATGCAATTAGTTATTTAAATGGTAGAGGAAATTTCTTCTTCCTTTTTTTTCTCTCTCTCTCTCTCTTCTTTTTTAATATTTACTTAATGGTAAAGATTTCTTGTCATAATATCAATAGCTCTTCCTGTGTCATATTGCTCATTTTCATCATACGGGTTCCTATAAATAGCATTTTTGTTTTGCCTGGACAGTTCCAATTTGTCAATGTGCGTTTTTTACATAATTTGAACTTGTGGCACCCAATTGATGTCAACATTGTCTTCATTGCTGAAAAGTTGATATATCGTCTGATATATCTCCATTTAAAATTCCATATAACGTGTGAATATCTATCTCTAGTTTTTCGAATTTACCCGTAAAATGCTTTATACTATCCTACATACTCTCTGCGTAAAATCTGTTCAAGGCCATGTGTCGATGTAATACAATTCGTTTCACTTGAGTCCGTATAAGCACATATGGGTTTTGATTCAATTAATATTTGCCTTCAAGAAACCGTATATTGTTTAGTTTCTCGCTACCCCTTACGCAGTAGAGACAGTTATGTAATGCTGCGCGAAAAAACTAATTTTCGCAGAAAAACTCTTATTACAGGGCCCTGATAACGAAGAAGTGGACAAATCCAATTTCTAAATTTAGAAAAAAAATCCTCCAACACGTGGTGTAATTCCATGTTTTGTGAGTCCTTGATACCGAAAAATCAAATGAAGGCAAAACGTTGAGGGGGCTCCACACAAAATAGCATTCACCGAGCAGCGAGATACTACTCGCCCGATCCTGACCAGCTAATGTGTTCGGCAAAGTTTTCGCTCCCTTTCATCTGTCCAAAGACCGACACGCGATGAGTAGGGCGAGCGTCGAATGTTCGTCACTCGGCAAATAGCAAGCAACTCATCCACACTGCTCGGGATTCGGCGAGCGGTTGCTTGCTGTTCGCCGAATAACGAATGTGTGGAGCCGCCTTCAGTCTCCCCGTCCGTCTGTGAAAAAGGCTAGCGGCTAAAGCATTCAGCCGTTTTGCTCCAAAATTGACATTCCCCAATCAATATGGCTGATGTCGCGACACCTTGAATTTGACACCGATATTTTAATTTTCCCCTGCGACATTTTCCAAATTTTCAAAAAAGTCTCCATTGGTTTTTATTAAGTTTTGTTGTTGAATAGTGTGAAGGACGTTTAAGAGAATGATCGTTATAAACCCTGATTTTTCGAAAATTGCAAAAGTTCAAAATTTTTCGGAGTCTTCCTACAACTAAAATATTAAAGATAGGTTTTTTGTCGTGAATGAAATCTGTTCCTTAGATTTGAATTAAGGTCATGTACAATTTTTCGAAAATTTGAGTACTTTTCGTGTAATTTTGCCTGAAAATTAGGGCGAGAAAGCACGTGCGGTTTTAGCACCACTAGTTTTATCTTTTTAACAGTACCAATCATTCCCGTCGATACCGGTAACATGAATCTTCGAATTCGAGCACCTGATATTCTTTGGTTTTGCGAAAAATCAGTTCCGAGAAATTCGGTGAGGTAACAGTTCCACTTGCCACCAAGCTTTGCCGTGAGAACTATGTAATTCTAGCTAACAGGGTCGTGTTCATGAGTTCAGCGAAGACCTACAAACACAATACAATGCAATCCAATTGTTAATATCTGGCTGGGTTGGGCAAAATACTTTGAAATTACTATTTAAATACTTCGCCAAAATACTTTGTATATAAGTATTTAAATACATACTCAAAATACGTTAGGTTTTGAGTTGCTAAATACATACATATTTAAATACTTCAAATACTCAAAATACAGTGAATAGAATTACTTTGCATTTTAACTTTTTTATTGCAACAATAAATTGTAATTGTTAATTACGATAAATTACTAATTGACTGTCATACATTTCTGAACATTAACTAAAGAGTTTCAGATATAAAACACTTTCAAATATAAAATGATATCAAAAATATGTCTGACAAAGAAACGCAATTTCCTTTTAAAACGACCACTTTTTCAAACAAATAACCAGACAATAATCCCCTTATAGATATTTAGATATAGATATAGATATTTATTTGTCAAATGTTGGCGAATGTATAAAACTCGCAAAAGAAAACTGTTGAACTGGCGTTGATGAACAAAAACTAGTGTTATAAGGAATAAACGCTTTTTTATTGTCGGATAATTGTCCAGCATTTTTAATGATTTAGAAATATCATTTAAAAATGAAAAGAATTCAAGTTCAAGAGCTGAAAGGAGCTTTTATTTTGTTTCAATGCCATTCACTAGCAGAATCAAACAAAAAGAAACTATCTTCGTTATCTTCATCATCTCTATTTCAAGTATTTTAAGTATTTCTTTTTTTAAATTGCACCTATTTTATGTGCTTAAATACAATTCTAAAATACATGCCCCAAAAAAAACTCAAAAATACAGTTTTTCAAATACAAAATGTATTTAAAATACATATTTCAAATACAAGTATTTAAATACTGCCCAACCCTGAGATCTGGGAAGACAGATCCCCGAATGATAGCGCACATAGAGAACGTTTATACAGTGCGCAGGAAAGTCTCTCCGCAGTAGCACCTTGCTGATGAGAGTGCTAGCAACAGAAATTGTTAACAGCACGAGCTGCATCTTGTAACAAAAGAAAACGTAAATTGCGCACTCACTACAAGCATAACAGATGCTGGAAGTAAATTGTTCTCTTCACTTGTTTCTCAGTGATCTGGTTGCTAACAATATAAAGGAAAATTTTAATAGGAGACCCTGATTCGTCACGGCGCGGTGTGGAGAGACTTTTCTGGCGCACCTTACCAGTATAACTGCTAGCGGCAAGGGTTACTGGTTACGTGAATATCTAGTCGCCACTTTTTCGAAAGCATTCTCTATGAAAAGGATTTTCGTTGACCACAATCTCGTCGCTTTGGTGGTACTTTTATTAATCATTCAACTATTTTTAGTCAAATGGCGGGGAAGAGATTCTGGAACTCACGGAAACGTGCGTAGATTGTACTTCTCACCTATACGTCACACACAAAATCACATTTTTTTACTGTCCTTTGACGAAAATAAATCAAGTAAATCAAGAGCATTCTGTACTGATGCATCCCGAGGCCAACCTGGCGGTGCGTCTTGCGCACCTCATGGGTGGGGGATGGAGGGGGGGGGGGATATGACGAAAAGTTAGGCGTTTCCTGGAGGCCTGAACACTAACTCGTACTAAGAAAGCAGTAAAGTAGGCTTTCAGACTCAATATACTTCATCGCGAAATAGCAATAAACAAACGTTGAACATTTTTCGCCTTTTTTCTGGTAAAAATCAATGGTGGCGCTAATTTACCTACAAGTTCATGTATAACTTTCATTATCTGTAAATTTTCTTCCGGTGCGTGTTTTATGGTACATTCTATCATCTTTGTTGATCAAGTGTTTTGTTAGAAGACGAGGGTTCATGCGCTGTCAAGATTCACGTGTCAAGATAACGCCGACAATGATAAATATAAAATGAAAAAATCAGAGATGGGAGGCAGAATCAATTCAAATGAATCGGATTTTCATTGAGTCGTCAAGATGGTATCAATTGTAAATAACTAATTTTGGATAACCTTAATTATATTTCCTGTCATGTGTTCATTAATAGGAATAGCTGACAAGAATGTAACTCTAAGGTAGTAGTGCCGTAGTGATCTCGGACCGAGGGGGTCGCGGGTTCGTGTCCCGCCTTGGGCAAGGTTGTATGTGTTCGTCCTTTCACCCCTTATCATCACCATATCATTTCATCCTCGTACCATGACGTTTAAATCCAATAGTCGCTAATGACCAAGTAGTTGATGCGACCTTAAATCTTTAAAAAATGTAACTTTATAATTCACTGTTTTCATTGTGTTACTGATCTCTATCCAGCAAAATGAAAATAACTAAAAGATGTCGGAAAAGTTATTAATATATGTATTTCTTTATTAATGCAGAAAATTGTGTTTTAGTACACAAGTATTGAATGTATGTTGAAAGAGGTAAGTGCGATGAGTGAAAAAAGTACCATTTTGAAATATTTTTGAGTAGACACGAAACGAAGACATTCGTTTCATATCAGTCTACGTAGTATATTGAAAAACTGACTCTATTCTTGCCGGCATTGGTAATGTAGGACCTAGGAGCATCGTCTGAGTACGACGTACTCGGTACGTGTGGTCGAAATCTGCGGTTTCCAGTAAGGCATGAGTATTTGTGTAGTGAGTGTTTTCACCATGAGGTTAGGATGTAATTGACTTCTTACACTGCCACGCATCCCAACTGAATAACATTATACCACCCTTCATTGTTACCATCATACCATGCAGCGGTAGGTAATGTCAAACCTTTGTTGTAATACCTGACCAGGAAAGGGGAAGATAAAGGCGTAATCCAGCTGCTTCCATAAATGAGTGCTCTGATCCCATCTTATTGGCCCCATAGTTAATTTAAACTATGTATCATAAGCAGACAAATCGGTTTATTTTCTTCAATGTTCAATGCGTTGACCCATCAGTTCGAGAAGACTCTGATTATTATGAAATTGGACAATTCGATTTCTTTCATAATTGAATGAAATTGCGCTTGAAATTCTTATTTAAATCATCTTCCAAAATAAGCATTTAATTTGACATTTCAACGCTTCCTTTTGCAAAATTTGACTTCATGGATTTCAAAGAAAACAAATTCTTAAAGAAATTCTTGATTTGAGTGGAGTCCCAAACTGATCTGACCGTACAAAGTATGTTCGTTCGAGAGAGGGACAATCTGTAAGGATACACAATTAATACAATTTTAATTAATTTACGATGCGCGCAGAAATTGAAAAAAGCTACGGAGCCTTCGACCATCTGAGAGGTGCCTGTGATTTCATTAGATACCCAGGAACTCGAGAAAAATTAAAAAAATAACTAAAAAGTTTCAATTTGACTGAAATTGCAAAAATTTTATTCTTTTCTTGCCTATTCTCATACTACGCATAACGCTGAGCTTCTCAAATTCAATGAGTCAACGCTTACGACATAGCGGGCATCTTGTAACAGCAAGGCTCCAAAATGGAGGCGACTTGTCATTGCTGTTTCCAATCTGCGTTATGAAACAACAAGATTTTTTATATTCGTCGTTTGTAAAGAACTAGTGAATTGTGTATCCATATGTACTATACTATGTTATTGTAGTAGTTGCGAAGACTGTTTTTCTTCAATTATTTTGTTTATTATAGTGTTATTCGATAATATTTTATTTGTTGTTCTCGGGGGGGGGTGCAAGATATTTTTTGGAAAACAATGCAGAAATATATCCAGTTGTAGGCCATTAGTAAAATATATTTTTGTTTGTGAATAGAAATATATTGTTTGTTTGTTTGAAATGTGTGTTTTGCTTATGAATTTTTGTTGTCAGTGAAAGGTGAATTTTTTGAATTTGAATGAAATGAATTTTTTTTAAATGAATTTTTGTTGTCAGTGAAGGCTTGATAGGTGAATGACTACTCATGCAGTATTAAAAGCAATTTAAAGTTAGTGGCTGTGATTTATATCAAATAGACAGCAAAATATACATGGATAGTGTATTTAAATATGTATTTGATAATATTTGAAATTAAAAACTGAAAATATCTCAAAGATCTATTGCGAAAAATACATGGAAATAAAAAAATAAGGTACTAAAATCATATATATTTAGTTAAAAAACACGATTAAAAAATTACTTAAGAAGTTTTGATCTTTTGATCCCTTACAAAATAAATTACAATTGTGGACAACCTCTTTTTGCAGCTCTCAAATAAAAGCAAACATCTATCAGTCATCAAAATGACACTGGAACAGCTGAATGAATATTTCACATCAATTGAAGTCACTAGCACAAGTTTCAAGTTAAATACCCAAACATCTATTGACTCCAATTCAACTTCATGTTCCTTCCTCGCCATTATTTTTCCATCCTTTGAAAACTGAGGAATTTCTTCATTTTTTTCCTTTGGGTATGTAAGGTATTATATTGGCAACATTGATGCTACTAATTTGACCAAGCTCGGATTAAGCAAGGAGCGGACAGTGCGGCCAATCCAGGGCCTGCGCCAATTCCATAAAAACGCAAAGGAAACCCCCAACAAAGAACACAGACAGAAACACAGAAAGAAAGAGAAAAGAACTGGAATTTGGGAAAAGACTGTCAAATGCCGCATGTTTCTCTCTTCGCCGTTTCGAAGCTTACCAGCTTGGCGCAGGTCACACGCTACTCACATGCGTGGGACAAGTCCCACCTCTACGAGTACTTCCCTTACTGGGGCGGTGCCACGCTGGTGGGAGATGCCTGGTTTGGAAAAAATAGAAAGTCGGTGAGAACGTCGGTGTAGGTCGGTACCGGATCTTGCCATCCAGCAGGGGTAAGATCACTGCCGCCTCGCGCTGAAAAACTTACACTATACTTATGGGATTAACTGTCATAGCTGTTGACACGCCTGGACACGAAACATTCAATTAGTCAATCAATTTCTTTGAAAAATATTATGCTGATCTCTTAATGAAATTACAAACATACTATGTCAAAGGCTTAATCGTAGAGGCTGGAATAATAGTATTCTGGTCAATATAAACGGTCATTATTGTCTCCCTGTGGTTGGCGTCGGGATGGGCTTCCGGTCATAAATCATCGCCAAATCAGTGTAAAAATGGAGTGTGCGGAAAATAATAAAGTTAGCCCGCCCCCAGTAGCGCTGACCCCGTGGAAATAGGAAAACGCAAGGATGAAAAAAAGTATTTATTAAAAAAATATAATGCCGATATTTTAATTTAAAATATCAACATACTATGTCAAAGGATTAGTCGTAGAAGTTAGAATAATGGTATTTTTTAATACTTATACGTCCATGGTAATATTTGTCGTTCTTCAATAAATACAAAACAGGAATGCACTACACATCTTGACGTCTAAATACACTGTATGCGCTTTGCTTTCATCTACCTCACGTTACTGATGCAGATCATCTTCTGTTTATCATTTTAGTGTTATCTTGACACGTGCATCTTGGCAGTGGATGAACCCTTGTTTTCCGTCCGAAATCAACTGGACGAGGAAAACAGTGGAATCTTCATTCCACTACATTCGTTTTGCATGTGATGTTTAATTTACTATTTGTTGGTGAACGGTCGCTCTGCCGCGCCCCTTGTTTTTGTCGTTTTTTCGGGTACTAAGTGGGAATGCAAATGTTGGCACTTACCAGTCAAAAAACAATACTGGCAGTCCTGCAGGATTTCATTTCTTTTGATCCAAGCATTTAGGCTCGCCTTACTCGCTGTTTTCCTCAACAGGTCATACTCAGAGGTTGAGAGCCCGCAGAAATGGTTATTCGACACTGATCGGATGAATTTTGGTCATTCTGGTTAAACCCTTCTCGTGGTAACTATTTATCTTATACATGTATTTATTTGATTATTTATTTATTTATTTGTTTATTTATTCGTTTATTTATTTATTTATGTATTTATTTATTTATTCAACGTACAGTCAAAAACTGTGTGGCGAACTAAGAGTAAGAATTTCATTTCAACAGTTGCTTTCCTCTTCAAAAAAGAAAATTAAATATTTCACGGAAAGCAATTCTCGTATAATATACAAGGGATTAGGACATCATGTAAACACAAACGAATTCTTGCTTTCATTTCCAAGCATCATATCATATCTCAAGATTTCCTCCTCTACTTTAAAATTACAAATCATTGTTAAGAAAAGTCATAACGCAGGCTAAAATCATGAAATATGATCAGGTTCTTTTGATCTCAAATAAGAAAACAAAAGTAATGTGGAATATAGTAAAAAAATACGACCAAATAGACTAGAAATCTTATAGAGAATATTGTTTTAAAAGAAAACAATTGAGATGTGAA
>JAHLJT010008446.1:211711658-211743560 GCA_031308135.1 Acheta domesticus
TTTTGAGAGAACTATATATAAAAATAAAAAAAGGGACTTTCTTCTAAAAAAATGATTAAAAGTTGTATTTCCCTCATTTGTATACTTTGAGGACTCCCGACGTAAGTTCAGTAATAATAAATGAAGACGAAAATTAGCACAAAGCAATACACAACAACGCTTACAATTCCGAGAACACATGAAATTTGGAGACCTGCATTATTGCCTGGCATTGTTCCGTAATTTGTTTAATTAAACGCAGTAATTCGGCTTAAGTAACCATCTCCTTCCAAACAATATCCCACGTTTTGTTGCTGGCATTACTTTGTTGCATCTTTAGTAACTGGATCTCATTTGTTTCCATGTTCCGTTCATGTAATTCGCAACGTAAACCCTTGGCGAGGAAGAAAATAATTAGGCTCTATTGAATAATGGACATGCTTGTATGGAGCCTGTCCCAGGAGATTTAGAGCCTTTAAGTCAAAGCGACTCCGGTGACTCTTGTCTAGAGAGTCGGGACTTGTGCGTGCTGCCGGCTGTGAGGCGCTGTTGCTTGCGTGTGGGGCATTAATGTCGCTATTTCGATACGCCGCGCTGCACAGAAACAGCGACGTGTGTGTAATTTATGTGGTCATTACCGAATCAACTGAACTGCGTTGATGTATTTGTTGAGCACCCTCTCCAGCCACGAGGGTTTGTTTGTAACGTTGTGTTTTTGCAGGCGCGAGGATGGGAATGTTTTATGATATCCGATGTTTTTCCGTAACCTCTTTTCGAAAGCGAATGTTTTACCGAATCGAAAACACAACAACTAATAAACAATTTTGGTACATATGAAGAACCAGTAGTCTTATAATTAGCTTCAAGAATACATTTTCCCACATCCAAAATATTACTTCTCTGTTTTTATACGTTTGTGAAGGGTATCATACCTTCTCAGAAATAATACATTTGAAGGAAAGCACGTCATGCTGAAATAAAATAAATTTCGGGGTCTGTTGACAATTGTTGACACACTTGACGATTTTATCTGAAATTTTTAATGTCATATAGTTTTTTAAGTATAATAAAATGAAAACGATATATTAATAGGCGTTGTATGAAGAAAATTCGTTGGCAATAGGAACTGGGAGTCATTTCAGGAATTTTGTCATAAAACAACTTGAAGGAAAAAAAATTTCCACCATTTTCCAGAAATAAGAAACTACTCTGCTTCATGTTATGCCAAACATTAAATGTGGACGTTGTGTGACATTTAATGTTTGGTTATAATGTTTAATGTTCGTGGCTGTTTGTCGGAAATACGATGAAATACTGTCGCAAATTACGGAGTAAATATTATAAAATATATTAAGCACAGAATTAAAAACTCACAAACATGGAAAGGTCCTATTTAGATAGAAAAAATCTATTTAGATCAGTTATGCACACTCTGGCTCGTGAGTCAGAATGACGTCCAGAAATAAAAAAAGATGCATTGGAAACCCGACCGAGGGGCAAATTTCTTCGAATTTTAGAGGTTTTGAATTACCGCATTTTATGGAGTTAACGAGGTAGTCAAAGTGAAATCTGAATATCAGGAATTTAGTTATATACTTTACTTTATTAGATATACTTTGAAGATTTGTGACACAAATCGAACGCGTTCAAATGGCATTCATTGACAACCGGCTATTCAGTTTCCAGAGATTGTTGGACTATATTTGTTGATCGATATTAGCAAAAATAATATCTATTCATTGATGTTAGTGAATCTCACGTGCGTATTCTTCTAATATTGGGTGATATAGGTGCATGGTTTAAATATAGGAAATAATATAAACATTTATTTTATTTACCGTTCAAAGAATATTAGAAAATTTTTTCACAAATAAAATATTTTTATTTCACACTTCTCTTCCTTCAGGATCTTTTATTTTACTGAGATGTGAGAGAAGATAGCCTTCCTCATTTTGACAGTACTACTTGGAAGTCGTATGAAATGCTAATGGATGAGGAAGGAATGCAATGAACGTCAGAACATCCCCATCGATAACACAAACTGATCGATTAACTACATCCAAACTAAATTGTGAAAATAAATATATCGGTGCTTCATGTATCAAACGTATCGGGACTCGCAATTTTAGCATCATTTATCGGCGGAAAACGGGGACTGAGGTGAGGATGTTTTTCGATATCGCTGACTCGATAGCACTATATCGATTCACCATTGATATTTATACTTATTTTCTAAAGGTCGGAAATAAATATATTGTTTGCAAATAGTAATGGGAATGTATCCTTCATTTTTAACGATAATCAAACTTGAAACCATTTATTTATTTACTTATTTATTATTTATTCTTTCATTCATTCATTAAACATGTCAAGAGCACAACATTCGTTTTTATTTTTTCTATTGTAATTTTATGTTTTAACATTGTTTAAAACATTTTAATTATTATGATATCATTGTTTTAACTATTTTGTTCTGACATCTCAGTTTTGTTAACCTTATCAAAATGTTTGCAGAAATAAGTTTATATTTTTATAGCACGTGATGATGTGAACAATCTGTGCGCTTGACACGTTTAATGAATTAATAAATAAATCGGTAAATAACTGAACAAAAAATAAATGGTTTCAAGTGTAATTGTTGTTAAAAATAAAGGATATTTTCGAATTACTATCTTAAGATTTGGAGTTTCTTCAAATTTTTACATAAAAATATATTATATTTTTAAATTTTGATTCTATGACAACATCCTTTAGGGTACAATGATATAGATGGGCGGGGAAAAAGGTCTGAATCGACGCATTTCTGTGATATTGGCACTCATATTGATATTGATAGCCCAATATTGATTCACCATTATTGATACTGCTATTGTAAATACTCGAAAAAATAATTGCGTATTTCAAGTATCGAAATGACCGCAACGGTCTCACGCATAGTCCTTTGCCGGCCGAAACGGGCTGGGGCGTCGCGCCGGGAGAGCGCGGGCAATGGCCGGCGTCGCTCGGGTAGTGTTGACCCATCGGGAGCTTATTTTTCATTCCCCGCGCGGGGGGGGGGCAGGGGGTTTACGATAGTTGCGGGGGCGGTGCCTGAGGGACAGGTCCGCGGTCATCCGAGCCAACACAGCGCCTTATGAGGAGGTGATTCAGTGTACGTCTGAAGCAGGTCCCGATCTTTTCGAGGTCTGCATTGTGGACGCTTTTCGGCAGCCGATTGCGGAAGCGCGTGGGAGGTCGGATTGAAGGATGGCCGGGCTGAAGATGCTATAACCTTAAGTACCCGGCCAGTCAGCGGTCCTCATAAGTCTTTATTTTTTATTTTTTAAAAAAATGTTTGTGTTGTTTCAATCTAAAATAAATGTCTAATTATTAAGAATTAAAACATTAAACATACATTTTATCAGTTGCACGATACTGCAGCATTTTAATTTAGTTTTGTTAAAATTATTTATTTACTAAGTAATTTACTTCGTACTCAACAATTTAACTATAGTATGATCTCAAAAGTGATTAAGGAATTAATATAATTTCCAAGAAAATGATGATAATATAATAATAATAATAATAATAATAATAATAATAATAATAATAATAATGAAACTCAAGATAATAGTTGGTTAATAGGGAAAATATACAATGGTTAATATCAAAAGTAAAAAAAAACAAAAAACGAGGAAATGTAAACAGTTTGTTTAATAAGCTCGATAATCGCGCATTTGCAGGTGCAGAATTCGCATTAACGCACTATTTCCAAGAGCCTTTGGTGACTCGAGACAAACGTTGAACTTCGTGAAACTTTGGGGCCGATACCCAAGATAGCGTAGAAGCGCGTTTCACAGCAGACAAATACGGATAGCGATGGCCAGAATTGTATAATTTTTATTGAATGTATTATAATCAGTGAAATGAATATTTTTCCGTCTGTTCTTACGCAATTCATTACTAATTAATAATTGAATTTATTGAGGCAATGCCGTAATGAGCGACTCTGCCGTTCAAATGAATCTCGAATTTCGAACACTAAGAACGGAAAATATCTATTCATTAATGACTCTGCGACAAGTTTTTACGGATCGTGATACCCGGCATCATTTGCCTCCCAGTTTTAATGTAATGTTTCAGATAAGAGATATTGAATAGGCTACTCTGTGTTTTATTTTTGTCTCATTGTTTGTACTGTATGAACAAATGCATTTCCATGCATCTTGTCTCATAGTTTTCTGTATGAACAAATTCATTTCCGCGCAGTTTTCAAAAGCCTTTAAAGAAACGGTGATAATCGTGAAATCAACTTTGGAAATTATTCTAGATCGTAAATTTAGTAATTTGATGAATTCTCGCGAAACTGTTTTTAATTTGAAATTAGTATAATTAAATCGCGATGTAAACGTATTTTTCGAAGAATGATTTACATATACAGTATATCTTTTTCTTTTGCTATCCAATCTTGAAATACATTCGTTTTAGATAATAAAATTACGCTTCTCGTTCTGGCGCGTTAAATCGTAGGTATTCGGTAATGATTCTTTGCTTCATTGTTCATCTTATACATTTTAAACGGTTTTCATTTTAATTGTACTTGTTCTTTTCGGGCATGAATATATTTAAATATTTAATTCCACCCTCGGTAGGAACGTGTTACTTTTCTCGTTTTTCTTGAAACGCCACGTGTTTATTGGCCAGATAAAAAATAAAAAATAAATGCTCATACTCGTCCTGTGCACAAGTGAATCTAAAATCAAGCGACCTTTGGCTGGAATTGTCGGTTTGCAATTACCGCGCGCTCTGTCGGTTCCGTTGCAGCGTTTGTTCCTGGCCGGAAGCGCAGTAATTCGCAGAGGAAGCGAGGTGTCGTAGGATTGGCGCCGACTCAAAGACCCGCCTTGTGCATCGGCTATCACACGGCGGAGCGTATCGGTTTTCTTCCCCTTTCACAGGCAAGGAGAGCAGGGTCGATGTAACTTCGCTCATTTGGATTCTTTTTTCGGTGTCCGTTTAATATGGAAACGCTCATTACAGACCACGTTGCGCTTATGTAAATCGTCTCTTTGGGATTCTGTCTTTAGGAAGCTGAAAACTCTCCGTTCAGGTTCATTGCATTTATCTAATTGGTTTAAATGGGTATTTGTTTACATACCTGCCGTAAGAATTCTCTTAGCGGATACACATAAACTGTGAATTGATTTGGATGCCCTGGGAGAAGCGCACAGGAATATTGCGAAGTTGCTACTCGATAACGTGTATCCTCAATAACAGGCTTGGAGGCCGAAAAGTATCCCTGGGGCCAAAATAATACTTCAATATGTGGATGGTGTGAAAAATTAGTTGCACACTATTGGGAATTCCAATGCAACAGTGATGTAGGCAAAAGTGGTAATAGTCACTAATGTTACTGCAGCGTCGAAATCAGCATTGACCGAAACCTGATAATTAATCGTGTTTATGAAGATTCCACAAAATGTGGTAATATTGTGTTTTGCGCTTGGGTAAAATGTATCATTTAAAGAACTTCAAATTCACTAAGACATGCAATTTCACATAATAGTGAAAAATAGTGTGAAAAAATATAAATATAAATAATTTTTTGTGATGAGCATTCATGGGAATCAAAAATAAAATTGTCATCTCTATTGTCATATCAGTTATTCTTTGTATTGTGACCTGCAGCCAGTGTTTGTAAAGTTAGTTGTGTTGTAAAGTCTATTAACTGTATTTGTTCTCTTTTTTTGCAGGTAATTCTGCTCGAATTATATTTTTCGACGTCGACGCCTGAATATGCGGCCCAAAATTTGGTTTATAACATAAACGAACTATTTTGAACTGACTGTTGGTTAAGTATTCTCTCCTCCCTCCCTCTCTCTCTAATTCCACTCATATGTAATTACTTTCCTGGATTCATGCATGTATGCGTGCATGCATGTATGGCATAAGGCCTAAATAATAATGTGCATAAATACCTGGGAAATTGGAAAAAATGGTCTCAGGTTTTTTATTCAGTTGTATCGTGTGCAAGAAAGTATTTTTTGTTGATAATACATCTCAGGAGAAAAGTTTGCTGTTGTGGCTCTTTTATTCACTTTTTAACTTACAGGGGGAACCTTTCCCAACTTTTTCAGAAATTCATTTCGATGCGATTGAATATTAATGTATCGATTTGGTTTTGATAGAGTGCACAGTGCTCTTTCGGGAAATATCTGGTACCGAAGAGGCCTTTTGGCGTTACATGAATTTAAATATATTATGCTTCGATATTTTTAGATATTCTGTTCCGTTTCTAGATCTCTTTGCTAAGAATTGTTCCAGTCCTACGAAGAATGTGAAATCAGTGAAAGTATTTTTGATAACTTAAGGAATTGAAAACTAAAAGGGTATCATTGAGGGAATAATATGTAATATGTATGCATTCTTCTTTCACAATAAAACGCCAAGAAAATCTTTTAAATCAAGACACATTTCTTTGAATATGGAACAACTACATTTACTTTCCAAAGAAATGTTTGGAAAATCTTCGTCTCTTTAAAAACCAAACTGACTTCCACTGTTTGCTTTCTCCGTACGTTTCTAGACACTGGGTGAAACGGTAGGCCGAATACACAAACATTTAGAAAAAGAAAATCTTGTTTGAAATGTGTGCGCACGTTTCATTACACTCTTGTATTTTTCATTGACCGTTGGCAAGATTGCTAATTAAGCGGAACATCTTAATACTGTAAAGACCCAACGGGTGCTTCGACGAATACCCGTCCTCAAATACTCTTAAGAGACTCTACAGTACTTGCTATACAGCAGTATGTAGGCGTGACGTCATGGACTACTGTAAACACGCTAATGGTCACAGACCTCTCAGTTTACAGGCAGGTTAAACTAGTGGTTGGATACGCGTGCGTGAGCATCCGAAACACTTGTCACCGAGTAACTGTTCTTACTATTTTCTCAGGTTTTTGGCGTTTGAGTTTGATACGCTTTCCGTGTTTTCAGGAAATGTAAATTCTGATAAGTAAATATCCATCAAGTTATGTAACTCAGCGACATCGAGTCAGGAAAAATGTTGTGTAAGTACTGGTCCGTGCGGTTAATCACATGTAGAAATAGTTTTCTTCGATACAGGGATGTTGGGCCTGTGTAATAAGAAACCAACGTGACCTCATTGGCACGTTGGGAGTCTTTGTCTATGGAATTGTGAGTAGAGCCCTCGCTCCTTCCAGAATAGAACACAATTTGTGTTTACGGGACGCCATTGTATTGTGGAGCTGGATGGTATAAACGGATCTGTGCAGAAAGATTGTTATGCGACTTCTCGTATCCCACAGTGGTGACGTATTTCATACGACGGCTTTTGCCATCCCTTCTATACAAACAAGTATTGTCGTAGTATGACTACCCTAAATGTGCAAATGACACAATCGAGATGGAAACTACAAAATAGTGTTAGAAGAGGCGATGAGATGCGGCAGGGTTATTTCTGCAATTTTTCATGCTTCAAGCGTTCGTTGTTCAATTCAAGTATTTCGAATCTGAATTCCCGGCCACTATACATTTGTGAAACAAAGAAAATTAGTGGCTTCATATATCTAGTGCGGGTGTACGAACGGCAGTTTAACTATAAATTATGAACGAGCATTACACACGTTAAATTGAGTGTCATCCGGGTGAAACATAAAATCCCATTCCAATACGAACGCCCCGAGGGCGGGAGAAAAACACACATTTTATCGTTGGGCCGTTTCCGCGGTAGTCCATGATTTTCCGCAATCGTTCGCGGTGTAAAATACTTTAGTACTTACGAATTTCTTCACGTGATCACGGAAGAAATGTGTGAATTGATACGTATCTTGAAGATTATCCGCTCCAGTTCCATTTTGAGGATTCACAGGGTACATATTTTTTTTAATCAGAAGATAATTTTCATTTGAATGAAAACTTTATTATCGCGAAATGAACATTTTTTCTCGGTAATATATTCCAATTTCATACAACAATATAGTTATGTTAAGAAAATGTCGAACCTACTCCATGGGCGCCAAGTAAATATATCTGTGCGAATAAAATAAAATTCAAAATAGTTCGTGACTACGGAATTTGAATTCATTTCTCCATACAGTACGCCACACTGTTTTTGACGTTAAATAAATACACCTCTGAACAAAAATATTGAGCTGTCAGATTGTCACTGTTCATGAATGAAAAGGAACGGCTAGAGTTCACGGAAGACAGGCGAACTAAATATTCTGTACCGGAGTCCTTAATGCTTCTATTTGCCATTTCCTATGATTAAATCGGCATCTGTGCGAGAGGCCATGGATCTGCGGATCGAGAACCACCACCCAGCCATGCCAACACGCTTCCCTGCGCCTCAGTCTGTGCTTGCTTGTGTTGTGTTGTTTGTTTGTTTACACCGGCCTGACTGGTCGAGGTGGTTAGAGCGTGCACCGACTTGGAGCCTCGTTTGAGAGGATCGTGAATTCGAACTGCGCCTTGGTCATGGATGTGTAGCCGTGGTCACTTGGCTTTCGTATGCGTTGCGACGTGCCGGGTCTCTCGTTCTGCTGACCACCTAGTCCAGGCGGTTGCGTGTATATTGGGCATTTCGGGTAAGCGCCACCAGCTGAAAAGAGCCCTCAGAAACAAATATTCGTTCGTTAGTTCATTCACTCGACCGTTTATTATCAATTCGTTTATTATTTGCTGATTCACTCGCTCATTCACCGGGTGAACGGCCGCTACGTAATTTCGCAGTCGCTGAATCTACGGCGTGCGCTCGCTGGGTCTCCCGACTGCAGAGAGCACAAGATACGTCGAGGAAGATGGTAGATAATGATAAGCAGGACTCGGATTCTGATGACTTGTCATCTTTTCATTGGTGCTTTCTAGACGTAGCTTACTCGCAAATAAATGTTTATCACGACATGTAGGTGATAGAAATGTATAATTATTTGGTAATTTTTGTCATTTTTTGCTATTTTTCAATTTGTATAACTTTTTTTACCTTTGCATCTTTTTTGTCATTTTCCTGCATTTTCCGCATTCCTTTTCGTGTTTTTTGTTACTGAATATTTCGTGAATTTACAATAACACATTACAATTTACAATACCTTTTTTATTGTACCGTAAGTTCACGATGAAATTCACTATTCAATGGACTCTGTTTTTCGGACTCAAAATTACACGGATCTTCAATAACTTCTTCGTCTTTCAAAATTGACGGTTGGAAGATCGGAGCTAAGGATTAAATTTCCTTCTAAAATAAAGACGTTGTATTAAATATAATTTTATGTAAATAAATTTTATTTAAAATTGTAAAATTCATTGAGTCAGTAAACATTTTCATACAATTTTTGCGTATTTTTCAAAAAAAATAGGTCTTTTGCCCTTTTTAAAGTCATTTTAAAAGTCATTTTCCTCTTATTTTAAGTCATTTTATATTTTATTTTCAAAGAATTTTAGGTCATCAGAATTGGAGCCCTGATGATAAGTAACGCGGTAAACAACGTAAACGTGAAGGTAGAGCGAATGGTTAAATGAGGAATGGGAAAAACGGAAGCACCCCGTGGAGGTCTGCCGCGAACCGAATTCGTCCACCGCAAATTTTCTCCGGCTCTCCCGGGCTTCCCCGCGCGCTCCCACAGGCACACGGCCAGCGCGAGGCCGCAGCGCGACGCGCCTCCCGGCGAGCTCGTTCTCTCTAGGGAATGCTAAATTCATGAAAAAATATCCATCCTGAGAGTTGATTCATTTTGTCGAACGATTTAATAAAAAGCGCTTACAATCGTAAAAAAGTCGATTTTGGCGTGTGACCCTTTACAATGACAGTAGTATTCATTGATATGTACAGAAATTCGTTGTCATGTTTTATCGTCTTAATTATTTGTTTATGTGTTGAAAATCTAATTTGGTACTCATATTCGTAAAACTACTTGTATATCATTTAAATATATTATGTGACACATTACATTGCAACAATACATTACATTGTATGAGAAGGATTTTTCTGGGAGGGTGTGCTACCAACTTCATGCTTTCTTGTAAATAACTTTTCATTTATGCTGAATATGAAATGTAAATTTATGTGTTGACTTACAGTTAATATTTATAACGTAAACAATTCTGATATTGGATGACTTCCATTAGTCTTGAACATTTGTAAAATCTATATTTTTGAATATCCATCACTGGGTCAGCACAGAGGGGCTGAAGCTCCATGAGCCGTTCCCCGTTGGGCGCATCACTGAACACTATACACTAATTTACTCTTATAGTTTTTTAAGATGTTTATTTCTGTTTAGTCCGTTTTTAGGTGTTAAAACTATTCAATAATTCCGATGGGCTTGATTATATATTTAAGTAACTAGACGAAAAAAGCTATTCTTATTGTATTTTTATTGTCCATCCATTATTCTTCAATGAAAATAAAAGTGCAGTTTTTTTCTGTACAAACAAACAACTTCAGCCTTGAAAAACTGCGCAATTAATGACTTTAAAAACTGTGGTTGAATGTTTCTATGTACCCCAGTCTCGTGAGCGAGTAACTTGACCCCACTTTTTAAATTAAATCCGAAAACAACGAAAAAAATATTGGAGGCAGCGTGGTTCACCAAATATTGGTGAAACTAACGGAAATTTCGAATATAATACTCACAGGAAATATCCAGAAATGCCAGTTTCCGGATCGCAAATATTGGCAAAGGCCACAAGAGACCCATTGTGAATGTAAATCAATATTGTGAGATTTAACTACAGTGATTTTCGGGGCTCGAATATTTTAACCATTATCTGTCGTGGAGTAGTTGTAAGTTGCTTGTTTGAAGTCAGTGTAATAAGAAGTGGGTTGACAATAAAGCAGAAGGATATGTCATTTCAGTATTTAAATAGGACGAATCCGGTATGCGTTAAATTTGAAGAGAATATAACGGTTTATTGATTAGTGTTGTTCTGTGAATACACTATTATGTGAAAAAGAAACAAGTTTAATTGAGGATACAAATCCAGAGATCCTAGTTTTTACATACATAATATAGCCTGAAATGAGTTTGTCGCCAAATTTCGAGATTTCAAACATCGGCGAAGGTCACAAGAGTTCCCCATTCTGCACTTAAATCAGAGAATGTTGTGAGATTTTATTAGTTATTTTTCCGGACTCGAAATGGATTTTACAAGATGGTTCTTAATTAAAATCCGATGAGTTTCTACGATATGCAGTATATCGAAAAAAAAAATCAGAATCAAACGTAGCGGTATATTGAAAGAAAAACTGCCGGTATAAGAAAATCATTATCGTTCTACCGATTTGATCCCTAATTATGGATGCATCGATGCCATCAGTTGTAGCCGTCGTTTGTGTCAGCCCGTTATCACTCGGCCGGCCCGTTGCGGCGAGCGGTCTGGCGGTGTGACGGCACCCGCGAGGCGTCGCGACGTGACGTGACGGCGACGGCGACACGCGGGGGCGCCGGGGCGTTCTGCCCGCGCCGGGTTGTCGTCCTGGCCGGGCCGGGCTGGGCCGGCTCGTCCTGCCTGCAGGGCCCTGGTATCGGGCGAAGCCTTCCTTATCGGGCGCAGATAGGAGCGAGCGGGCACGCCGTGCGCGACCCGTCGCTCGCCGCCCGCCGCCGCGTGCGATCGCCTGATAGCCGCCTCACCTGCCCCCTCCCTTCCCTTCCCTTCCCACCCTTCGCCGCCGCCAGATGCAGCGGCACGCGCCAGCGCCCGTGCGCCGGTGTGCACGTCGCTGCCCTTGGGAGCCACCCGGCTTGCGCTTTTCCTCCTCCTCCTCTATCCTCCTGCTGTTGCTGCTTTATCACGGGCAGTGCATGTGCGGCGACGCGCCGACCACGGGCGTCAACGCCAGCTGCGGACTCGCCCTCTGGACTTTGCCACCCGCCGAGCCATACTGTCTGCTCTCCGATTTAAAGGACTTGCGGTGCCGATTGTTTTCTTTCTCGTATCGAATCCTTAAATTGTTTCGCATCCGTCAAACCTCGAATTCCGGACCTCTCAATCTTGAATCCTTTTTATACAAAATATTATCATGTATGCAATTCGGTAAGTCTCTGTAAAACGAAATCTGCTGAGACGGAATGAATATTTCAGAAGGAACCTTCCAAATCCGGACAGATTTCACTGCAATACAGTCAGGTCGTATATTATCTAGATTCTTGAATTCAAAAATACAAGTACATAAAGTTGAATTATTTTATGAGATATGTCACAAGTATCGTAGGATATATACCTATAATTAATAGTAATATGATTTATACGGATTGATAGAATTTCTATTCTAAAGAAAGATAATTGTAATTCAAACACTTATTTAATTTTAATATATTTTATTTAAAATAATATAAATAAAGTAAATACTATTATGTATAAATGGTACATTATGTATAAAATATATAATATGATTTATTATTAATATTCACGTACCCTCACGCTGCCTTTTTTCGTGTAACCTCTCAGGCCGTTCTCCCAGAAGGCTCCACGAAATCCCATGGCGTCACCAGAGTTTTGGGGAACTACTCTATTTGTGGGTGTGGGGGAGACGGAGAGATGCACATTTCAGTATGAGGGTGAAGGGTGACTTGGGTTGCAAAAACGGAGCTTATCTCCAATTTTGTGAATTGGAATTTATATCCTGGTTACTACATGTGTCATTTATAGTGCCCGAAACGCGTTCTGGGTGGTTTGTCACATATTGTTTCCTGTCGTTCCATTTTTCCCACTTAATTCTCCTCCTTCGTGATAAGGGAATTTAAATGAAAATCTGTAATCTTGAAAGTATTGGAAAATGTTTGAGAGGAGATGCGCAAGAGGTCATTTAAAAGGGTATGAGAAATAAAAAAGGAATGTGAATATTTATGTATGTTTTCTTCTTTCTCCTTGACGAAAGTGCCGCATTTGATCGCTGTCAATGTGTCTATCTGCTCAGTTCAATGTTTCAAGCAAATCATACCTCCGTTGGTCGCACGTCCGCTATCAGGAGCACGCGCCTCTGAAAGTTTAATTTTTGGCAGCGATAGAACATGTAGGGTTAGGAGATCTCTAGCTTCCATTTCCCCTATGTAGTGGTCACTGTTGGTCCGAGTCTTCTAGTTTACTTTTTCTGGTCGTGACAATCAGTGTGACATATATATCTTAGTTTTCTGCAATGGTGTTCAATTGATATGAAATGTGCAAAAAGAGTGAAAAGGAAAGTATTGCAGAAAGTGGGAAAGAGATATGGGAATTTACAATCATGTAATCTCATGACTAAAACGTAGATATGAAAAACAGTATTAATTATTCCATATTAAAATATTAAATGGAATTGATGTTTATTATTTAACGCATGATATGTTATTAAAAGTACGTAAAAGAACAGAAATGAACTACTTCAGCCACGGAATATGCAGGACCGATAGCTACCAACTTGAGAATTTTTTTTCGCAAAGCGGGTAAATATGAAGCGGGGAGTGCTTCGCTGTTAGGGCGCATGAGGCAAACCTTCAGAATTCCTCCCCTGTTAGCGGAACTTCTTCAACTTTTTTTCATGTGCCACCCCTTTTGCAGGGGGGACAGGCATTCCGAAAAGTTTTCCCAGCTTCCGTTGAAAATCGTATAAGCATGAATTGGTACTTGTATGTGGTATTGATTCTTTCATGCTAAAACTTAGCGAAGCTCTTGTAAGTTTGGGGAAACCAGGCCGTGCATTTTTTGCGAGGCTGTATTTGCCAACCATTTAGAATTTCCAGTTTTTCAACTTCTTGAAGTTAAATGCGAGTAATTGAGTGGAGAAACGTGCGAAGAATTTTTCCTATTAGTAGGAAATATCGAAATTCCTATGCTACTCTTTCCCGCATATTTTCATCTTGCATTACAGTTCCTTGCTGTACGTTCAGGACGATATTCACATAAATCAATAAAATGTGACCGATTGAAAATTACCTTTATTAATTTAAACCTTTGTGATTGCGTAGAATTTCTCTTCTGTTTTTTCATCACCTTTATTAAACAGTCCCGCCCACCGCGTCCGTCTCGACCGCTCCGCCCTCTTCCCCCGACCCGCTCTCTTCCTTTCTCGCCCACTTCGGCTGACCCCGCCTCGCGTCGCATGGGCAATAACGCCGCCCTAGATTCTTTTCGGCTCCCATTAAACTAAATTATGTAAAAAAAAAAACCATTGTAGGATAACATGTATATTGTAACCCTTTGTTTTTTCTACTGACGCTCACAAAGTAAACGTGCATAATGTGGGAACAATCGCTCCAGAGGATAAAAATTTTGGGGAATATATACACTTATATACATAAATACATACGTTATATATATATATATATATATATATATATATATATATAGGTGTGTATAATAGATATATTATGGTTCGCAAATGAACCAAAATATATTTAACGAAATGACTGTATGGGTAGCGTACTAGGGCCATTCAATAATTAAAGACACATTGGTCTGGAGAAATAAACGTTTATTTTCCAAATAGGACTTTTCCTACTTTTTAATATGATCCCCACCAACATTTATGCACATGTCCCAACGGGTTACCTGCTTTTTTATACCCGCTGCAAAGAACTTTTTATCTTGGTGCTTGAACCAATTCCCCCTCAAATTTGTTGACATCCTCGTTATCCTGGAACTTCGTCCGAAGTAATGATTCCTTCAGTGAACCAAACAAATGGAAATGAGATTGTGCTAAATCGGGACTGTAAGGGGAATGAGACAAAACCTCCCAACCCATTTTGTTGCTGGTTTCACGTGTTTGATGAGCAGTGTGAGGATGTGCGTTGTTTTTCTGGAGAATCACACAGCACCTTGGAGATTCAAGACGACTCTCTCTCTCTCTCTCTCTCTCTCATGGCTGGCTTCACCTTGATCAAAAGCTTATCTGTGTAGTATTGGCTGTTTATTGTACGCTGTTCTTTGAGATAATCACAAAAGAACGCACCTACAGGGTCCCAAAACACCATCAAAAGAACTTTTCCTGTTGATGCGGCCAGAACTATGTTTGTCAATCCCTGTCTCTGGACCACTTTTGAACTGTTCTATCAATTTGTAAAAATTCCCGCTCTTCATACAACTTTTCATCGTATACTTGAGTCATTCTAGAGTATATATTAGCTGGTTTTTCACCTTCAGCAAGTAAAACAGAATCACAGAACGTTCTTTAACCAATGTGGAATTTTCAAGTGGACTCGCCATCTTTCAACTTAATTTTGAGGTAATTAACAGAACCATGATGATCTTCCAGGTAGTCAGGGCTCATCCCTGTGATTCCAACTTAAAGTCCTAAAATTTCAAACTTGTCCTATCAACTGTTTTTTCTCCATACCAGACTTGTCTCTTTAATTATTAAACGACCATCGTAAATTACTTACATTCCCTGAGTGCCTCAAAATCTAAGTTGTGGTGCAAATTACGATGTGTTGGAGGTGCTCCATGTGATATGAAATTGACTCTATCAGACGATCTCGTGACACGGCGCCTCAACGTTATTATCTTTTGAGAACTTTTTCATCCGAAATCTGTTAATCTGCTCACGAAAAGGATGTACTTTCAACTATTCGCTAGACAGTTTCCAATGTTCAATCCGGACTCCTCGGATCTGGTGGCTAAGCAGAACGCAAGATCCTCCACGACACAACGTACTTGAAAGACAAGGAGAAACATTCGTGTACAGGGTGGAATTTGAACCCGCGACCCTTCAAACCGATGCGCTCTCACCATTTCGGCAATTCAGAGCAGCCGTCACGTTATTCTGTATTGAGTTTATCTGCTCCTGTATTTACTGAGCGCGAGAGACGTCCCTGTACACGAAGAGCCGTGGTTGATTGGCCACGTACCCTAGTCTGGTACTTATGTTCTCTGCTCACGCCCTCAGTATTGGAGGCGCTTTGTTCGTCGGCCCATGCAAAGAAGGTGCTTCCGTGCGGCATCGGGTGACAGCCATGAAGAATACTTCCTGCTGCTCCCGTCAAAATCCTGCTGTCCGGCGGTACGTCACTTTATGAATAGCAACAGATTAGTTGCTCATTTTACCGCATTGTTATTCCTATATTGTACGGGTGTGCCGTTACGGAACTTCCCACATTCGAAAGGGCAATAACAAGGATCAGGTTGGTCTGACCCACCACGTTAGGGCTAGTGAAGTGATGAGAATGGTGATGATGACGATTGTGAAGTGCTTAATAGTGAGCCATGGTGCATCCAAGATTTAAGAAATTGAGAAAAGTAGAGAAACTTCGCAAAATGACACACATTGACAGTTTCGAATCCCTATCTGAAATAGAAAACTTGTCAGACTACTAAGTTTTTTAATGGGAGATATACCATGTTAAAATGTAATGTCGATTTTTAAAAATATAAATTAAACAATTTTAATTTATAGCTGGAGGTTTCTGATCTTTTATTTTTCGTTTTGTCTTATATAAAGTTCTCAATATCGATATTACAAGCTACGTGTGCCTCAGCAGAAACGAACTGACAGTATGTTAATTCACTGATAAATGTGGCAGTCAACTATCGATTATTCTATCACACTCATGCCATGTCGCTTTAGGTTATCCACGGTTCGAAATCCACCACTCCTCGTTGACGTAGAGAGGATAGCGTGTTGGGCACTGCGAATCGGCGAGTATCTACCAGCAGGTGCGTTATGCTGATTTTCTGGGCATTGTTTCTGATTTTCTGCTGTTTATGCGCAGCAGAGCAAGCGTTTTATTATGCAAATTTATTCCGTTACTATTCACATTTGACCGGTTGATCATTCACCAATAACGTGACTTTACGGAGTCACACAGATTCAGATTTACGCTCACGTTCCACGGCCCGGGACATTCGCACTAATGAGCGAGTGGAACGGTTCTGTCAGCTCTGTTGTTGGTTTTTTCGTCTCTCTGTCATAAAGTAATTTTGTGTACGACGTGACTGTTCGTGTCATTATAATTCCCAATTTGCCAGAAACGAGACGACCCCGTAATCACAAAGAGTTTCTGATGGCAATCTTCAAGGACGAAATATTCTTCCTTCGCTTATTCCGTTTTGTCTCCGTCTCCTTTCCGTACTTTTATAGGAATTTCTTGATAGAAGAATTTGTATTGCAGAAATGACATAGGAATTGCTTAATATCAGCATTCCTCAGAATTAATGAAAAAGAGAAGAATGTAGAGGCGGAAAGAAATGTATATTATACTCAAAGATGAGATAGAATCGATAGCCTATATTTGGTGAAATAGTTTATAATTATTACCTGATGAAACAGTGGTTTATCGTTATTGCATCAATTTTTATTAATCGTATAAAATAAAGGACAATAGATATGCTCAGTAATGAGATTCATCTAATATTTTAAGGAAAATGTCGTTCTAATGGAGTACTTCAACTTGTAGTTTATTAGCGATTTATTACAGCAATTTGTTTCATTGTGAAAAAGTGAACAAAATGGATTTTCATGAACATAAATAGATTCTCCTTGAGAATAATATCATCCGTGACAAGTTTATCCATATAAACGTACCAAATCATAGTAATAAGTAAAATAATTCGACTTGTAGTGTCTCTGTAATTTGTTGTTCTCATTTCTTTTCGTTGTATTGTGCTAATCTCAGTATTCGTTTGTTCTGAAACGCGCAATATTTTCATGTCTTAAACTGGCTTTATTAACCTATTAGTTTTTAAAACTTTGTATTGGCGTTGTTCTATGATTTTCTTTTTTAGCAGTTGTGGTTGACACTTTGTTCGAATTCTACAAAGATCTGGAAGTAAATTGATGTATTCCTAATTCAGGGTGTATTTTATAAAAAAAATCATTTTAAAAATTGAGTTATATATAAGTAATTAGTAAGCAACTTTACAATATTTTCGATGTTATCGGAAAGAACACAGTTCGCCACTTGAAAACAACGAAACGGAAAGCATTTAATTCAGCTTTTATTTTCTTATCCTTGGCTTTATCTTCTGAGACATTTACCTGACAAGCTAACATTTTTGTTATACTTGGATTATTATAATATTATATATTTATTTTCTTAAAATTATTGTAAATCCTAGCTTCAAATTACCCAAACAAAGTCGTTAAAATCTGAATTAAATGATCATTTTAAACAATGGTTTGAGCGAGAATTTCAAGAACAATGAATTGGAATGAATCAGTACCGTGCGAATCAGAGTGTACTCTGCGATCCCCATCAAATCTAAAATTCGCCCGCGCCGGCCGTGCGAGCAGGCTCCTTCGATGAGTCGCCAGGCAAGCTTCAGATTCGAAGCCGTGACGTCCTCGGCGCGAGATGCACGCTTCGCTACCTGCGCGGTTCGTTAGAGCGTGGGTTCAAGGTCTCGGAGTTCGTTTTGCGGCGTGCTTTGTGCGGGCTGGGGCGTCTACAGCTGGAAGCGGTGCGGTTGACATCTCCTATCTCGGAACTCAACGCAACCTTCCCGCCGACTGCAGCAACGCGGATGCATTTGAGCGGTAGCACAAACCCCGTCCCCAGCGGGAATAAATCATCGTAGATGCGGGAATGTTCAGAAAGAAGTCCGCTTCGAAAGAGCAGCCGGATATTTATCTTGCCGAAAACGCGCATTAGGGGCGCCACAAAAAAAAATCATTTCTCCTTTGCCCGTTTCGCCGGCTGACGGAAAAGACGGGACGAATCGTGGTCGCCGAGGCGCTACACGTGAGGCAGGGCTCTCGCGCGCCCGCGCTCGCCCGTGTGTGTGTGTGTGTGAGTGTGTGTGAGTTGGGCCTTGGCGCCGCCGCCCGTCCTCATGCCGCCTGCGCGCCAGACGGCAAAGGTGATCTCATAAGCTTCTCTTCCCGTCGGAAAGTGGGGCTAAAAATGGCCGGGGGATGAGGCGTCCCGGGGAGGGAGGGCGGCTGGGCAAGCGGGAGGACGGGAGGACTGGCGGTCGGGCGGTCGGGCATGCGGGCGGACGGGCGGACGCACATCGGCCTTGCCGTGCTCCCGCGGCCCCGCCGCTGCTCTCCGGAGCCTGACTCGCCCGACCGCAGCCTCCACCGAACGGCAGTGCGCGATGGGCCCTGTGCGTCATCTTCCTGGACAAAAAACTGTAGGCGTAACCGAGATCCATTGCAGCTTGTGATTTTCGAACCTGTGCGGGAAGAGAAGTTCGTTGAGTTGCTTAATATTTCGATATAACGAGGATCGGGTCACTCACAGTCGTTTGTATAAATAAGGTGTCGAGTTACTGAAGTGTCACTGTAGCTCTGATTTTTTCTTTTCATGTTCATGCAGGTCCATGTGGTATTGCATTATTAAATTATTACATTAATGTCTGTATATGACGTGCTAGTCAGGTATCAGTGATTTAAATGACGGCTCCCGCTCTAAGAAAATATCGTGGTCGAATATTACGTTAGATCCAGTGCGTAGATCAAACCAGATGTAATGTACGAATGACTTCATAGATGTAGAAGTCAATAACTCAACAACCACATCCTTCGTTTCAAAGTATACTTCCGCGTCATCATATAACGGGTTAAAACAACTTAACCATCTGTGGTATTGAAATCTGAAATTAAATGAAGATAGAATCATCATAAAGAAACAAATATTGGGTGCCCTTCAGATATCTGACAATTTGGTTGACCTGTTTAGGACTCGATTTTCTGGACAGAGTATTTCATGAGCTTGTGTCAATGTTATGCTCGATTAATTGGCAAACTACGTAAAATAATAAAATTAATTGGCAGAAATAGTATTCTTTTGCGGTGTATCGTATATTATGAACTGACAATTCCAGTTAAATATTGGAGAGAGAGAGTTAATTTTTATACCATTCACGATAATATGTTACATAAAAAGAAACAAAATTACCGTTCACATTTAGTACTTGCAATACCTTATTTATTACTAATCCTATCACTGTGCCAGTCCTACCCCTTGATTAATCGCATTGTGCGTATGCACGTACCGCGGTTAGATCAGAGAGAGCGCCCATGCGGCTCACGTGGACCTCAACAAAGCAATGGGTGGACATCGTGTCTGGTGGTTTTGCGGCGAACCCGCGACAAAGGGGTAGAGTGTCCAACCCATCCCCGTTTAAATGAAAGGTGGGAAAAGTCATACGGTTAGTAGTATACGTTTCCAGTCTTGCGTGTTTGCTGCAAATACTTTATAAATCATAACCAGACATTGCTTTCCCAAGTTTGTTGTCGGGTTCATTTCTTGCAGTGAAATAGCAGATATCTAAAGTATACTTCTTCTAGAACTCGGATCCTAGGACCATTCGCATGCAAAACAAGTGAGCTGTGACCCCATATATCAAGTTGGAAAGAAGTTTGGTATATTTAATACACTCCTAGAATCCCAGTTTATTGCTTTAGCACACACATTCACGCACTATTTTTCGCTGTGGGAAATTTGACAACAAACATAACAATGCCTACTCTTTTATGTGAACGAAACTCATAAAATCGGTGTATATTGCTTTGGAGATTTAGAAGGTAAAGTGTAAACACTTTTCTACCGTCTGCAGCGTATCGTAAGTCTTTAAATCAAAGTCTGCCTTTTATGACCCTTTTTATGTTGCTTTACACTGCTGATCCTGTTTTATTTTGTGATTGTTTGAAGGTTGAGAGTCTCATAAAGCAACGGAATACGAAATTTATTTGCAGCATTGTGTCACTAACTGTGATTGAAATTGATTGTTCAAGTTACAGCGGTAAATAGTCCTTTTTGTGTATCGCCTTCGTTTTTTTTTGTTCTCAAAGTTCATGAAGATTTTGTTCAATGAAGTGCCTGAATATTTGCGCTCAGATTTTTGCTATCTTTGAAGAGGAAAAGATGACTGCATCAACAAGGACTCTTACTCCAATTTGGAAGATATGGAATTGCGATATTAAATATGCATTTCAAGGACGTTTCATGATTTTTCAGATAACTTCCAAGATTTTGACGACGGCAATCATGAAATATGTGGGATTCTCGCCGAAATCTGTGAATCTTAGATACGCTCTTAACCCGTACCTTTTTTAACTTTATACAGGCATTTTTGTAGTCTTTACATTAATTGTCTTTAGTTGCCAACTTCTCATAAAAGTAACATTTGCATTTGAAACGCTGTAGTAGTATGGACTGTGTATATTCGGTCATTCGAGCACCGAACAGTGACACAGTATCAGGAGAGTAAGTGGTTGCATGTAATGAAATACTATTCATGATTGAGTTTTTCATTATTGATATTATCAATAAGTCCTTTCGGGCAGTGTTTAATTAAATGTTATATAAAATTTAAGTGAAATTTATTTATTGATTGAACCTCGTTCTATCGGAGGGAAAAGAGCGGAAATTCATTGTAATTGACATTATCAGGACAATTTGATTAATAAAAGATATTATGTGAAAACATATTTTCATTAAAAATACTCATTATCAATCGAAAATATGATTTTTAACATATTTTACGGAATCTGTTTTTTTCTATTCACGGGAATTTCTAGCGGCATTATTTTTTCTCATGCCCCTTGTATGAAATAAGCCCTTCAATTTTTTTAGTTACTGTCAATGTATTAGTGACCTAATTGCTACCAGAAATTCAGACGAAATTAATTTGCATTATTAAAGGAATTATGCGTTTGTTCAGGCTGTTAAAACATGCATCTACGATCGTGTAAAAATTAGTGATTCTACGCAACACTGTGTGTGCGTGAAGTTGGTCCTTTATTAACGCATCTCAGCAACATTACGTTACTGTGAAAAACACGTTCGCAAGACCTCTTAGTCCGCCCTCATTGTTCTTCATGCCCTCGTCATTATGCCTCATTGTCCGTCCCCTCTGCCCGTGTTTACTATCCGTCTTCATTGTCCGTTCTCATTGCATCTTCCTTACCTATCTCTTCCACATATTACTCATTACATTATCTACCTTTGCGTCCCTTCTACATTTCCTGGCTACATTTCCTTCACTTCCATTCGACGAGGCATGGGAACAGGTTTTGATGAAAATATGAATTGTAGTGATGCAACTAAACATTACTCGAAATATAAAGATTTTTCTACGGTTAAGGGAAAAATGTATATATTCTGTGAGCGAAATGATTATTCTTACACGATCTCCATTGTTTTCTCCTCAACCGATTTCGTTTTCGGCAAAAACAAACGAACAAAAAGAGAAAAAAATTCTCGACCTTGCAAAAAAGAATCATCTCACGCACTGGTCCAAAATAACTATTTCTCCCTGCTCTATATGACTAATCGGACTCTTCTAAAGCATAAATTAATTTGTAATTTTCACGCTGTATGTTTATTGTAATAATAATTGTAAAACTAATAACACCAAATAGCTTCAAAGACTGTTGAGCACTCTAATGCCAGTGGAGGAGAAGAAATGGTAATCTGAATGCCCTCTTGCTTATGTTGCTGAATCATTTAAACCCGACATTACATTTTTTCTGTTCTTCGATCTACATTTTTGGGGCATGATATATACTTTTCCTGTTTATATAAAATAGTTATTGCTCAATGTAAACCATCTCGCAGTATTTTCAAAAATTCTCTCTTCCCCTTTTTTTTGTTTTTGTTTTTCTGTGTGGAGTAGTCGGATGCTCAGTCTCATATGAAAACCAGCAAATCGCGAGACTGCGCTACAATCCATATGTTTAACCGCAAAGACCTGTTCAATATTTGCCGTGGTGCTCGCTCCTCCGAAGGGTTCCTCTCGAGACGCCACGCCGGGCCGAGCGGCCTTTAAGGCCGATGGCGGGCGGGCGCGGGTGCAGGCGGGCGGTTCGATTTTTGGCCGGATGGTTCGGCCAGCGAAGCACCGCGCGCGCCGCCCACCGCCGCCATCGGCTCCACCGCCGCCGCCGCCGCCGCCGCCGCCGCCGCAGCCTCTTGTGTTCTCCGGGGACGCGCCAATCGCGGCCGTCCGGTCAGTGGTTGTAGAGGTTACTTTCCCTCGTGCCGCCCCTGCGGCGCCGCATTCCAGACGGCAGCGGCGGCTGTGGTGGCGGTGGTGGCGGCGGCTGCGGCGGCGGGGGCAGCGGTGATGGACGCGGTGGAGGCGGCGACGGCGAGCGCAGGCGGCCGGTGGGTCCAGGCGGCCGCGCTTATCGCGAATCGTTTTATAGGAGCTCGACCGGCGCGTCGCTCCGGGGGCAGGGCGTCGAACCGATTTTTTTCCACATTTTTTTATTTTTTTATTTGATGTTCCTGTTTTCGTCTCGGTTCGCGCGAATTGAAATCTTCGGTTTCGGATTTGCCGAATGCATTGGCACTTCAGTGAGAGTGCCTTTGTTTCGTTTCATCCAGCGTATATTTTTATTACCGATAGAAAATGTTGGAAAATAAGATACAATTGATGTTTGCTTTCGTTTTCCGTCGATTATGGGATTATTAGATTTTGATTGGGAGAGGGGATGGATTTGACTGAGCACTCCAATAATGCTCAAAACTCCATTAAGAAATATTGTTGGGAGAACATATAAAAAGGAGAACATATGCATGAAACTAATACATAATATTAATGATGATTAAAAATTCATTTTGGAGTTTTGATGACTAACGCTAATGCTGCTTAACTGCGCTCTTTGCTAGTAAATATAAACGCTGAAACGGACTTCACGTTTCTTAGGCAGATGCCGTAATGTTCTAGACGTAAGTTACGATCAGGGAACAAGCATTATAGCGATGAAAACCGGTTCTATTTCGTTCTGACTTTCTATTTGGATATTGGGAGTTGTAATGCTTTCCACACAGGTACGTACATCGTTACGTACGCTTGGAAAGTTTTTCACGTATAATTTTTTGTGATTGTGGTTAATTTGTGGACATGAAATCAAGCGTTAACGCTTGATTTCGTATCTTTTTGAAATAGACCCATTTTCAATTAAAAGCTTTAAACTACTAATTGACGAAGTTGCAATTAACACACGTCTCTTTTGTTTGATGTCCAGCATTTGATGCGCAGCATTTGTTCATGGTAAAACGGGAATCGTTTTCGTGAGTTTCGAGTGAGTTAATTTATGGGTTTGTCATTGTTTTAAAAACAAAACCAACGCAACATTATGATTGTTGAATGTCTAATATTGGAAGTTTCCAATTTTATGTTAAGTTATTAAAGATTTTTTTAGATACAGACCAACCACTAGTATGACTTTTTAACGTAAAGACAACAGACTTTCCATATCGTTTGTCTTCCTAAAACAAGCATACAGTATTCCTCCCTCTACAATCCATATGTCGACCAAATCTTTTCACCAGCGGACGTATTTTACTTCACCTTTATTTATTACAAATAAATGAAAGTAAAGTTCAAAAGAACAGCATGAATGTGTCGATCAATTGTACAGGAAGTTCAATTTGCTCATTTTCTTGGTTTCTTCCCGGCGAAACTTCTGGGCATCATTTCAGTTTCAATTGATATTCGTGTGTCCTGTGGCATTCTTGGTGCAGACAACGCTTACTGTCCCTCGTCCGCCAACTGCACGCACCGCTGTTCTCAATTAGCATACTGGCACGGCAAAGAGGCAATAGAGTACCGTGAAACAGTCGACAAGACACTGCCTGATATAATCCACAATTTTACCTAATTCTTCTACTATTGAAGAAGAAAGAGCACAAAAAAGTCACGTGCTTCTTTCTTGCGAGGTTCAGGTTTACTTTTCTTTTTTGTCGGTTTCTCTCCGGTGAAACATTAGGGCATTGTGACAGTATATTTCAGTTTTAGTTAATGTTCAGACACCCGGTGTGATTTATTACGCAAGCACTCTCGCCCATCACCTACACTCCACGCCGTCTTCAAACAGTCAATACTATACCGTCGAAGAGACAATAGTATACCGGCAGAGAGACAGGATACCGACAAACGGACTATAATGTACAGCCCGATATTCCCCACACGCCAAAACATCCTTTCACCAGCGGATGAGGACAAAAAATCGAGTACAAAAAAATGCACAGCCTGCGTCTGTCTTTCATATGAGGTTCACATTTCCCTTCCTTTTCCCCGGTTTCTGCGCGACGAAACTTCGGGGCATTATTTCAGTTTCAGTTAATGTTCGGGCGCCCAGGGGAATTTACGATGCAGGCCCTCGCGCCCGCCACCTGCACGCACCGCTGTCGTCGCCTTTTAAGAGTCGCGCGGTTTGCGGCCCCTGGCGCAGCGGACTCTGTCGCATCTTCCCTGATTTATGACCAGTTTTTTTTTCCGTCGTGGATTCATCTGCGGGGCCGTGTCACAAAAACGTTGGATAAAAAGTGATATACTTATTCTGTTACGTACAGTGATGATAAAAAAAGGTGTATTTGTGTGTGTAATAGAAAGTGGGGTAATGTTATTAATACTTGTCTGTCCGGAGGAAGAGGAAAAAGTTGGAAAAGGTTGCGTTGAAATGCGGATCTGCGGATCAATTCAGATTTCCAGTATTTTTGAGAGTATGTTTTTGATTGAGCTAATGCAATTTAAGCTACAAATTGACCTTTTATACCAGGTTTGTACTACTATAAGCCTTCGCAAGTATATTGATATTAATTGCGAAAACTGGCAGATGTGTGTCCAGACCAATCGTAGCAATTTTGAAGCTATTTAGACTAGTAAATGTAAGTGGTCTCCTTGTGTAGGTCAGATTTACAGAAGAGATAAAATTAATCATTTCAGAAACCTGTAATGAGTTTCCTGGAGCTCTTGATGTAGCTTCAGAATATCACATACCCACAAACTTCCATGTAGAATCAGGCCCTTGGTTAGAGATATTTAGAACACAATTCTTATCTTAAGAAATATGTGTCGGTTGAAACTCCGAGTGCAACTACTAGATGTGGCAGTGCGGCTCAGGACATGGCCTTTAACAAATAGTCTCTGTACATTTTGTTAGAATACATATAGTTTTTCTCTGTGTAAGAAATGTTTTGCGCATAATATATGCAGTTTTAGAGGAGATGGAAAGAAAAATGTAGGTCAGAGTTTTGAAACCATCGATTCTGATATGATTTCTTTGTTCTTTACAACTACAAGGAAAATTAGAGGAGGAGCTTTCCAAATTAGTTCACCAGCAACTTTCAAGTGTTTTAGATCTGTCAGTCCATGCGAATTTTATATAAATATATCGTTTGCCTCGCGATTTCATTGATTCTGTAGTAGTATTGGTAGTAGCAGTAGTTAATACTTTTCAAGAAAATTGTTTCCAGTCTTATTTAAGTGCTTCGTGTGTGTGTGTGTGTGTGTGTGTGTGTGTGTGTGTGTGTGTGTGTGTGTGTGTGTGCTGGCCTGGAGACAATACATCATGAAGCTCGTGATTCCAGGACCATCAAATTTCAAATAATGCAATTTTTCATTTTCATGTCAGACGATCCGTTTATAAACTTGTTCTGAATTCATGGGTTGCTTTTACAGCACCTCGTTATCGAAAGAAGTGCATGATGCGATGCTTAATTCTGTGATTAAATGGTGTGTGTATCCTAAGGTCAGAGAGCAACATTGAAAGAAGATACTTCGTAAGACAGATTACGAATGAACGTTGGAGATACTAGCGAGGTTCGTAACTCTGTAGTTAATCTATTATCTCGTTTGCGAAAATGATAAGAGAACATAGAAACGTTTGTAAACTCTTACGTTTGTTATGACATTTCTACAAATATCTTGAACGCGCGTGGAGATAACAAGTAACGAGATACTGCGTCTGTGTCTATTCCGGATGACACATTGTACGAAATCATAATGATATTCAAGAAATGGAAGAAAAAAAACTCAGCGTGTTTCTAAATGAAGTAACTGATTTTATTAATTTTGCAATGCCTTTAACCAATAGTTTATTCTCTGATTAATGTAGAATGTAATCTGAAATTTAAACTTGAAAAATCCACGTTGGGGGAAAAATTAGACCAAAAGTTAAATTAAGGAGTGAAGAAAAATAAGCCTTTCTTTAATGCTCAGTTGTGACGGATTTTTTTGGCAGCATTGCGAGGATTTTTATGCTTGTTTTTTTAATCTTCCTATATCTCAGTTCGAGATTAATCCGTTAAGAAATTCGCATTATTAGATTTAAAAGTTCAATTCTGGTCAGGTTCACGAAGGTTTAGTTTTTTGTGGTTGCTTGCAAGTGAGCAAGTGAGCTGTAGCAAGGCACGGTAAATACCCCCCCCCCAACCACTCTTTAAAATTTTTGAGCACTTGTAAGTTCATCAAAACAGTGAACTCTAAATGTGAAGAAAATATGAAAACTACAATGGAGAAAATGTTTTATCTAAAGAACAAATTACCAAGTTGAACTTTGGCAAATGCAATTGTGAATGCTTTTCTGCATTCACAGCCTTTCTGAGTTTCATAGAGATGGATTGACCCCCCTACTATTGCGTCCATCCATGGTACATTGTACGATTTTTTGTCCGATCGATCAGGGCCTGGGGGACTGTGCGGCGGCGCAGGCGGCGGCGCGGGCGGAGCGGGCGGCGGGGGCGGCGGGGGCGGGCGCAATACGTGGCGCGTCGCGCGCGCGGCGTCTGGACCTTTTGTCGCCTCAGCGGCGGCGGCGGCGGACGCAAACAGCGCCGTGAGTCGCGGCCGGGGCCGGGGCCGGGGCTGGGGCTGGGTTGGGGCTCGCGGAGTGGACAGGTGCACTTAGCGGAGCTTCGCGGAGTTGAGACGCGCTCGTTGGGAGCACGAGGGCTCTTAGCGGGGGCTCCTCGGGACGCATCGGCACGGCCACGCCAAGGCGCGCCGTTTTGCCTCCCTGCTCGCCTTGTTCCTTCTTTTTTTTTCTTTCGTAGGGGAGGATGATATGCGGAGAGTGCAGGTCGTAAGACCCTGTTATGCGACTCTCCATCCCGATCGATTGGGTTTTCTGCGATGCCCCGAAATTCTGGTCGCGATGAGGGAGGGATTGGGGATATGATTCGAAAATGATATCCCTGGATTGAATGTTGTCAAGTGGTGAATGATGGTTGTTTGAATAAAAATGAGACACTGAATGAAAAATTTGGTAGACTTGCTCATCTCAAATTCCTCTCAGAACCTGAATTTTGAATTGAGTTCCGAGAGGTGGCAGACAAACGTCTCCGCCCACCCCCTGCCTTCTACCTTCGTTTACATATCTCTGCTGTAGTACACTCGCACTCTCCTGTGTTTGATTTTAACAAAAACAATAAAATATGTTCTTAGCCTGAAGGTCGGGGCTTCATTCCTAACATACACTGAAGTATTTTGTGGACGATGGAGATGTGCACGCTTTTCTCCTAAGGGAAAAAAGTAAAGACTAGTTCTGTCGGATTTACATGAAAAGATACCTTGCAAGACCTTTGCCGGCGAATTGCAACAGACATTTAACCCTGTTTTTTTGCTTTTTAAATGGTAACCTGGAAAAAACATGCGTGTCTACTGCTCATTCTTTTTCGTGATTTCGACACGACAAAAAGATTCTGTAGGCAAAAGTGTGTACGGTATTCGCTGACGTCGGTCAAATTTGTAAGGCATTGAAGTCCTATAGAAATATTTCTTTAGGGGAAGTGAAAACCAAATATCCCAAGGCGCAAATCTATAAATTAGAGAATATGTGATCAACAAAAGTCAAATTCGTTTCACTTCTTTCTTTCAAATTTAATACAAATCTGATTTTTACCCACCATTTTTACTTTAAAATTAGTATAATTACAATTCAGTTTAAAATATGACAAAGTGTACCCAAATTCTCAAGTTGCTTCTTAGAACTATTACGACAAACGAGGCATCTAAACAAATCACCGTATGCTTTCCTTTTTACTTAACTTGGATATTTAAAATGTGCATTCAGGAAAGCGTTGTTCGATCACTTATGAAAGGTATCTTAACACATCTCCTATGCACGTTATTCCTTTTGTGTATTCATCGTTTAGAACACACTCCGCTTCTTCAGGGAAAATACAGCTTTTTTTACCTCGGCCCCATTTTTCACCCAAACATTTTCAGCGGCCTCCTGTCTTTTCGAGCGCGACTTCGGTCGAAAAGCTTGCGTAATTGCATTACTCAGTTGTACACGAAATTTTCCGATTGTAAAGTGCTTGAAAAAAGGCCACTTGTAGCTCACTTGGTAAGTTGACTGACCTCTAGCTGTACTACGTGGGTTCAAATAGCATTCGGTACGATGGAATGTTTCATCTCCGTTCGTCCGGAACGACTTTCAAAGACACTTAACCCGGAATTAAATGATTACCGGGAACCTACCGAAGGATCAAAGCAGTCGGATTGTGATGTCGGATGCCCCCTTTCTCGAATCTGTTGATTATAAAACCTGAAACCCTAGAAGAAATTCCTTATCAAAAGATATATTATTTTTAATGTGTCTAGAAGACACTCTCGAAAATTTGGCTCTCTCGTTGCAATGCGGTAGAGTTGGACTTAATTGTGCACGCGCCCTTGGTTGCAACTACCTGCGCCATTGGTTGTGCGAGTCAAGTTTTATACTAAATTCTATGCTACTTCCCAAACGATTTAAATGGACTTCGAATAGTCAATACATGGGGAGGGGATTTAAGAGTAGCGATCGAGAGTATAACAACTTTGAGAACACTTATGTTCAATTCATTTCAAAATAATGTTTAGTTTTATTACTTGAAAAATTGGAGTTAATGACCGTGTCATGACACCACAAATCAATGTTTAGCGTAAGCGACGCGGTTTGCTTGACTATTCATTTGTAAGCCATAGTTCTTGGACTGTCAGTGCGCCTGCAGCTGTTTCTTCTTGATACAATTCGAAATCTGTTGGCCTAATTAGACGGAATTCGATCAATTACAGCTGACCCTGTAAGATGCATTTGAACCGTTTGGACGTTATACGAGTCTCATGCATTGGCCTCCACAGCTGTCCTTGCCGCTTGCCTGGGTTTCCTCCGTATCACTTGTCACAAGATATTTCATCTTGTGAGGCTTTTTTTACACTTCATGGCCCGTCAGTCGCCTTCCAATTTCTAGTCATATTTTCCATTCGCTTTCATTCATATGCCTCTCTCTCTCTCTCTTACACACACACACATAGAGGACATTTTGTACGAAAACATTAAGCACATATGCAACTTTTCAGAATGAGAAGGTAAATTTATTACCCAGCGAGATGAAGGAAATCTATAATCCTTTGTCTATGAATCTCCGAGAATTTTGAAAGCCGCAATTGAAATGAGAGTCATTGATTTGTGGTAACGGCGACATTTTAATGCAATTATATAAAACATGAAATATCACAATAAAATTAATATTATTGATAAAAACTAACAATACAAAAGTTTTGTTTTCGCGATAGTGATCCACAAAGACGAGCATTGATGTCGTGATGTGCCTCCTTTGGCCCTGGGGCTTTTTGTCGCCGTTCGATTCATTTAGAACCCTTAAAACGCTGTTTGTGTATAAATAACTATGTTCTTGGGGCGCGTTCCCTGATTCTAGATTTGCTAGCTGTATGTGGTCATTCCAAGTCGGCACCACTGGGAGAGATGCCACAACACGATCCGGCGCTGCGAACCAGCGGTTCCTTTCTAAAATATTTCCCCATTAAAGGCGTCGGTGGCGTGGGCAAGGGGCGGGGGGCCGGGGACAGAGACGATAGCCCGCCGTAGACGCTCCATTCCGATGTGTCGGACAGCAGTCCCTACAGCGCCCGGAGTGTTGTAAGACGTCGACACCAGCGAAAGCCCACATGAAGAGATATGGGGGAAGAGGAGAAGTTAAGCCAGTCTCGCACGGTGCGCTTTTTCTTCCTATATCACGCGCGGGGAAGGATCCAAGGTTCTGCGCTCGTTCGGGTGCTACCGCTTTGTGCACTCAGCTACCGTTTAGAACGCGCGCCCGCGAGCGGCTAGGCTTGAAGGCCGGGGCGAATGCCGGAGCAGTACCCTAACAAACGGGCCACGGACCGCGCTTCGATCTTTCCTTCCCCTTCCTTGTCCTATCCTCACCCTGACGTACACACACACTAACATGCTTTACGCCTACCACATAGGGCGGGAAACCAGTCGGGAGCACACAGCTTGTCTCGGCTGGGGCGGTGTGCCGCTGGTGGGAAATACCTGGTTGGGAAAACTTCGCTAGCCGACGGTAGGACGGCGCGGGATTTCACTAATTTTTATCATCACTGTATATGTATTAGTACATTACCCAAATTTCACTTCATAGAAATTTTGTTTTGGCGGTCCGCCAGCTTGTAGATTCATACACTGCGCTGCACGAGAGCTTAACTTTACGATGTCACCTAATCAAAATAATCGATGGAGATGTGACTCGTATGTGTTTGAACTGTTATAAAAGTACACTAAAGTATATGGCGTATTTCTCGTCACTGATGCCTAACCGTTTCGGTCAATCAATAATGTAATATAATATAATTTTCTTATCTCTAATTCCTTTTCAACCTCCCAGAGGCCGTATACTCCATTGAAATAGAGATCTATTTTTTTAATTGACTAAGTTCCGTAATATAGAAGTACATAAAATTCATTAGTGAATGTGCGAAAACATTGAAATGAAAAGGCACTAGCAGAGAAATGGAATGAAACAAAAGAAACAATTGAATAAGAAATACCTGTGCTCTTATAATTCAGGCAATATGTCCCTTACATTAAATTTGTTTCCTACATTTGCTTAATTATAATTTGCAATTATATTTTCACATATGGTGTATTGTAATGTGTTTTGATATCACATTTAATCACATTGATTTGATATAAATAATTCTGATTCTTGAAGTACTATTAACAATTACCAGCTCAGATGATGTCTGTTGACAATTAAGTAGTACGGAAATAACATATTGGACGTAATAGTAAGATTATATTTAATACATATTCATAATTACGAGCAAAAACACGGAAGCAATTGAGCTTAGTAGTTCTTTGGGCCTACTTCGCTGCCACCTGTAACTGTCTATGACTGGAACTACCGGTCGGTTAATCAGTAAATCGACACAAATAGCACGTTTTGAGAGAATGAAAAGTACCAGAATTTTTGATGTGACGTTTTA
>JAHLJT010008446.1:211744560-211830777 GCA_031308135.1 Acheta domesticus
GGGCTGAGAGAGATGAAGGGGCCAGCGGAGTTGGGCGTGGCAGCACGGAGCGGACGGAAGCGGTTCGCGACCGAATCATGAGCGCGGCTCGTTTCGAAATGTATTCGATTGGCAACGGGGAGATATCAAGGCACTATGAGGGAGAATGGGTCAGAGGTGCGGAGGCGGACCGTGGGTGGCGGAGGGAGGAAGATGGAAAGAGGCGCCTGGAATAAGTCGTGTCGGGAAGGAAGGGAGGAAAGAAGCAAGAGGAATTGCGTGAGCGTGGGACGACGCTGTGCGACACCGGGCAGGTTCACCCGGAGTGAAGGGAAACAAGGACGGGAAATCGGGCGGAACAGCGCGAGGTGGAGCGGGGGAGGCGTGGGCGGAGCGAGGAGGTGTGCGCGGGGCGAGGCGGAGCGGGCGGAGCGGGCGGATCGTCGGGGGACACGGGAGGCCCGGGGCGGCCGAGCCGGAGTGGCGAAGGGAGCTTGGCGCGGTTCGCTTACGCACGTGGTCTCAAGCTCGTTTCTCATGGACGCTATTTCTACGTCGCTTGCGTTCCGCGCTCTGCCTGGCAAACTTGCTGTCTTACGAAAAATCGGGCCCGCATTGTGCTTTCCCTCCTTTCCGTCCTCCGGGATGTTTCTTAAAACTTTTTCTATATGTTTATTTTATTGTAGAAATTCAACAAAGAGACGCTCAAGTCAATGCTGAAAAATTCAGCAAAGAGAAGTTGTGTTCCTTAATTATTCAATGCTGCCGATCGCAGTACAGCTTGCCGGTGAGAACGCGAATACTCTCTTCCTTACAGCAATCATTTACGTATTTGTGTGGTGTTCAGTTGGGATGCATTTCCGTCTCAAGACCGACGCGACGCCAATCAGTCCGTGGATTGTTATTGCTACATTCAGCAGCACGCGCGTCCGCAGTGTTTGGCTGCGGGAGGATGCAGCTTCTCGAGCATCCGTAAACATCGTCCCCGAGCCTTTGCTTACGCTCTCCGTTGACAAGATCGAATCAAAACATTTGTTTCTGGCGCAACCAGCGCCTAATTTCGAACTTTTTTTGTACTATACGAAGAAAACCACACAATTTAAAATATGTGGAGAAAAATGAAGAGTTGAGAGAACTGCGGTGGAATAAGTGATTGGTTTGGTTAGTTGTTTCTCTTAATTAACAAGATCACGCAATTTTCTTCTGTGGATGGAACAAGGGAAGAAATAAAATTTAAATGATCAACATTTTTTCTATAGCAGGTAAATTTGATCATTGATCAGCATTTTTACTTTCTTGCCCTACTTCCTAAGAAGATTAATATTGTACTCGTACCCCTGAAAACGGCGAATTTCCGACTGAAAAACTCTTACTGCCGGGACCTGCTAAAGAAAAATTGGATAAATCTTGTTTCATTACATGAAGTGGTATGCGTATACCACAAACATAAGAGTAGCGTCTTGTAAGTAATTTATACATAACACTACTTGGTCATTATTGTGAGATTAATGGTCTTGGTTAACCCATCAAATTATATTTAAAGTTAATTTTAAAAGTAACTCTTCATCCAGAGATCATTCATAGACAACCATGTGTTGTTCAGTAAAGTGCTTATGTAGTGAGTAATAAATTCCATTAACAAGAAGTACGTTTGCTGACAGAGGCTAATATGAGTACTTTCGCCTAGGGACCATATAACCTGAAATGAGCGGCCAGTGAGGGCGAAGCGGAGTGCGGGGGGCGGGATAGGGCGGAGCGGAGCGGGGCGGCCCAACGCTCGCGGGGACGGCGCGTTAACATTCTGTGAATCAGCCGGCTTCGTCCATTTCTCAATTTGTCTCCATGCGGTGCGACAGGAAAATGAGAGCGGCGCGCCCGGGCGGGGCGAGGCGGCGCGGAGCCGGGCGGCGGCGGGGGCACGGGCGGGGGCGGGGGGCGGCCTGTGTGGGCAGAGGCCGGCGCGGCGGCGCGGCGCGCCTCAGACGAGTCCGCCCGATTATCCGTTTAAGCCGCGCGGCCGCCGGCGCCGCCGCTTCCTCATTTTGCCTCCTCTTGCGCCGCTCGCACGGGCCAGGTCGACCGGCCCCCTTCCCCGCCTCCCCGCCCTCCACTCAGCGTCCCGGCCTCCCCCAGCTCCCCTCCACGGCTCGCCCCCCGCGCGCCCCACGCGCTCCAGCCGCCGCCCCCGCCCCCGCGCGCTCGCGCCGCGCCGCGCCGCGCTGCCCTGCGCGGTCGCTGCCCGCCCCTCGTTACGACCGCTTTGCACGCAGCCGGCGCGCACACGACGTATATAGAGATGGACAGCTTACGCGCGCGGCCGTTGGACTGCGGCGCGCGGGCCGGGCGCGAGTGCGCGGCGGTCGCCGCGTTGCGGCCCCGCGCCGGATGCAGGGGTAGGACGGCCGAGGTCTTACCGTTGTCGTGTGGAGATCCGCCTCCGGTCTTTTCCTTGTCGGCGATCGGGAAAATGCGTCCGCTATAGTGTTCAAATTGCGCGCCAGGAAAGTCCCTCCTCACTGGCACCTTGCTGGTGAGGGTGCATGCAACAGAAATTATGTTGGTAGCACGAGCGGCGGCTTGATACCATAAATTGTGTACTCACCACAATTATAATAGATGCTGGATGTGTCCCTTTCATTTGTTTTCGAATGATCAGATTGTTATTAAAACAAATGCTGTTTTTAATAGGAGGTCCTGATTCGGCTGAGTGCGGGGAGTCTTTTTCTGGTGCACTGTATAATATGTGACGATGGTCCCCTGTGACTCACTTTGCACGCCGTAAGAGCTCCGACACAATAGACCGTAATATAAACACGATCTGACAGTCTTAAGACACGGTGTGGAAGATATTGAGAAGCAACCGAAAACGGGAACCGAATTCGTGTTGTGTGACTCAGCCCAGACTTTATTGTATGTTGAGATTTTATATCTATAACTGTTTGTGGCCAGTGAAGTAATTTAAGATTCATGATTCATTGAGTACTTTTTATGAAGGAAACATGCCCTCATATTTTTTCAGGCAAAATGAGGAGGTCGGCTCAAAATAAAATCCACTCCAGGTTGCAACCAGCTACCTAAGGAGCAGATCTAGGGGCTGTCGGTGCCTCTACAATGCTTTGCGCAAAATGTGGGCTGTTCCAAATAAAGCAATTTCTTGCACTTCTCAGTCTTTTGAATTACCTGGGAGTTTAGCGAAGTTCTTACACAAATTTTGGGAAACAAATATAAAAGATTATTATTATTATTATTATTATTATTATTATTATTATTATTTTCGCTCTAGATTATGCTCAGGGTAAGTACTTTTTAGGCTCGCATGCCACGTTAAATTGTGTAGATTCTATCTATGGGAATGTCGATGGCAGCATTTATTCGATGAATAGAGAAGCGGGCAATTTACTGCCACGTCTGTGGATGGATGAGCTTGACGCTATGTTGCAAGTGCTGTCACTTGATTTAGATGTTCCTGTAGTACGTATGATGGTATGATTGCTATGTACTTCTTTAGATGCTGTTGTAATTGGTATTTTGTTGTTGTGGTTGTGTTTGTTGTAATGGATTTAATGTGATTAATCATATATCTGCCAAGCCTTATATGTACTCACTGATTTTATGTGAGTAGTTCAAATGTAGATTATACTCATAAATCGTAAAGTAGTCGGTACGGGATATAAGGTGGTGGCTCTCTTACAATCTACCCACATGTTTGCCTCATTCTTTGTATGAACTATCGCCAGCTTTCACATGCCCATCTGTTATTTGTTACGATTTTACTGTTATTCCATTTTATGATTTTATGTATGAAATTTATGTATATGCATGTAATTACGGCATATATATATATATATATATATATATATATATATATATATATAAAATATTTTTAAGGAGGTTTCATACAAATAAACCTTAAAATTACCGGCAGTTTGAAGTGAAATGAACTAGCATATTTCAGTAGTTGAGAGAATGCTTTGTTTCATCGTAATGTAGTAATTACACGCACAACTCCTATTCAGAAATGAGAAGCCTAGGCGTCGTTTGAGCTCGCGTGTCGTCGAGAACTGCTGCAAGTACTTTGATGTGGCATTGAGTAATTGCGGCCTTAATTGTTGTAATCCAGCAATTTACTATTGTATTATCCTCGGAATTGTAAATTACGTAATATCTGCGCCCTTCTTGTTTTATTTGTGGCTATTCGCGAGCGCTTGATATCTGGAAAATAATAAGTCGCGACGAACGTAATGGTCATCACAGTGGTTATTGTCGGTGTCTTGGTTTTTGCTGCTTTCTTACCGTGTCTTGTCTGGTGTTTTTGTCATAACCATTATTGTCTTATCTCTCTGTTTCATTGTTTTCCTTCACTTTCGTTGATCTCCTCGCCTTGCATTTACGAGGCACGGAAACGATTATCCTCTGCTTTCCCATAATTCTTTATGGTGGCTTTCGCCAATACCGAGGTTCCTAGCGGCGTTGGTGGCGTTGTAACTTTTCTATGGATCCGCACGGTGCGTTTGTGGAGGCTGATCGTCCTTACGTCCGGCTATAAAGGGGAAAGATGAGCAAAAGAATGGTCGCGAGAGACTCGTGGCCTTTATAATTCACTGGTACTGGGTCGTTGACCGCCATCTTAGCACAGTTCTCCACTGTCTCTGCGGATCCTTGGAGCGAATGTTGGCTCGAGTTCCTGTTTCATATTCGGTGAATTCAAATTCGGGGGCGCAGTGACAACCCATATGAATATTACTGAAGTTGTGAAAATTCTGTTGCTATGTTCGATTCTTGCTTCACGCCGATTAGTATACTTGATCGCTAGAAAGAGCTACAAAATCTATTGTTTTTACTCTATTGCATCGACTTTAATGGTGCAGTGGGTTGTGATGGCAACCGCGTTGCATGGAAACATGCACACTATGTCTTTGTACAATAATAGTAATATGGAAGAAGTGGTGTGAATTGTCAACCTTATTTCAATTTTCAGCACCTCTAACAAAAATTTGCCCGATAGGTGAGTGGATAAATAAACGGAGTGGGAGTGTATGAAAAGCCACATTCATATAGAATGTTAACTTGCATCATACGGTTAGAATCAGAGAAGACCAATAAAATGTCATATCTTTCTTTCAGAGATTCTTGGTTCGACTAAATGAAGATGTTGTCAGAGATCCAAACTGTATGTTGAATTCAGTCTTCGGTTGTTTGATCGTCATCATTGGATCTCAACGGGATTAGATCCCTGAATTAGTTTATTATTGCTTTTCTTTTAATACTATCTACAGCAGTTCGTGCTTGTCAGTATTTCACGAACGCTGAAGATAGTAAAAATACGAAACTCTATCAAACGGTTTCCGGGTAAAATGAACTGTATGTGCTGCGGAGAAATGAAAGAATGAGAGCGTCATGAATTTCAGAAGCCGGGTCTTACGCGATATCAGTTCGCCCATGCTGTTGCTCCCGGCCAGAGAAAATTAGAAAGAGAACCGTCATTCCAGACGCGAATATGGCGGAGCATGTGGCGTGGACGGTGTCCGTTAATTAGTATTCGCCTGTGACGGGAAACTTCGTGTCGTGTTTTGGGCGGCCCAGTCCTGCGCGGTGGACGTCGATTCGTTGCCGAGGTAATCGTTTCTCCGTCTGGCGGGTCGCAGGGGAGATTTGCAGAATTGTTCTGCGGATTTATATGCAAATTGATTAATGAGTATTCATGAGAACTTTTTTTGTTATCACGTCGAGAAGCGGGTCAGTGCGACCGTCGCCGTCACTGTATTCACTCGTCTTCGCCCACCCGGGACGGAGGGGAAAAAAGGTTGACGTTTTTCGGTGCCCACTAGGTTGTAACGAGCATGTGAGAGAGCGCCTCTTGCGCTTACGAGGAATTTAATAATTAAATATTTCATAAGTTTGAGGCGGTATTTTCATCATCCTCACGAATATTGTAAGCATTCCTTTCGCTGCCGACGCTTTGTGTTCTATCGACGTGGATGTGAAAAAGTTTCAGCGTCCAGGATGAAGGGTAAGCCTTTGCCACTTCGGAAGTAGAATTTCATAAGCCCTTTTGCGATTTTGGATGGAGTTTTTCAGTGACAGTTAATATCTATTTAATAAATAGTTTTTTTAGTTTGTGTCAATGGTTAACTCATTTCCGTTTTGGGGTGTTTTGTTGTCGCACATTCCTCCGAGTTCGACTATCCGGTAAGAAATGTAACACCCAACTTCGCTACATATTGCGTCAATTTTGTATCTTCCGGAATTTCGAAAACTTCCAAACAAATATTTGAATTTCAAATAATTTTTATGCAGATGTTTGTGGAAAAGTACGCTCACAGAGTACAACTCTTAGAGCAAGTGTTTCGAGACGAATTGAAGGTTCGAATATAATATGTAAATTTGATTTTTTCATCGCGTGCTCAGGGAGTTTCTTCGCGTGCTAGTGTTCACATGCGTTTCGTTGATTTGTCGTCGCTGCCGTGTTAAAAGGTGCCATAATAATTGTTTAAATTCATTTATGTATTTAATTTATTAAAATATTGTGTTCCCGCTGGAAAACAAAAACAAAAAAGGCGTCAGTCAAACGGCTGTGAGCTTCGCACTCGGAGCCCGTTCGCACGTGATGCTTTACAAACACGAAAACTCCCGCGTATTAATGCGCTTTTAAAATATTCACGGGAATTTGACGGGGAAATTTCATCTCGCGCGTCGGTCGAATCGACACGATGCGGCGGTCGGGTGCCTGTGTTCGTTGGGAGACAGGGCGGGAGGAGAAAGGTCGTCGTGAGGATTTGTTTGAAATGGGATTAGTTAGTAATTCATACGAATTTATTGCAACAAGTTCGCCGTCCAAACAAGACAGGTCGACTAGCAGCCGACGGCCGCGCTCGTGTTGCACGGTCTGCGGTGCGGTGATTAAAGAGAACACGAATAGGACGACCCAGGCTTTTGTCATTTTAATGTTTACGCTTGTTGCGTTAATGCGTGTGGTTTTAAGAAATTAACTTTCAGAGTACGCCCATGGGCCTTCGGGAACAAGCTCGGATTAAAGTCGTATATTATCGTGTCTAAAAAGTAGTAGAGATTAAAGATACATTTTGTCTAAAAGAGTATTTTGAATGTGACGATGGGGAGACATACATAAAATGTTCTGCATGGCGAGATTTGTTTTGTTTTTTTTCGTTTTCCTAAAATGTAATGTTGATGACGTTTTTAGAATGGGTTACAGGGTAATATTTCAATACATGAATATTTTTGTAATGTCTTGTGTAACGATGTCCAACACAAAATTATATTCCCCTACACACCGTAAAATGCTGCTGTGGTGATTTCTTTTATGTGCATTTATTTATCATTATATCTGTATGTGTTCATTAGTATGAATAAATTTTAAAATTTGAATTAATAATTTTAGGAAAGACAGACGAGCATTTTGCGGCCTAAGAAACACATGTCTCGATTGTCATTATACAGTTTGTTTGCTCGAATTTAATTACTTCTATGGAGATGATACGTATCTGCAGGATGCATTTAGTCATATATATTTATTAAGTGGCATGCCATTCATTATCTATTTCGTATTGTCTCGCAGTATTGTTATGAAATGAGAGGCATATTCAGAAAGAGTCAAAAGCGGAGGATGTTGCAGATATAGAAAGTACATCGGAGGCGCGGGCGGTTACAATTCGACCCCCCCCTATAAAGAGTGAAGAAAAATATATATTGTGAATGTATTGTTGTGTTGTTGTTTTTGTCATAAAATGCTGTCCTCTAGGTCTTAATGAAAATACTCTTTGGAATGTGATTCAATCATTGTGTAATATTTTTTTAAATTAATGGAGTAAAATTACAAAAGAATATTCGAATTGACGGTTCCAGTGGCCCTCATATGCCCCCTCTGGACCCGCCATTGTTTGGAGGTGACTTTTTCGAAAATGAATTTGAAATATTAATTAAGGGAGTTCCATTTTGGATAACTGCGCATTTGATGCAGATTTTTTTAAAAAAAGGCTATATTAATATTACAGTCACGATTTTACATTAATAACATATTTATTAATGAGAAAATTAAGTTATTTAAAATAATATTTTTCGAGGGAAAGGTTTTCTGGATCCACTCCCGTAGAATCGCGTTATATTTTTTAATCACTTTTACGCGCGGAAAAATTAAAAAAGTGAGTGCTTTAAAACATTAATTCATAGAGATAATTCGAATGTAAAAGATCCTTTAATTTAAAGAATGCGTTTCCTGTATTACTATGTGAGTACTCGTTGGTAGTAGGATGAGACCTTCTCTCCCCCTTGCGTGTAAGCACAGCCCGGAGCCGAGCCGGCCGCCTCCTGGCGCGCCGTGGGCTGCCCTCGCAGACCGGTGTTGAGCAATCCGTTTCGCTCGCCCTATTGAAACAATTTTGGACGTCTTTATGAGAGGGCCCCAGTTGCCACGACCGGCCGCAGAGAGGGATTCAAGTGCCGAGGATGAGGCCAAGAGACGCGTTGGCCAATCAGGGCCCTGGACCACAATTTGGAGCTGTTGGCAAAGCTCGGGTCGCTCGGGCTCGGGTTTCTGGCCATTTTCTTCATGCGCACGCTCTCAGAAGGGTGCACGGATCGATTTGCGTCGTCGAATTGGGGTAGGCATTTTCGATTTTGGTTTAATGTTGCCTTTTGTGGATGCCCGTCATTACCGGATTTCCTGCCAAACAAAAAGGGAATGAGACCGCCGGTCGCTTTTAAATTCGATTATTTAATTTTTCTTACTGGAAGACAAACATAATTTCTGGATTACATTTTTTCTTCAGGTTGCTTCTTTAGATACATTCCGTATGTAGTAAATCTTTAGTTTAATTTTGATTCTTATAGAATTTGACTAATCGTTCGTGCAGTCGTTTTCTTAAAAAAAAAAGAAAAGAAGAGCTATTGTCTTTTGCCTGCAGGCTGAAGACGTGAATAAACTCGGCATAGAACGTGATGAGAAAGTAAACACACGCAAAGGCAAATCTTGAAGCTGGCCTGCGCTGTGACCTTCGTCAAGGCTGTCTGTTCCGTAGGAGCGTTCTCAATCAGTCGCGGGCGTCCAGTGCTCAGAGGCTGTTAGCATTAGGGCGTCTGCTTCTCTTTCTTCCATTTGTTTATACTCCTCTCCTACTAGGCTCTCTCCTTCGGAAGTGTTAATAATCAAGAGGACGTAATGAGATTTTGTGCGAATGGAAAAGACAAAATGAACGATAATCTTTTTGGTAATTGACCAATTTAAGATGATCTCCTGATTATTGCGTGGTCTTCTGACAAATAAAAAAGAATGGTATTATTATCAGAACACGAATCTCATCCGAATATATTGGGTAGACGAAACTTGAAAAAGTGAAACTATTAATACATAGCAACGTGTAAAACAAGTTGTGGGGTCTTCTTTTCTTAATGACATTTTAATTATATAATAAGGTTTTTCATGCATTGAATATCTCGGATGCTAACTTCATCGTTTGAGTGCTCATATCATCATGCGTTTCGTTTAGAATGAGTATTGTGATATTCCTAAAAGTTCCTGTGGACCTGTTTCCTTCTCAATGTTTTTCTTTGTTGAGCACTTTTGAGCAGAGTCGACAGTTATGCATATTAAAATACGTCATTTATGAGAGAGATACTTTAAACTGAAAGTACATTTTCATCTTTTAAGTACAATTTATTCTGAACGAATGCTTACTTGCGTACAGTTCACTCCCGACGAATCTTGCTTGCATGCGAGCTTTGCAGCCGGTCAATAAATTATTCGGAAACCGGAATAAGTTTTGAACAAAAGTCGTAAGGTAAATTAAGACTCGTTTTTATGAACGACCGGATGTTTTATACCCTTTTGTTATTACTTCTGCTACATTTTGAATATATGAATGCACGTGCTATTTATGAATCCACCACGTGAAGGAAAACTTGGTTGCGCGTAGAAAACGAAAAACTTCGCAAGTCCTTCGGGACCCAGGCTGTAAAGTTGGCTCCAAGACGCGTTTTTTTCCATCGACGTCTTTGTTATCGGACCACCGCAAAGTTGAATAATGGCATTGGTATCTTTTGAAGACAAGTTCTGCGTAGCGCATTTCGGCAATCTCGAGTAAAAGGTCTTACACAGGAATCCGCGTGCAGGGTTGTTGTAATATTAAGCAGTTTCCATGCGTTATTGCACTGGCATTTATATACATTCCCAACTTTCCGAAAGCGTTAATTATGCATTTCAGGTGAAATTATTTGCTCTGTGTTCTATGCTTTGTGTGTTGGCATTAAATTCAGAGTCGCCAGTAGTGACTTTCTGCTTTCTGTAATTATGTGCATATACGCACTCGTTCTAGAAGAAGAAAAAAACCTGCGGTCGGCGAATAGTTGCATTGTAAACTCTGTTGTTTCATATTATGTGATTTTATTGCTACGAAAGTTCACTGTTTACTTTTACATGAGCGGAAAATTACCTGCCCCTCCCCGTGCACACACACACACACACACACACACACACATTGACACGACTCTGGCCAGTACGCGAGAGCAACTTCGTGTTATTGTGGGCGACGTTGGAAAATGTTCAACGCAAAACTGTTCAACTTCCAATTGCGCCGCATTTGCAAACCTCCACCGCAACGAGTCGATCCCCGACGCGAGCACATTGTTTTTCATTAACCTGACGAGAATATGAGCGCCATTTCTCATTCGCATTTACGAGCAATTTCATTCTTCGAGACGCGACATTTTTGGCATTTTTATTGCGCGCATTGCTCGAGCAATTGGGTTCGGAATTTTCTCTCGAACGCTTCTTCCTCGGGCAGCGGGTCCGAAGAGGGAGGCGATTGCCGCGGAAGCGCGAGCGGGGGCGGGAGCGGGGGCGCGGGCGAGGGCGAGGCGACGGCGCCCTAACCAGCCGTAATTCATTTCGCGGTCCATTTGCGCCGAGTGCTTTTGATAATGCGCCCGACCGGCTGCTCTTTCCGAAGGCGGCTCTCGATAAGGCGCTGACCTCTCCTCAACCCGCGTCATTAGACTGTGACGCGGGGGGGGGGGACAACGGGGCGCCGGCGCTTGCTCTATGCGCCCGCTCCTGCTCGTGCTCCGCTCTATGCTCTATGCTCCCGCCTTGCAACGTCTGGGCAAATGCTACATCATCCATCATTAATACATTATAAATAATTCAAAATAATTTTCTCAGGTTAATCGCAAACGCCTCCTGGATTATTTCAAACCAACAACTAGGTGGGGAACTAAAAACATCCCCAATCATCAACAGAACAGCGCATCTCCAATAATTTCTGCCCAAAATAAACACAATAGATCAAGCAAAACAATGCAACGTAGCATCAACTAATTATTCACCAACCAGAATAAATAACAGTCATCTCTCTCTCTCCGTCTCTCTATGCCTCTCACTCCCTCCCTCCGCCTCTTTCACTCCCTCTGTCTCCCTCCCTTCCTCTCTCCTCTCCCTCCCTCCATTCACCCCTTCCTCCTCTTTCTCACCCTTCCCCCTCTGACGCTGTCCGTCCGCTGTCTCTCTCTACTTGTTTTTGGTGTCGGGGCGCCTCGCGCGTCACCTTCTCTAGGGTGTGGGCATTCTGTCTATTTCGGAGGCGGCGCGACGCGTCGCGATGCGGCGTGGCGCGGTGCGGCGCGGCGCGTCTTGACCCGCGGCCGACCCCTTCCGAGAAGGCCGGAGACACTGGCGGGCTTATCCTCCCGCCTCGGAAGCGCCGCGGGCTAGGGATGTGCGGGGAAGGGGAGGCGGCGCAAGAAATGGAAGTCGGCGGGGGGGCAAGAAGATCGTTTGGAGGAGGAGGAGGTCCTTATCTTTCTTTCTCTAAGAAGGAAATGACTCGTTCTATGAATATGTTTTAAGTTAATTTAATAGGGCAAGACGTGAATCACCAAATTATGCAATTTGTGCTACGTATCGTACATAAGTTTTTACTGTTGAAATTTAAAAATAAAAATACTTCTACTTCATCCGTTATTGAATGATATGGGAACGGTAATTTTCTACAGTCCAAAGAAGCATCCTGTGCTGCCGTGGATGCACTGAGATTGCTAGATCTTATTTGAATCGTAAAAAAATAAAGTTTAAGCAGGTTTGTAGTATATTCCTTTTTCAATTCTCCATATTCGCTACAAAAAATTGCTTTTAAACAATTTGATGCTATCAGTTAGTTTCCGCGGTACAAAACCAGATCCCTTCTGAGGCTCCAAATTGTTTTTGAGAGCTAATGAAAATTGTTCAGAAACGATTTTCTATAAAACTTCTCAAATTTCGAAAATTGCAAAAGTCATTTGTTTCGACTTGCACCTACAACTACTCCTACAATATTAAATATAATAATTTTTCCTCAACGAAGTCTTTTTTATTAAAACGTTCCTTCAATAGATATCGACATTATGGGTAGATTTGCAAGTTGATGTATTTGAAAAAAAATGGGTACAGGAAAGTGTTGTACTTACCCTGTGAGTAAATAAATAAACTCTTTTGTAATTATATCCAAATAATCATGTTGAACGAAAAACTTGAATGGGCAGGGCGTAATAGCTCCAGAAACTGATATACAATACTTCATGTAGGTAGAAATCAAAATACAGAAAAATAAATTGTTTTAATAGGCATTTGAAAATTTCTTTGTCGTTTTTTAAATTAATTTAGGTCGTCCATAAATTACATAACGCTAAACAGGGGTTTGAGGCAGCGGTACCCTCCGTTACATAGGGGTAGGAAGTCTTAATTTTGTGTTACGTAACGCTGATATTTATTTTTAAAATTTTTCATCATTTGCTGAAAAAAATACTTTCAAGAAAGTATGATGTATAAATTGATACAATAAATGTAAATATTTTTTCATCAATGATATATAGTTTGAATCTGTAAAGATTACAAAGAAAATATTCAAAACGTATCTATAGCACATTCTTGAATCCAATTAAATTAGCGCGTAGACACGGAACCCATGTGTCATCCATGACGGCGTGTGCACGGATTTTCCGAAATTTTCTCGCCTACTCTTCCTTCTTTCAGAAATTGTTCTCAACTTTATTGTTACATGCAATACGCATCGCCAGCTCTTTCTAAATTTAATTATGATAAATTCTTATATGTAACACAAATACAATTAAAATTATACTATTCGTTTTTCTACTTTATAATTGATTTTATTTATTGTAATTGCCGGGGCGGGTCTTATCGCAAGCGTTACGAAAATATTAGAGAGGGGGTTCAAGCGCACGTTACAGGTGCGTTACGGGAGGGAGAGGGGGTGTTCAAAATACTTCAAATTTGCGTTATGTAATTTATGGACGGCCCCTCACCTTCTTTTGTCGTTTTACTGTGTTTTCGCACGATAGATCTAATTAGAAATCCTATTAAAAAAACTACGATACAGTAATAATGCAGAAATGCGATAGTGGATTGGAGATATATTCATGAATGGAATTCTGTTGGGATACCTAATCGAATTATGTGGTCTGTGGCAAGGCAGCAATAGATTGTTCTTTTAAAATGTATTTAAAAAAGGAGAATAGATCTGTCTCATTATCGTACCGGATGCTAATAGTTCTTTGACAAATGAAGGCTTCTGCGAACGCTGTGCTATTAATACACATTTATTAATACATTTAATTAATCTAAGACCCTCGTCGGAGTTATTTTCATTGCGGCGCCATTTCTGTCGACGACGGCGCCTCTTCCGAGAATTTCAGATGTAGCCCGACATTGCAGAGCCCCGAGCTTAGACTTGGAGACTTAAAGCTTGGTCGCTCTCGAGGCGCGTTCTCAACGGGGCGGCAAAAAATGCTCACAAAGTTTCTGCAGAAATGTCATAGGTCGCTCATTCGTACCGGGCCGATGTCGATAAATCCCCTGTACACTCCCAAAGCTGCTTGTTTCTCCTGCTCCTGCACAGCGGGCTCGAGGAGGAATCCAGCAGGTGCGGATTTAGTCGTTGGATTTGTTTGTTCGCGAGAGCGAGGAAAGTGGGAAAGTAAATGAAAGAGGGTTGAAATGAGAAAGAGTGATAAAAAATGAGTTAGAGCAAGAATATATTTCTTACCGTCTTCTCTTAATATTAATAAAAATTAACCAAACTGTTCAAGTTTTTAAATATTTTATTTCAATTTTTTTATTATTACGGAACAAACTCGTAATTTTGTTAATTTCAAAGGACCGAACTCATGATTGTGATCCAAAAACTTCATCTAATAATTATTTCACTAATTAATTCCCCTAGTGATAACAAAACCTCAGTTTGTATTCAACAACTGAAACTATTGAAAACAATGATAATTTTTAATTATGAAAAACACATTTAACATTTAACCGGCAGCTAAGTGCGCTGTACCAGAAAAAGATTCAATAAAAAAAAACATTTAACATAATTTCGAAAGGTCTCGCTGTTTCCTCACCATCCTTATTTTTCTGTTAGTTTTAAACACATACTACACATCATGTTCATCAGTTTCCTAACTTCTGTAGACATAAATGTGTCCTATGTTTCTCCAGAAAGACTACCGAAACTTCAGCCATTCTCAAACAATGTATAGTTTCGAAATTCCAGCGACAATGCTTTACCACTTCTATCGGATTATTCAATCTGAACTAAGCCTAATCTTCCCAAGCTTCTACCTGGTATCCTGTAAGTCCTTAGCATGAGAGTAACCCGCTTATTTAGTTTGGGATCTACCGATGTTTTAATATTAAAATTTATTGGTTAATCTACGAGAGCCGCAGTCTATTTCTATAACAGCGCTTAAACTCTCTGAGGCAGAAGAGGGAGGAAGAGCGTGGAATAGAGGAGGGGTGGAGCCGTACTTTCGAGGGAGTTTGTCCCGTCGGCCGCACAACTAGTGGCGCATTGGGCTTATGGTGGCTTAACAGCTCGGGAGCTACGGACTGGAGGGCGAGAAAAAATTTCTCGCAAAATCTCCTCTGGGTGTCTGCGAGTGGACCGTAGTTACGTATCTTTGGACGAAACGAAGATAGTGTCTCGTAATTAAATCTGTTAGCTTGTAAGTGATAACGTTGTGAATGTTTCTGGAACTGTCAATGTTGGAAATAACCGAAGCAGAATATAAAAATTACCACATTGTGAATGAGTGAAGTATACAATAATATGAAAGTAAAATGGCAAAGATAATAAAAGTACTGACATAAAATTATTTTGTTGTATATTTGTTTGCTTGCTTTTTATTTTTCGTCGTAAAATATAAATTTATTTTTACTCAAATTTTCTGAAGATAATTGTTAAGATGTTTTTGTTGCAATTTATTAGAAATTGAAACAATTACAATAAGTTAAACGTAATGTTGGTATGCCAATAACACGGAAATTGTAAGCAAGGTGGCGGAAAAAATGAGCTCTCAACACTCCGATACCTCATTTGGCGGTTCTAATGCACTTTTCAAATATGCATATGATTGACTTCAGAGGGCATCAATATCCTTCACAATTTTATGAATATTCTCTTTTCCGAGGACGACAGTGATGAAGGACACTGAGAAGGAAGCAGTAGTGAATAAAGTACGTTATTTTATTCATCGAACTAACCTGACGACGGTCAGGGTATCCAACACTTCAATCAACTCGTTCTGTATTATTCCAGGGAACACAGGTCTGGACTTCGAATCTCATGAATGTGAAACCGATAGTTACGTAACATTCATGAAGGGCATTGTAAAAATTGTGGGGTGTAGTCGACTATTGGCTAGTATAATGTTGGCCTTTCTGAATGCATATGCTCTGAAATTTTCCTCGTAGAGTGGAAATTGTAATGAGGAGAAAGGAGTTGTGCTTTTGCTTTCTCGCTACGGAGTAGAGAGAAAGTTGTGTAATGCTGCGCGAAAAAACAGCAAATTTTCGGCAGAAAATCCCTATTACAGGGCCCTGGTAACGAAAAAGTGGATAAATGCAGTTGCTAAATTGAGAAAGAATCCTCTAAAACGTGGTGTTGCCGGAAACCATGTTTTGTGGGTCCTTGATGCCGAAAAATCGAATGACGGCAAAACGTATGTCCGTCCGTCTGGGAACAACGATAGCGGCTAAACCGTTCAGCCGATTTTCTCCAAATTGATATTCTCCTATCGATCTGGCTGATGTCGTGGTCCTTGGAATTTGAAACCGATATTTCAATTTTGGGGGTACTTTACATGAAGCCTTTGGGACATTTTCCAAATTTTCAAAAAATGCCTCCTTCGTTTTTGATTACATTTTGTTGTTGGATAGTGTAAAGGATGTTTAAGAGAATGGTGCAGGTCTCATGTTCGTTGAACATCCTTATTTTTTGAAAATAACAAAAGCTCAAAAATTTTTCGGAGTCTTTCTACAACTAAAATATTAAAGATGGAGATTTTTCCCTTAATTAAGTCTGATCCGTAGAGATAGATTTTGAAATAAGGCTATGTACAATTTTTCGAAAATTTAAGTACTTTTCGCGTAATTTAGCCTGAAAATACGGGCGAGAAAGTACGTGATCTTTTCACACTACTAGTTTCTACGAGTGGAAATTGAAATGAGAAACGGTTTGTGCTTTTTCTAGTATTCCTGAAGCCCTCTCACTACCCCTGCCGTATTTATCTCGCAATATACTCCGTTTCTGCTCCATTTCCTTAATTATTCATTCACTAATTCACCAAGGTATGACCTACGTCACTTCCGCAGGTCACGATTACCGATAAACACGCACGGGAAACGTAAACCCGGAGCGGGAGATACTGAATGACGGACTATTCTGGTGTTCACGTGGAAAACTAACACTTCTATAACGGTAACTAAGACTATATTTCTCAGAAATCATTATTCTTCACCAAATTGGATTTAATTTTTTTTTCTTCAGTAGAAGATAACTGTGACATTTTATAGCGGTCTCCGAATCGTGATTAATACCCAAGATTACAATTCTCTTGTATTCCCGTTCTTCCAATAAACAAGCCCAAAGAAATGCGCTGTGTTGCATGTGACGTCGCAAAAATACAATAACGCTTTGCAGTATTTCGGTCTTAATCGTATATTTATATAATTATATGATGGATTCAATCGTAAAAAGGATTTCAGTAGTGATTTTAGAGGACATTCTGTTTATACTGGTAATATTGTCAAATGTAAACTACATTAAATAGTGTGGTACGTCGACTTAAAATTGATGTATACTACCTTGTGGAATGGAACAATTCTTGAGGAAAAATTGTAAAGAAAATTGGTCAATGTATTGTCTTGAAACATAGCTATGTATTTAATTTTACGATGATGAGGCCCTCTGAAATCGCCGATTGCAAATTGCTATTTCTTTGTAAATAATCCGCATGAATGTACGATCTAACATATTTTTGAAAGAAAATATAAGGAAGTATTATTCACTATTTTAATTTGACGGTATATGTTAATTACAATTAATTTATATGGTTTGTGTGGATGGTATTAGGTAGTAAATGACATATTAGGTTTATGCTTTCAAATGGCGGTTAATATGTAGTCGTACTTATAGTATCTGCTTTCTTAATGATTGCAGTTCGTGATCAAATATTGCTGCCGCTCATTTCAAATAGCTCCTCAGTTGCCCTACGATGGTCAAGTCATCAGCTGGACTTGTTCGGGCTTTGAGTTTTTGATTGTCCAATAAGAGCTTTCGATGTGACAGCAAGAGACATAAATGGTTTCGATATACCACTCGTCCGGCTTTATTATATTACATGTGCCGAGCATTAAACATTCCACAAATCTAATGGCAATGAGCATTACTGCTCGATTGGTCTCCCCTGTGCTAGATTGCGCATGGCTCCTGGCCCTACATCGACCAGACTGGGCACCCCTGCTTCACTACGAGCGGATAGCGTGCGCTGTCTCTGTGCTGGCAGTAATGGATGGCGGGAATCTCCAAGCGTAATTCCATTGCAGGCGCTTGTGTCAATATTTCGTATTTCTTTCTTGAAAGGAACGGTGCCTTCTAGCTTTGGCCCTTTTTGTGAAATGACTATAAGGTAACAAACTACCCACTTACATTTTCGCTGCGCATTCTTGTCTTCACTTCTGTATTAGAGCAGTTAATTTATCTCCTGCTTTGTACGGAGGTTGCGGTAGTGGAGGAAGGCGTTTGATTGCAAAATGATGATAATGTGCTTAAAACCAAGTGGAGGAAAACTAGTTCGTGACGAAAAGTGCCGTATCTTATCTTCAGCGAGGTTTTTTCTTCTACACATATTGCTGTACAGACATTTGAAAGTTACAAAATTGCGAAAGGGTAGCGAGAAAATGGCTGCAGAAGGCTTGTCAGTCTTAGTACATTACTGATTATCGGGGAACTAGTTCGGTACCAACGAATTAGACAAACTAGTCTTTAAGATTATTGAATTCAAGGGGAAAGTGGTAACTTTTTATTACCTAAATTGTAAGCAGGTACATAAAATTGCAAAATGTACAACGTAACTTATGAACTTTGAACCTGATTTTATACCTCTGAAGTAGAAAGTGGAAAGAAAAAAATCGAAATTTACGGAAAGGTAAACTTTGTTTCCTCTTCGTTCTGTTATATAAGTCTATACTTAGTTCGTCAATGTAACGATCGAGACATCGTGTTGCACGTCCGGAGTACGTATAAAAGCAAAATGATATTCTCGCAATAGAAAGAGTTGTCATAAAATGACGACCGCAACTAACGAGACAGTTTTTTATTGGGAAACGAGATCAAAAGGTCAGAACACAAATGGCGAACTGCGCCTACTTGCTTGTCTTCTAGGAATGCGAACATGAATGTCCAGAATTCTTATAATTTGGGCGTTTTAGGAACAGTCAAGATTGAAATATGTACATTTGATGCCGTAAACGCTATTTGAAAAGCTACATCTGTATTCAAAGTGCTACTTACATAAGCATAAGGTAACGTGTTTCATCCAAGTACCTTGTTCTGGGCATTACTTTTATGCGAAGTGAAAATTATTTTCAAATGACCTAAATACATTTTAATTATTTTAATCGCACGTCCATGGTACGTCAAGAACCCATTTCATAAGCGTGTGAACGGATCTGATTGTTCATCGTTGAACATTTAGAGGAAAAGTAATGGGTAAAGTGTTGGCCATAGGTAGGCGATTTTCCTGCTTTATATGCGATATTTTCAATGTACTTCGTACCGTAAGCATTTTATATCGTAAAATGAGACATGCACTTTTTCTCCAAAACTGAGGCATGTTATCCCACGGATCTTTCTAGAGAAAATGAGCGGTGGGCTCATCCTAAAGGGATGTGTTAACATGGGGCAACGTGAGATTGGTTGTTTCGCTAATGATGTCCTCAACAAGGAAACAAGAAGTAACCATTTCATGGTGGCCCTGAGGTAGGATCTTAATCGGCTTGAGTATACACAGGTTACATGATAATCTCGTCCTAAAAAATGACAATTGTGAGAAGACGCTACGTGAAACTCACTTATACAGGAAAGACTCCGTTGATATAAAGGCTTGGTCTTTTCTTTCAGAAATGTGTTCAAAATATGCTGTGAAGTTCCTTATTTCAAAAGTATGAGTATGTGCACTCTTTGAATTTGGAAGTGCGACGTGGTAATTTCGGGGTTTAAATCTCGGTATATATGATCAAACAACTGAAAGAAAACAGTGAATGTTTCTGTGTCAGGAAACAAGAGCTTGTTTCCGAATGACAGCACCACTTTACTAAACAATGAATCACGCGAATCAGTGTCATCTCATTCATGTTAGCAGAATAGATCATTTGTTGACTTTAATACCATGTGTAGCACTAATTAATTAATTTGAGATGTCCTGTGGTCATCATTCAATTCTTCGTGTCACAACGTACAACTACCTATACTAGAAAACGTAAATACGTTCGTTCGAGTGTTTCCTCACACTTATACTCATTGGGATCGGGCACGTTATTATTGTAATTTCATTTCTATTTTATTTGTATTATTATTTCATTTATTATTATTTCATTTTTGTTTTATTATTATGTATATCTACACATTAACTGGGACATAAAATGTTTGAAGCACTGTACAAATAACCGTAAAGTTCGGTGTGGAGACCATCAGATATGTAATTTGATGATATCTCTCGAATGCTATTGCTATTATTGCATTAAGAGCGTACATAGTACACATTCCGTTGTAATATCTGAATTAAACGGAATCGGTTGTGTGATGCAACTGCTGTATTAATACTTTTGTTGTATTGTTTCCCAGTCTGTGTTCTTGATTGTATTTTGATGAAGTTTGATCAAAACACAACGATGCGTGCGTGCGTGTGTGTGTGTATGTGTGTATGTACAACTATGTGAGAAGAATCTGTGGAGGGTGATTAAATATTATAATTATTATTATTATTATTATTATTATTATTATTATTACAGGAACCGTCCAACATTATTTGTGTAGGTACACTGGAATTTAATCAGAACGACGTTTTTTATGAGTCACTTCCCTATATTAAGGAACAGAACGCCCGTGCCACAATGCTCTTTTTATGCCTGAAGAGACAGTGCCGCTGTGTTCACGACCGCCCCATCCAACATCGCCGCCTCTGCTGTTGCGTTGCGCCGCGTACCCCATCGCATCCGCTAGTGCCTTCTCCTTTACGTCGTACCGCGTCCCCTCCGTTTCAACCCACGCGAGCCCAGCGCCTCCGGGCGCCAGCAATCATCCTCCCAATCGCCCTTCCTGTCCGCGCTCTCGTTTCGCTCCCGTATTATCAATTGAAATAATTATGCTTTTTACACTTGCATGGTGCTTCGGTATTTCCGTAGGAAATAGGTGTTTAATAAGAGTGATGCCTGCTGCTGAACACTGCGATCCATTTTTTTTGAAAAAGAAAAAATAATTATATATCCATTTTAATCGGAAATTATACTGTTAATTTGTTCTTAAATTCGAGAAACGGGATAGGGTAGACTCTAGATATGTGGTCGCCAAACTTATGAAGCTTGTGAGCAACCATACCGTTTTCAATCCTACTGAGAGCTACCAAAACAGGAATATATATATATATATATATATATATATATATATATATATATATATATAAATCTTCTCATCTGTTTATTGTCAATAAATAAACATTTCTATTTGAAACAAATTTTAATACAACTTTATAAAAGAAAATAAATTGAAATGAAATTGCACATTGCAAAAAATTGAAATATAGTTAGTAACAAATTATGAGTGTAAGAACAGATTTTCCATCGGACTTTTTAATGAGAGGGATGACACACTTTTTTGTCATCAAGTTTTTTGTATGGAAAGTAGGTAGTGACTGCCTTTCAAATAGATTTGTCCCGGTGTTCATCAGTGAGTCTGTTTCAGTACTTGTTTGTGATCCGTAGAACAAGTGCAGGATAGCCAATATTGAGCATGACTGCAATCTACAGAAATTGCCCCGCGAGCTTCTAGTAGCTCGCGATCGAAGGTCTGGCGATCCCACCTCTAGATTCCCGAGAGGACCTGCCTTGAACCCGCTTCGTCTACTGCAGAAGTCACATTAAGTGCTAGGATTTGAGCCCCGGTACCGTCTGAAGAAAAGCGAGCGCTCCTCTCCGCTACGGTGACCGTCACTACTTCGAATATCACCGTCACTGCCATCGTCATCACCACCGTCATCATCATCATTGCAACGCCATTACAATAATCACTGCCCTAACGCCACCTCTATTACAGCCAATACTATTCTCACACCAACAACACCACGACACCATTCCAACCACCTCGCCGGGAGGTTACTGCTTGCCACGGCTGGGACGGTGCCCCGCTGGGCATAACACCTCACCGGCAGGGAAGAAACCTCGCAGTCCGACGTGAAGGCCGGTGCCGTCACGTTCCCGTGGTAGAGGAACACCGCTGCGTTCCGGGATAAAACATGAAATTCACCTGCGTGACGAATAAAAAAAGGATAATGAATAAAAAGGGAAAAGGAAAATAAATAAATAAACAAATAAACACTAACATAGGAACCAAGTTTAAATTTATTTTGAGCTAGGCTCTAATCCTACTAATGGTCTGGTCTTTATAGAAGTAGGCGCACCAGGAAAAGGTAAATAATCAGTCACAATCAATCAACCGTCTTCATTCTTATCACCACTTTCTCCACATCAACGCTACTTAGTGCACTGTTGCCAGTACTATCACGAACACCACCGTCACCACCACCCACCACCACTTCCCCCGCCTAACAGCCGCAGGCGCTCCCTACGGGTGGCCGCGACCGCGAGGCGCGCCGGAAGTCGCCGAGTGGCTGCTGCGCTATTTCCAGAAGCGCGCGCGCGCGCGTTGCGGCGGGGCGCGTGGGCGGCGGGGCGGGGCGGCGGGGCGCGGGGCGGCGGGGCGCGGGGCGAAGGGGCGAGCGCCGGCGGAGGCAGGGACGGGATGCGCGAGGGAGCAAGGCACGAGGTGGGCGACACGGCGCGGTGCGGAGCGCGGGGCGGCGGGGCGCGGACGGCGGGGCGAAAGGGGAGGACGACACGGTTGCGAGTGATGGAGGGGAAAAAACACTCGCCCGCGCCTCTTCCGCACATATTCACTCACGAGCATGAAACGGAAGAATGCCATTACGGGCTGGTCGTTAGCGAAAACCAGTATGCTCCGTTCAGGCCAGTAGACGATTTTTTTTAGTTTCTAAAACAGTTGAACATTGCTGAAGACCGCATCGATCTGCGAAATGTATTCTTCCGCCAACCGTAGGGGCGTAAGGGCTGGAGCGCCAACTGTTAATGCCTGAAAGTGTCACTCCTGTGCGTGTTGTTGGAAGTTAGGCATAGACAGGGCCGTTTTAACAGCTTTGGGGGGCCCTTTGGTCTACGTTAATTTGGACGCCCCCTACTCTTACTTTCACCGACCCCCCCACCAATATGAATACAAGTTTAGTTAAAATATCTAAACTTCTGAACTAAGTGACATTTTTGCGTCGATCAGCAACATTCCATATTATAAATATTATCCAATGATGCGCGGCGCATCACTCCGTTAAGCCAATCTTTTGAGTATAGTTTAATCGTACATCGCTTTTTTACACGTTGTTTTGATTTTTGAAAAGTTGGTATTACATTTTTTTAAGAATAATGGGGCCCTTGAATTCAGGGGCTTTGGGCTTCGGACCTTCGGGCCCGAGCGTTAACACGGGCCTAGGGATAGATTACCCGAGTATTCCAACATCGTGACTTAAATTATATTGTAAACATTGACAGAACTCAGTTGAAAGGCTGATGAGAAAATGTTTGCGTTTGAATGAAGTCATCAAACGGATGTAAACGGACAAGTCATAAACACAGGTCGAATTTCAAAGATCCTGCGTTGTTTAGTTTCATCACGCTTTTATTGAAACTCGCAATAGACTCAATTTTGAAGTTGTCGGAATGACAAGAATAGGGAGTAAAACGACTCCTGGACAAACAAGCCATAGGTTTATGAAATAAATGTGAATCATTTCTATATATTAATCACCGAGCACGCCCCTCCCAATTTTGTTTGACATCAGTGAATGTCAAAAACTACCATACCGTAAATAGATAGAACATACCATAAATAGTTTTTGTACAACACGTTAACTCGCGAAGGTGTATACGTCGGGCAATTTTGTAGATTGTAATAAACGTGACATGTCAAGACGGGGTCAGTATTTTTTCCAGGAATGTGATTCAAGTGAAATTATCGAAAACATATCAGGTGAATGAATATAAACCGATATGACTTTTATTCACTTTCAAGGCGGCACCACACATTCGGGATTCGCCGAGCAGCGAGCTTCTACTCGCCCAATCGCGCAGTTGATGTGTTCGGCAAATGTTCGCTTCCTTTGATGTGTACAAAAGACCGGCACGCGGTGGGTAGGGCGAGCACCGAATGTTCGTCACTCGGCAAATAGCAAGCAACTCATCCACACTAGTTGGGATTCAGCGAGCGGTTGATCGCTGTTCGCCGAATAACGAATGTGGGAGCCACCTTTAGAGTAATTATGAATTTTAAAGAAACAAAATAAGCTTACGGTGCACATGTCTTACAGGATAGTACGGAAATCGGTTATTCGTTTCCGAGATTTTTGAAATATATAATTAAAAATCATTCACACAACTATCCAGTCCAATTACAAATCCAGTCAAAACATTTAGGAAATAGGAACTCCCATGACGTTGACACTTCACATTGTATCAGAAGCGACCACGTCGTCGCCTTGTGTTGAATAGATAAATGAACAGTTCTGTTTGTTGAATAGATAAATGAACGTATGAGCGAAAATTAGAGTGAATTATGTCGACACCACGGCTGAGGTGGCTTCGGGCATCAGTTGATGTCACTCTCGTACCTCTGACCCGAAAATTCAAGTCCTGGAAGGTTCCAGACGCAGCGGTGGCAGGATTTTCATCTCTAGCTAGATAGCTAGGTCGAATTCAGCCGCTGTCTGGAGGAGAAATTTAGAGGCCAGCTGCTCTTATCCGTAGTGTTTTGTGGTTTCCACGGTCAACTGCAGAACCCCGGAGCAGTACCGTAACAAAGGGGCAACGGACCGCTCTTTCCTTCCTCTTCCTTGCCCTATCCTCACCCCTTACTTATACACACTTCCATGGACTACACTACCACACACGTCGAGAGTTTCGAGCTTGTCCCTGCTGGGGCGGTGCCTCGCTGATGGGAGATACCGGATTCGGGAAAACCTCCCAAGCCGACGCGTAGGTCTGGCGCCGGATCTCGCCGTCCAGCCGGGAAATAAAACCACCACCTCTCGCGATAAAACCATCCATTACACTTACGGCACTAATGACCTAGCAATTGACGCGCCCGAAGACACTAATCAATCGATTTACGCCGACCGCGCTGTTAAGGTAGCGATCTGAGTTTTGTAGCTGTTTAACTTTTCGTGGTCCGCCGACCATCCGTGCGGTCCGCGGGCGTCTCCCTGGTGTCTCTCTTGGCTCGCCAACCCCCCGGGTGCGCCTCGACGCTTCACCGCCGCCGTCGCCGCCGCCGCGAGGGTCCCATGTCCGCGGCGCCATGCGTCGACTCATTTAGCGCCGGTGAGCGGTGGAGGCGGCGGCGGCGGCGGCGGCGGCGGCGGCTGCGACGTGGGTGGCTACGGCGGAGGCAGGAGCGTCAGTTGGGATGGTCGACGCTGGTGCCTTTGCGGGTCCACGCGTCTCCTCTTGTTCTCGAGGAGCGTAGCTTATACCTGTGGCGGGGCAGGAGGACATGTGGGATTCGACATAAATATGCATCGTGATGATTGATTTGATTCGTCTGTAATGGTTTCTGTTGATTTATAGCTCTCCAGAATTCCTGGGAAACCAGGGACCTGCAGAAGTATACTTCTGCATTTTTATAAAAATGACGCTGAACAAAACCTCGCAAAATGGTTTTCCAAAACCTAGCGCAGGCACTGCTCAAGAACAACAAATAAAATGCTCGCGTAGAACACTGCAATAAACTAAATATTTCAACAAAAATTTATAGTATTTACACAGTGCAACAGTTCTTTACATACTACCAAGAGTATCAAAAAAGTTACTTTTCCGTAATGCAACGTGTGAATAGCAATTATTTAATGGCGGGCTCTTCTTCAGAGGCTTGCTGTCGCATGATGTCAGCTCTTGTCGCAAGCAGAGATGCACCGAGTATGAGAATTCAGCCGACAGGCGCATTTTGAGAACAGGCGGAATAGCTTAATGAAATGTTTGTAGTGAAAATCGCATCTGTTTCTTTGTTTTCCTGAGTTCTGAGTATGTAATGAAACCATGGGTACCTCTCACATGGCTTTAGGTTTCTTAATTTTTTCTCTCACTTTCTGCGCACAATTGAAATTATTAATATAGATGAATAGGGTTAGCTATGATATCGTAGGATACGTGGAGGTTTACATTTACCTTTCACGTTACGAGAGCAATTTGGAAAGGTCCGTTCCTAAGGCGGTATTCAAACCTACAACTTTGCGTAGCGCGCAGACTCTGTACAATTGACAGCTTTTCCTATTTCTTCTGTAGGAATCTAGATATTCGAATAGCCCTTAATCGATCCGACACTCCAATTGTTCAGCTACACGCCATGATATGATAGTCTCAACGCGTACAATGAACCCTCACAATAGGGGTGTACTCCCGAACCCATCTTCGTGGCTACACGGGCCCGCGACAAAGCGGAGGACGCGATGGCATGGCGTGCAGAGTCACTTGGATGTGGCAACGGTGATTTGAGGTTATTTTATGAATTTACTTTATTATGGTCCAGTGGCAAACTCATTTGTGTACGCGGAAATACAACAAATATAATACATAGTTGTTATGTCTGGCGTATATATAATCTCTGTCAGTAAAAACCTCAATATCGAATGGTGAATTGTCACTTTTGGTGAATCATTACGGTAGTTAATTGAGGAGTTACTTCCGGTTTAAAAATTCACCTTGTATCAATTTGATTAAAAACGTATTTTCTGAACTCATTTGCAATGTAGTCCTATTTTTTGTGTACTTCTCTATTGTTCACTGTCGATATTGTTCATGTAATGAAGTCTTTATGAGCTAATGTAAGCGGCAATGCGTACTTTATTTGTGAACGCTGGGGCATGAATAAAATGCATATATTAAATTAAGAGAGAATTATCCTTTTGTGTAATTCACAACCTGGTTTCATGGGCCATAAATGCAATGTTACAGCAACTGCCCGATATATAGAACTGTGATGTGTGGTATGTGTTGATGTATGCACCCTTCTGAAAATATATTATGATTAGAATATTTTAGTGAAAGGCATGACGGATGATATGTTCTCCATTGTGTCCAAGAAGTTTGAAGGTATTGTACATGAATTTACACGATTTTTTTATATAAGCAACTTTTTAATTTCTACGAAATGATTAATGTTAAAACGTGCTGATCAGGCTCCCAATTAATAAGACATGTTTATTCTTATTTTTATGAGGGAACGTTTCAACCCTTTCTCACGGTAGCGGGAAACATAAAATGTTGGGAATCAAAGAAATTAGTCTGATAAACTCAATTTACTGATTAATTAGATTATTGAATTTTTTTCTAGTGAGAAGAGGAAAACAAATCAAAAGAGCAACAACTGAATGTCACTGCAGTGCCTTTGTCCGGGAGATCTTAGGTTCGAGTCTCGACGGTGGCAGGATTTTCGACACTAGCTAGATAGCTAGGTCAAGTTCAATCGGTGTCTCGAGGAGAGTTCTAGCGGCCGGCTGCTCTGGTCGATAGTTTTCTGTGGTTTCCCCGATGGAGCAGGCAAATCCCGGAGCAATACCCTAACAAACGGGCCATACACCACACGTTATCTTTCCTTCCCCATCCTTGGCCTATCCTCACCCCTTACTAACACACATTTCACTTACATGCACTACACAACCACACATGCCGGGAGACAGGTCGGGAACTTAGAGCTTGTTCTGCCTGGGCAGTGTCCCGCTGGTGGGGGAAACCTCGTTAGCCGACAGGTAGATCGGCGCCGTATCCCACCATCCAGTGAAGGAAGCTCTCCGCCACCTCTCAAGGGGAAAATACATTCACTACACTTACGGTACTAATCTTAGCAGTTAACGCGCCCGAAATCACTAACCTGTCAATCGAAACGATTGTGTGCAACCGCTACATGGAGCTCGTATTGTCTACATTGAGCAATGCAACGTAACACTGTGCAAATAAAACTGAGGTCATATACAAATAAAAAAATTATTCGTTGTCGTACAGTAAACTAAAATGATGGAATTTACTTTAACAAGATAATTGAGAGCTTTCAGTGTGGTTGAGGGTTGTTTTGTACAAAGTTAGTGATGTTGAATTTTCTTATCAGTAGTTGCTTTTGCAACAGAAACAAAATTATTGGGATACGAGCACTGATCTAGGAAACTCGTTAAAATTCCATGGTCACCATACTTCATGATTGTTAAAGAGGCGTATACAACGTTTATCGACCTTATCCTCATTATCTTCGCGTAAAAACGGTATGCGTATCGTAAAACAGTTCTATTGATGTTACTTCTGCAAACACGTGTGTCGGGCAGCATTCTGGTTACCATTTCCATTAATAGCGACAGATGCGAAGAATGTCTAGAAAATTGTCAAATACGGAAGTTACCGTTGTGCATATGTCACTCGCTTTTTATCACTGCTCGCGTGTTTACATTCCACGAGACGGAGATTAAAGTTCGCGTCGTTTACCCTGATCGAGACTATTCGTTTAAATGTTTACTTTGATGTTACCAAAACGTTATATTTTGCTGGCAATATGATTTCACTACTTATTTTGTAAATTTTAATTGGAAAACGTCAAATAACTATTTTGTTGTAGCGCTAATAGTTACGTTAATTAAATTCAGTCGAGGGAAAGGTGAAAGTTCAGGAATGGAGAATTGCATACTCCGCGTTTTACAATTTAGATAGAACACAGCTACCGTCGCATTGAAGATCGGCATTTGAACCTCGGTGTATCCGCGGCCTTTGTGTGCGTTGTCCTATACGCCGACCTCTGAGTAAACTGACCGAGGTCAAGTGTGGTGTTGCGACATCTGGCTTCCACGCAGGAGTTGCAAGAGCGAGTAAGGGGTTTGCGAGTATACCGAGTAAATCGGTTATTAAGGAGGCTGAAACTCCCATTTGCATGAAAAAAGACATGCACCGTCGGACTGAACATCGCCCAAATGGCCCACTCCCGGAGCTTCGCCGAGGTAGTCCTTCTGGCGCTACAGAAAAGCGTTCTTTGTGTGCGTGTTTACTTGACTTAACAGCGAGGCTACAAGAAAAAGGTACAAAAAATCCGAGAGTGGAAGAGCAGCAGCTTGGGAGAAGTCGAACTCCGGTCTGGCGAGTGCGCGTGCGCCAGCCGGGCGAGTTCGTCGCCTTCTCCTCGGGCATCCGCGCCTCCATCGCCACCTCCTCATCCTTCCTCCTTCCCTCCTCTCTCCCTCCTCCCTCCCCCTTCTCCGTCTTTCTTCCCTCTTCCTCTGCCCTTGCCCGCATCTCTGCGCCCTTGCCGGCTGTCCTTGATGCCCTTCCCAGCATTCTCTTTGTGTGCCCTCGCTTCCATCCACGCCTCTGTTTCCACCTTCATCTCGACCTCCACATTATTTCTCAATCTCCACGTTCTCTATTTTCGACAGCCTCCGCTACTACATCACCTCTCCTCTGTCTCTACTTCTGTTTCCGCCTCGTCTTTTAAATCCGTCTTTGCATGCCCTCCTGCCTTTCACCTCCTTGGGCCTTCTTCGTTCATTCCTATTTTCTCCACACTTTCAAGCGTATTTCCCTCTTCTTTTTTATTCCTAACGCATTTTATACTGCTGTTTATGCTGAAGAGTTCATTCGAAAATACAAAGGCACAGAATTATACATGTGAGATGCCGAAATATTAAAAATACAAATGTTAACTTTAGTTTTGTTTATATTATTATTATTATTATTAATTGTTATTATTATTATTATTGTGACGAAATTAGCAAGTGCAATGGAAACACATGTAAATGTGAATATTATTTCAACTCCGAAGTACGTTGATGGCACCCATTAAAATCCTTTTTACAAGTCTTCTAAGTTAGTTGAGTTGTTTAGACAAGTTTTCAATAAAGGTATACGGAACTAGCCTCGGGGCTCAGATCACATGTTATGTCTGTTTTGCGTCATAAACAATATACTGAACGAGACGCTTGCGAGGAATGAAATGCAGAGAAGCAAACACGGGTCCGTCTCGGCGTTCACCCTAAGGATCACTAGTCGGGAAAAAATACAATCGAGTTTGGCGCCCACGTTCCGTGGAGAATTTACAAGTTTATTTTTAAGTTAAATTTAAGTTGGCTTTTCAAGAATGTTTGTGTGTGTGTACGGGGGTCGTTGGCACTAAGGCAGGTTTGCATCTCAATTGAAACACACATTCTCTTGACTTAAGATGTTCCATGGACCGTAGTTCCGCATTATTTGCCGTTACCTACGTAAGAACAAGTACACTAATAAAAAAAAAGAGAATAAAACTTTAAAATAATTTTCTGTCTTTTTTATTATTATTGGCTCGTGTTACATAAGGCTGATTTATTCAAAACATATTCCACATTTGCGGAATTAACTCCTGTTATTCAGTCTTGTATTAAGTATTAAATTATTAACAAATTTAATTTAAAAATACAAATAAATGTTATGTATAAATTGTACAATAAATTGAAATATTTTTTCATCAATGGTGTATTGATTGAATCTGTTCGATTACGAAGAAAATATTTAAAACTTTACCCATACATTAGTATATTCTAGGCTTCAGTTAACTTAGCGCAGTAGAATCTCTTTCATGCCTGCACGGGCACGACTTGTCAAAAACATTATTGTCCATGCGCCCTTTCTTCAATAAAAGAATTGTCTCTAATCTTAATGTTGAATGCAGTCAGCATCGCCAACTGATTGTGACTTTAATTATCATAAATGTTAACGTGCCTCAAATTAAATGAATACATTTTTGTTACTGTTTTATAATTAATTTTTACGAATTGCCACTATGGGAGAGGGTTGTAGGGGGTAGAAGGAGTACTCAAATTACTCCAAATTTGCGTTACATAATTTATGGACGACCCCTTAATCGGCCCATCTGATCCACCTTCCCGCGCGACCGCCTCCTCCAGCGCTGCGGCCGCCCACGCGCCCGGCCGCTCGTCCGCTCGCCCGTTCGCCCACGCCTCCCTGCGCCGCGGCCGTTTGCAGACTCGTTCGCTCGCGTGCACCACCACCTCTCCAGCGAGCGGCACCGGCGCCGTCTCCACCGCCGCCACCGCCACCACCGCTGGCCTTTGAACCGCCTGGCCTCCCTTTCACTCGGCCCGGCGGAGGCGGCCGCCAAGGCGCCAACCGGCCGCCTTGCCAGGGGCGGCGCTGCAGCTTGGGTCGCCCTGCAAATTAAATGGGTGAAGGAAATAAATAAACTTAAAAATAAATAACTTATTAATAAATAAACTTTCAAATAAATATTCAAATAAGTAAATAAACTTACAAATAAGTAAATAAACTGTTACTTCAATCAAATCCCTCAACTGAATCAACAACCTGCCAGTCGCTCTGGGTGCCAGGGTTCAAAACTGGACTTTCATGTGGAATTTCTGTGAAACAATGCGTTTTCGCGGCCAGGTTTCTCGGAAGAGGTTTCTCTGCTCCTCATTATACAAATGCAACTTATTATTATTATTATTATTATTATTATTATTATTATTATTATTATTATACTGTTCTCTTTGTAACCCTTCTGTTGCATACGTTTTAAGTTCAACTGAAAATCACAATCATAATATACTCAAATTAAGAACACTAATTAGTGTGGACGTTAATGCAGTGGTATTTGAAGTTAGACCCCAAAATTCGTTTTTTCTTTTCTTTCGGCGTTGATGCCCCCAGAAATATAATACCCGAGGTAAAACCCCTTCCTTGTTCTTAGCATTGGAGCATGCGTCGTCTTAGGCTTCACTGTGCCTTCTTTCTTTTAGGCTTAATATGCCGTAGCGCCGTCACTTTATGCAGCTTCCGCAACCGCCTTTCATTGCGTAAAAAAGTCCGAATCAGGTGGCTCGGATCCACCATCTGGAGTTGTAATTCTGTTAGATAAGCGGCGGGTTGACGCGTGAAGCGAAGGTTAACCCCGCGCGAAGTCGCGGGAAGAAGTCAAAGGTTCCGAGGAAGCGACATAGTTTTTTCGGAGACAGGACCATATCTCGGAGAAAAAACGACCAACCGAAGATGTCTCTATTTTCTTGGGAGTTTTGTAGCTGTTCGTTTCGTTGTAGAGTCGACGGCGAAGTTTTCGCTAAGCTAGCACCCGACGGGCGAATACTGATCGCTGAATAACTCATCGTGGTTGTGAGATTTTTCAAACACAGGAATAACTTGTAAATGAAGCAGTCGCAGAAAGAGACTCATGATATTCGATTGTCTGGCTTTCAGACTATGCAAAAAGCAGTGAATGTTTGATTTGTACGTGTTCTGTTTGATTATGTTTTATTTTGGGAAGCTGCGAAATTAATGCCAGAAAATGTTAAAAAATTTTATCAATTCTTGAATTGATTGGTTAAAATGGGAGAACATCTCTTAAAGACAAAAATGTCTAATGTATTCTAAGATCTGAGTAATTTAAAAACTTATTTTGATACAGAGACGCACTCCAAATTTGTGTGTGTGTGTGGGGGGGGGGTACAGCCGATATTTTTCACTTATACTGAATATAAAATGTATTTTATTTGTTGATATATAGTAATTTTTTTAAAAGTAAACAATTGATGTTAAATAAATTTCGTTAGTATAAAAAATTGTAAAAGAGCTTTGTAACTTATAAGATTAGCGTGTATGAATGAGTAACTATCCTCGCTTTGAATACTCAAGTATCCTGTGGTGTAAGGTTCAGCGCTACAGCATGCAGCAGCTCTGCCATATGTCGCGGCTCTCAGGCCTAAGGGCTCCGATTTATGTAGTGACGTTTCTGAACTGGATGATTTACGTACCCGCGATGGTCAAGTACCCCGCCGTCGGAGTTCGACGATTGAAAAAGGTCAGTGGAGGACGTAGACGAATAAAACGAACTTGGGGCGAGAAGGCCGCCTCCGCTCCGCTCTCTTGCATCTTGTGCTCTATTATCCAGTTCTCAAGAAAATTAAAATTCTCGAAAAAGAAAAAGAGTCAAATGTTAAAAAAAACAAACTTTAAACTTCCTTTGTTTATCTTCATTCCAACCATTCATTACATACAAGGTCACAATCGTCAAAAAGCTGGTTGTTTTCGTATTAATTAGTACACATACATATTTAGACAATACATGTGCGATCGTTCTCGGAGTAGGTTTTATTCCCACGTTCATTTTTGTATCTCCAAGTTAACAAACCGTTCTGAGCATAAAGAGTAAAGCATCGGGGCACCTTTTTTCCGCTGTAGGAACTACTCGCTGAGTGAGACTGCAGCAAGCGAAGGAAAAGCAACAAGGGGCCTGCCAAGACGTGGCATCCGCCTCCGTCGACGGGCAGGTTAACCGGCCGGCTATCCTAGTTGATCCGTTCTATTTGGAGCGGCGTTGCCCAGCTCCCGCGGCTCTTCCAAGCGCTTGGGAGCCGCGGAGGCGCGCACCCGCTGGAATTGCGCACTCAAGGCCGCTGGCCGACGCGTGGGCAGATGCCACCTCTGGCCCGGCCGCCGCCATCGCCAACACCTCCGGCCGCGGCTTCTCCACCGCCGCCACCTTCATTGTCAGAGTTCGCCACCGCTGCTGTTATGGCTGCCTATTGCCTTCATCATCGTCACCCAGGGAAGGATTTACGCAGAGGCACAGGAGGCACGTGCAAAATTTTAGGGGCGGCAAAAGTTGTGGACTAAATTTACAATATCAATAAATTATTCATATTATAAGTTTTAGATATTATACACATTTAAATGCTTGTAATTTTGATAATCTGCTTAAAGATGTCTTATTTCGTTAATATTTTTTAGTGTCAAATGTAGACATCACGTGATTTTAAGAATTAATTATTAAATATAAACATAATGAATTTAGATGTTTCTTTATATAAAAATATATTATTTAAAAATTAATTGATCTACTGTAGAAAAAATTGAACATGCTTAAATTATTAATTAAATAATGTTTAATTTTAAACAAATTATACTTGTTATTATATATAACTTCTTTTCTGGGTTATTTAAAAATCGGCAGCATTTTTCGCGTGCCTACGGGCGACAAAGTTGTTAATGCGCCTCTGCCGTCACCACCGTCGTCACTGTTGGTGCGATCGCCGTCGTTACACCGTCGCTGCTGCTGCCGCCATCTTCGTTGTCAAGAGTTCTCCATTGCCACTGCTGTTGTGGCTGCTAATTGCCGCCATCACCGTCACCGCCATCACTATTGGTGGATCACCGTCGCTGCTGCCGCCGCGTTTATTGTTAGAATTCTTCACTGCTGCTGATATGGCTGCCAATTGCCGCCGTCACCGTCATCACCATTGGTGCGATCGCCGTCTTTGCTGCCGCTGCCATCGCCATCATCACCGCCGCCTCGCGAGTTCACATCTGTACTGCCCCCGCTGTTTGCGTCACTACTTTTCCACTATCTCGCATCGGGGAGACTCGAATCATAGCTGCTAGCGAATTGTAAATATATATTATTTCTGCAAGTAGATGTTAAGAACTCTGTAGGAAAGGAACTGAGAGAACGCTGTAGGAATTAAAAGTAAGATTATCGTAAATACTAAATGAACAGTCGTAGCCATTTACCTATTGCTACGCTTACTAGTAAGTATAGCACAAGATCTGAACGCGCAGTATCGGTCTCTGCTAACTTCACTCCACTAAGAGCACTTTTCTTTTACATTCTATTACGAGTATTATTTGTTTATAAGTTGAGATAGGGGATTTACTTTTACATTATTATGATAAGTTCGGAAAACAATCCTGAACTTATACTCACGAAAGGAGAAAGATATATACAATTAATTTCCTTCACTGTAGTTAGTGAATGAATTCTCAAGATAAGCTGTGCTGTCACTTTGCGTATTTGGGTTCACGAGGGGTGTCAAACTGCCGCAATGCAAGCCTCTGTGCGCACTGGAGCCCATAATGTGCAATTTTCTGGCCCACCGCATTTGACGATCTATGACAATATCCTCCCTTTCATCGCATTGAGGATTCCTAATTTACAAACAATACATCTCCCATCCTTGAGAGGTCTGCTGAATTAATATTTTGTGGAAAGGGGATAGCAATGAAAGACAACTCTGTCTCGTGCCTTTGAAACTCCTTTAAATTGAGTCGGGAAAACAGGTGAGGATGGGCTTCCATCACCTCACTGCTTGCACTAGTCTTTTACCTCAACTACTTGAGCCAGAGTCTTCGCATCTACTACTGTACCCGTTACTTCGCCTACATCTCTCTGTTGTCCTCGATCCTAGAGTCTGCCCGCTTTCTTGCTGCGTCGTTACATGCTAGTACTGTAGACCACCGCACTCAACTTACGTACTCTGCTTCATATTCTTCCTTCACAACGGTTCTTCCCGGTTAATCTTGACTGATTGTATAGCCTTCAACAGCTGGAGTTTGTATGGGCTATCCGTGACGAGTCGCGTCTCTGCCGTGGTGGTTGACGTTTCGGCCAACATGTTGTGGCCTTCCTCAGAGTACACTGTGAGGAAGGCCAACCGTTGGCCGAAACAGCCATTACGACTGAGACGCGGCTAGTCCCGGATAGCCTAGATAATACAGACTCCGGCCGCGGTAGCCTACGCAACCAATATGAAACCATACTGCCGTAACCTTTGCCGTTGTGCAGTCTGCCCCACCTGCGCTGCCGCCCTCCCCTCTATCGTTCGCATAGACGTTGCCTGAGCTACTTCATTGCGACACCCGCCGCCGTCGTCGCGGGCTGCGCTGGTGCAGCTGCCTACGTTCGCTCCGCGCCCATCGCACCAGCGCCGTTGCAGGCGCCCGCCCGTCATCGCCTACGACACGTCTTCCGACAGCACCTGGCGGCGACTCGGCCTCCACCGGCACGCCGCCTGCTCCTTGCTTCTCCTGCAGCTTGCACAGCCGGTCGCCGTCGCTTGGAAGATTTCTGCTGCTTTTGTTGCGATGCAGACGCGGCCACATCACCGTTGCAGCGCCCACCATCTCGGCCGTCAAGGAGAGTCCGCTGATCAAGGCACAATTGAGTAGTGATGGCCTGAAATGAATTTTTAAAATAAGACCGAGTAGTATCAGTCCTTCCTGGTGTATCCTTAACAGACAAATACTTAGTGAAGTTCAAATAACTTCTATTACAGACAATTTAATAAAACGTATCCTCTAAATTTTACTCTTTTCTTCTATCTTGTCCAAGAGCTGCTTTCTTTCACTTCGGCCAACAAGCCAATATTCCTAACAGAATAAAATCTCATTTCTCCATAGACATTTTTAAACCCCCTTGATTCAGATCTTCCCACATGTCACCTCAACAGTGCCTATCTTTAGTACGCTTCCAAATCTTGACAATTTCCGATACAAATAACTTGCCTCTTCTCACCTTAGTATAAAACAAATCAAAAATTTAGTACCGGAGTAATATACTCAATAGAAAATGTCCCATGAATTCTGTCTCATATATTCACAACTATGTAGGACCATCAGGTCGATAAAGATAAGAAATCTCGAAGTTGTTGGTCGCCAAGATACTAATCTCTATTTCTTGTGAAACAATATTTTAATTAAATATTTTTTGGATATACGATGAAGTATAAACTTTTAGAAATTTTAAGCAATATACATCAAAACTGTAAATATACTCTCAGTTTAACGTGACACACATGATATACTGTACGTATTTTAGAAATACTTCAAATCAAAATGTCGTAGTGTTTCTCGATGAAAAAAGGAAATTATTTTGTGTCAACATTTGGGAGATTATTTATGACTTTTATAAAATAAAATCCAGAAACAATTGAAAGTAGATTAAACGGCTTTTAAAATCTTTCAAAATAATGAATCCCTTGTAGAATCTTCAAAAGAACGTGCAGGTCTTTAACATTCACTATTAGAAGCTCTCATCTAGATAATATTGTATACGAATTCATTCTAAGTACATATTAAATTTTCAGAGAAAATTCAGAAATGGAACTGAGCCGGTGTGTAACACTAGGAGCGGGTTTTTTCACTCTTTGTTTCTATGCGGCAACCGTAATGGAAAGGATCGGTGAAATACTAACGATTTCCAGGAACTTTTTATAGATGCAAATGTCATTTCAGAATCCCGTTTTATAAACTTTATTATCTGCATACATAGCAATCATACTAACTGAAATGAATACAATTTGACATAAAGCTACATTCCGAATAAATGTCATGTATGGATATTTCCATTGCCAAGTTCAGATTAATTCGCTCTTTCTAGAATCCATTTTCAGGTGATCGATTGAACTGATTTGAAATTAGATGAAGAACAGTTTTACTTTTCTAGCTTCCTATCTCATTCCACTTCCAATCCTATACATCTACAATCGAATTTAAATAAAAAAACAATATTGGTTCTAAAACAGCACATACTTTCTCGCCCCTATTTTCATGCAAAATTACGCCAAAAGTACGCAAATTTCGAAAAACTGTACATGAAATTTATTTCAAAATCTATTATTAAGGAACAGATTTCATTAAGAGAAAAAATCTCTCTCTTTAATATTTTTGTTGTAGGAAGACTCCGAAAAAAATGTTGAATAAAAATTCAATTTTAGTATTTGATCCATGGCGTATTTTGTAATGTCATTTTCAGTTCTTTTCTAGCGGCGGCGACAGTGGCTACGTCTCCTCGCGGATGTCACCCGGGTATGGGGAGCCGCCTCAGTCCGCTGTCGTCGCTTGTCGCAGCCTTGTCTACCGCCCCCGTCACCGCCCCCGCCCTCGCCCCGTCCTCGCCCCCGCCCCCTGCCCTGTCCCCGTCCTCATCCCTGTCCCCGTCCCTGCCTCCGTCTCCCGCCTCTCCCACTGCTGCCACCTCTCGCCACCTGCGCCTCCCGCCCCCACGCCGCTCCGCGCCGGGCGATCGGCCGCCAGCTGCTCCGCCAGCGTCCGCGCGCCTGTCGCCACCTCCGTCGCCTATGACGCCACCGCCATCCGTCAAACCGCACGGCGCCTTCCGCCTGCCTGTTGCCAGGCGTAGTGATAGCAAATTTTTACAAACATTGATACTTCGATATTTCCATACATCGCCAAAAGGTTTTCGATCGATATGAAACATAGATGTTAACAACATTTTTTAAAATATGATAAAACAGGTAGTAGTTTCCCATCCTATTCCGTTTTAATTATTGTACTTAAATTAGTTATATTTTATTGTTTGGTCACGTATAAATAAACGTTAAAAATTATCTGTATCGAACGTAAAGAAGGACTTTATATCTTCCCATGAAACATTATAGATATTTTGTTAAAATTATAAGAATGTGAGACATCCTAGACAAATCCCCAAAAGTAACCATAAAGAAATCTCTCCGTCTGGGCATCGACAACATAGATGTCAGTGGCTGTTGGTTTTGAGCAATTCACAAAAAATAGTTTCTTAAAATTTTATTTATTATGTCGTGAGAATTTTTTTAGGAAACATCGATGTGAAGAAAACATCGAACACAAAACATCGGTTTTCTGGTCGAAAATATCGATGTTTTAAAATCATCACTGTTTGGAACCGGCGTTTAAATGTACGTTCGGCCTGTTCATCGTGATTCATCGAGTCGCAATTAAGTGGTAAAAGAAAATTCGAGAATGTGAAGTACAAATTGATCTTGGTGGCTTCCTTGAACCAAAACTCAACATTTATTTATTATTCTTTTTATAATATTTGTAATATAAATGGGTTGTTTACACTTCCATTTGGAGTTCCGAATTTAGGTAACACGGTGCCTGTACTTGTAGAAGTTGTGACCTCTCTTGTAATATGTAAGTTCATTTTATTTCTACCTTAACTGGATTTGCAATGAAGTCTAGCTGCGTATGTTGTTCGCAGTTTGTAAACGCAAGCTAATATGGCAAATAATGTTCTTATTAATAAATAAATAAAGTTCAAATGGCGTTCGCCTAGTTTTTTTACGACAGAGTCCAATTATTAATAGTATGAAGGGTGGAAAACATACGGTGGCACGACGCTTGTTCTTTCATTTTCTGAATGGTGACTAAAAATACATTTCAATGTATTGTATAAGATATCAACAGAAAACAATATTTTTACCAAAACGAAAACAGGGGTACCTCGAAAATTACAGTAGACATGAAAACTATTTTTAATAAATGCATGTGAAGGAAGTGTATATAAGAAAAATATAGTTTCACATCTCTTGACTTCTTCGTTAAAATATATTATATAGTGTTCCTAATATAGTTTCGTAATTGTATTTGAAGACGATATGTTAATTTTTGTAGCCCAGTTGTACTAATGTCACGTCTCAATCAGGTGTTGCTCTGGCGACCGAAGACGCGTCTGTGGATCACGCTCCAGCGCCGTGCAATATTTTCCGAGGCCGTCCCAAAAGCGTCTCCTTCGCGCGTACGCGACATACCGGTTCACCGCCCGCAGCCGTCTTCCGCCGCTGCCTCTGCGGTCCGGTCACCCTCGACGCGGTCGTCGTCCTCTTCAGGCCTCCTCCTGCCCCGGCGCCGTCCTCGCCTTCCCCCACCCCTCCATCGCCTCCGCCTTCGCCTCCGCCCCCGCCCCTCCCCCGCCCCGCCGCGGCGTTTCGCCCGCATCGGCGTCTACGCGCCCTCGGCTGCGTTCGGCCATCTTCCACGGCACTGCGGTTTCGTTCGCCGCGCCGTGTCTGCCTCCGCATCCAACCCTTTAAATATAACTTGCAAGGTAAAGAAGGCACCGCGACACGAAGTTATGAGTGGGAGGGGAAGTCGAGGCGCTTTGAAGTTCCGTGTTCCTGCCTCCCTTCAAATGAAACCCCCCGACGCTACATTTGTTTCAAAATTATCTTCCGCGGGCGACAGTCGATTCAGAATGCGATTTACGAGTGTCGGGTTGTCGTTAAGAGAGAAGTCGGTAGAGAATAGCGCATATTAATGGGAGACGGGAGGAGTGTCAGAGAACTTCGGAGAGGCAAAGCGTCTGGAGTTTTGACAAGAACAAGCAGTATCTTATTCACCGTGTTAGATCATAACTAGAGGCCCCTGGGCTACTGCTTGCTGTGGTTGCCATTCTTCTTTCGTCTACCATCACTACCTTGCTGTAATGGCCGTCGGCGCGGCGTCGCTTCTACCTCTGGCGCCACGGCCGCTGCCACCGCCACTGCCACCGCCTTCACCTCCGCCTCCGCCTCTGCCACCGCCTGCGCGAGGAGTATAGAGTCGCCTTGTGTCGGCCAGGGCCCTCGCCAGAAGGCCGCCTTCTGTGCACCGCCTCTCAGGCGCCGGTCTCCGCCTCCGCCTCCGCCGCCATCCTGCCTCCGCCGCCGCCGCTGCCCATCGTCGCCGCGTGCCGGGTGCCTCGTGCCGGCTTCGCTCTTCCGGCCGACATCTTCGCCCGCGCCCGCTGTTCCCGCCCCGCGGATCCGTCGTGTTTCCCGGCGCCCGCATCCGCTGCTTTCCCGCCCCGTTCCCACCTCGCTCCCAACCTGGATTCCCCCTTCACTCACCGGCCGCTACATTCCACCCTGCTCTGCGTTCTCTCCGCCATGCCGCGTGCTCATCCCGCTCCCGAAGCGAACTCGCTTCGCTATACTCCGCTCCCGCTCCGTTCGCACTTCTGCCGACCCCTTGTGACTAGTCAACCCCGCCTTACGATCAGTACTGCGTGTGTCACATTCCGTGTTCACTCTGCTACACCATTCGTTCAACCAGAATTAGCTTTCGCTCCACACCCGGTTTCGCTTCACACCCGCTGTCACACTTCCCTTCGCTCCCCCTCAGTTTTACCCCTGCGTTCAAACCAATTCAGCTTTGCGGCTGCCGTTACCTTACGCTCATATGTAGTACGTTCCCAGACTTCATCCCATCTTTTTCATTTTTTCTGTCCAAGCCTTCGCCTTTTTCGCATCTTCTCGCCTCACTGATTCTTCACGTTTCCATAGCACACACCGCCTCCTTTTCCTCAACCGATGTTACCTTCTCGGTCGCCACTCTCACGCATCCGACCCCGCCCCTCGCCCCCGCCCCTCGCCCCCGCCTCTGCCCCCGCCTGAGGCCCCTGCCCCCCCCCTCGCTCCCGCCCTCGCTTCCGCCCCCGCTCCTCGTTCCAGCCTCCGCCACTGCACCCGCATCCACCACCTCCCCAACCGCACCTGTATTCCCTCGCCTCGGCCCCCGCCTCCTTTCCCGCCACCATTTTCCTGTTTCCATCCCCTGCTTCCATCGCCGTCGCCTGCATCGCCGCCCACGCTCCCGCGCGATGCGGCGCGGAGCGGCGCGCAGAGACGCCGCCGGAGCAGTCACCTCTCGCAGCGCGGGGTTACGGTGGTTATCTCCGGGCGGGAGGTTGCTCGTTTCCCTGCGGGTCGACCCATAAAACGAATGGCGACTGCGTTCCGAAGGTGCGGCGCGCCGGCCTCCGCCGCAGCCCCGGCGCGGCGCCGCCGTCTCTCCACCACGCCCCCGCCCCCGCTCCCGCCCCCGCCCCCGCCCCGCCGGCGTCGTCGTCGCCGACGCACACGTGAGCCTCCCACCTCGCCCCGCCTCCTCACCTCTTCCCCTGGTCTCACGGCCGTGACGGCGTGGCTTGGCACTATGTGCCAGCCGCGCACACCGCTCCGGCGGAAACCTTCTCACTTATATACTAAATATTTTCAACTTTAATACGGGGAAAATGGTTACGTATGTTCACAAGAACTGGGAAAGTTATCTCAGATGCGCTTCGGTAACCGAAAATTCCGAAAAATTCAACGTGATTCTGGGAAGATTAAATCAATTTTCATAGTGAAAGGATAAATTTTATAAAAATATACAGCGGTTAGATCAGGTTTCGAGCTTTAATTTTTTGGTATGTGTCAATTGTGAATTCTCTTCAATAAGTTTAATGTCCCGAAATCATTTTTATGCATCAGAAATACTACGTAGCTATCACAATTATCCATTCTACTTACAACGGGCCGTCAATCCTAGTATGCATTTCAATCGAATGATGAAGAGTATAACGGCGTCTGAGACGTACTATAGCTTTGATCACACAGAAAGCAGCGAGTTGTCCGCAAAGGCAGTTGACCGTCCTGAGACGTTTTCGTGTTAACGACTGGCAGCATACGCACTCATCTTTTGCGAGATGCGCGGAGACGCCATTTCCAAAACTTAACGTGGATGTCGAGATTGAAGTTATACTACATCCACGCCGACTGGCTCGAAACAGGCCCCTGACTTCATCTTTGAGAGGTGGAGTGAAGACCCTGCAATTACCGGACCTCGGTGCAAGTACGAGTTTATAGTCGCTTCCCCACGTTCCACTCCCGGAAGATCCAGAATGGGCACGCAGTAATCAGGATAACCGAATGCGGAGAGTGATGAAACAAGGTCCATGGGTCTCAATTCTCATTGCTATACTTGCAGTAATGGCAAGGTCTGTTTTTCCCCTTGAGGCCTGAGTAGCAGAACAGTAACGTTATTTTATTTGAACCTTCTATGTATTTTAATACACGTGGGACGTTTATAGAAATCATAGGGAATATTAAATGAAACGAGAAAAAATTGAACCACTGAGTAGGTGTATTGCGGTTTTAATTAAATGAATTTTTATTTGGATTTTCGATGAACATGCAGATTAACTGCATAATTTCTGAGTTAGAAGTTTTGTTTCTAAGACTATAAATGTTTGAAAATATTTATTAACGCGTTACTCTATTTCCTTTACAAATAGGATTATTCCACTGGGCATCGAATGAGATTTCCCTAGAGTAGCTTGAGAATGCCGCGTCAACATGCATCGCCTATTTTGGGCAAGGAGTGACGGCTTGATAGACAATAAAAACCCACTTTTCTCCCTCTAAGTGGGGTGCGTGCTACGTGGCTTCTCTTTATTTATAACCAAGTGTCGTTCCTTCGAAAAATTTACTGGCAATGTGCTCTAATTCCGTGCAGCAGCGTATTTACAGTGGGCATTTTAGAAGGATACTGCTTGATGCTTAGTTGGGGTGAACTCGTACCCCAATGTGAACATCCTGCAGTTCAGATCGCCCAAAAAATCCAAGCTTGGAAAAGGGGAGGTAAGAAAGATGTGAAATCGCTAAGATGAGGTTCGCCTTGTGTTATTCATTCTCTAGTCTGAGATGATAACACTTGGTAGAAGTTGTTTTGTAAGATGAAAAACTGCTCTTTTATATACATCGAGTGAAGGAAGATTTATTCAATAAAAATGCCTTTGTTTTTGTGTTAATATTAGTGTTTGTGTTGCGTGTAATTCGTTAATTTGACAATTTATTTACGATTAAGAGTGGCAGGACATAAAAAACAGTGGCTTTGTCCGCAGATTGTTTTGAAAATTTGATGTGTGATGGTTCGAGTGATCAAGGTTGAGAAATACCTGGTCATCTATTCTTTTGCGGAATGAGTTTCGTATATCCGGGACTCGCGGCGAAGTGAGTTAGACCGTCTAAGTGCAGTAACGCACCCACTGTCGTCGTAGTGCCCGGTACGGCGGCACGGCGTTCGATCTGCTCTCCCGACTGGGACACCGTTTACTAGGAGTTACGGACTCCGCCCGTTCGAAGATTGAACCGCCGCCTTCCAATCTCGGGAGTGAATCTTTTGGAGCGTAACTTTTTGCCGTTTGTTATGTTTTATCTCCCACTTGACACCAAACGGCACCGATCCGGGGGAGTATTGTTGCGATGAAGAGGCCGCGCCAGATAAGGTGGAAAAGCTTTTACAGGGCGATAAGTCGACGCGACGGGAAAATAATTTAATTGTGTGGAGGACTGACTGCCTGATAGGCCCGTGCCTCTCCGGAGCGCCATTTATCTCCGGGAATGAGTGGTGTGTCTTTTTAATAGGGCAAAGAAATCGATGCAGTAATGAAACTCGCATTTTATCCAATTTTTCTGTTCAATATCATTTATGAATGCATTTTACTGTTGTTTAATGCATTTTACTGTTGTTTAATGCATTTTACTGTTGTTTACCGGTGGGTATTTTGTTTTTCATTATTCATGTTACATTGCTCATTGTTTATGATGGTTCGCATTTTATAGCGGATTCAGAAAATCCGACAGAATCATTGTTCTCTCTTCGTATGTTTACATGATAGATAGCGTTGACGTTTCGTGGCATGCAGTCTGCACAGTCACTGTTCACATATAATATAGAAACTGCTCTATACTCACCGTTTTCTTTGTTTTTTCTCCTGAACGTTACGATTTAACAGTTCTTAAAGGATCGAGATTACTTATACATATTTGAATGTTATCGTCTGTTCTTAATCTTAGCAGTTTTGGAAGAGTGATTATTTGGTATTATTATTGAAACCTTTGAAGTTGTCCATGAATCGGAGATATAACTGATACGTTATATTCCTGAATTTATCTGTCGTGTTTAATCGTTATCTTCACCAATCTATGTGAATGAATTTGTGAGTTTCTATTTTCTATTGATATTTCGGCAAATACAAACCCGCGATATATATGCACTCAGTATGCCTCTCATTATGATCTTATACGTACTTCACTATTAAAAAAAACTGTGTACTTACTTAATTGTTATACTATTGTATGGGATTCAAATTCTGGATTTCAAGATGCAAAAATCTATGTAACTGGCTCTCACACGGGTTACGCGTCTTTAAGAGAATTATCATGTTATGACAGCCAAGGACACGAACAGAATCTAATCACCAATTCTTGTGTTTCCTTCTGGGAGGTGTCACGTAGTCGAAAGCTTGCTGATATAATTTATCAGTATTAACGACACTCGAAACATTGTTTGTATTTTATTTTCAACTTTTTTATTAGCACCAGTTTGTTTGTTCGCTGCGTGCCTCTACTTTTAAAAAGAATGTCTCTTTATGTTCGTTTTCCTTGCAAGAAAAGTTACCTTTCTCCGTGCTTTGTGTGTGCTTCACAATTCGACTCTCGTTAATCTGTCAATCAAGAAATGTCAAGAATGAAAGGGCTTAACCCACCGATGCACCGCGAGGCGGATTCGCTAAGTGGTGCGACTTCATTAAAAAGCGCACTGGTGAGTGCTCGGGCTTCTTTGTTCGCGGGGCGGGCAGGCGGAGGGCGCGCGGACGGGTTCCCCGGAGCGGGGCGACGCGCTGCGGACCAGGTGGCGACGGTGGCGGCAGAGGCGGAGACGGTGACGGCGACGGCGGCTGTGATGGAGGCGAGGACAATGGAGGTGGCGGCGATACGATGATGGCACGGTGGCAGCGACAGCAGACACGATGGTAGTACAGCGAACGGTGACAATAGGGACGACGTTGCGGGAAACTGATGAAGATGAAGACGAAGTCACGCTATACGTTGCCGTAATTGTGGTGGCGACTCTGATGTATCAAAATAGGCTCACGTGGCCGCGGTAATGATGGGGAAACGGAAGAGGCGGTGATAACGGTTGAGGTGGGACGGCGAAGACAACGGTGGTTACGGTGAAGGTGTTGATGAATAAGAGGAGAGAATACTGGAAAAGAAGGAGACGATGTAAGTGGTGACTGTGGAAATAGTGGACATCGTGGTGATAATTGTGATGGTTTTGAAGGCTTCAGTGGGATTATTAGCAGTAAGAGCGCCACAAGATGATGACGACAGTGATGACAACTTTGACTCAGACTGTGCTTGAAAGGAGGCAGTGGCGGAAGTGGTTGGTAGTAGTGACGATAGTCTTCAGATGTAGTTGGATCGACAATGCTGCATGAACAACATGAGCAGGGAAAGCTGTCGTAGATAAAGGCGAGATGGCGGTTGTGTACTGGCGTTGTTGGTTGCGTCGTGCGGAGGGGCGCTGCGGCTGGGGCGCTGGCTGCGGCCGCCAGCCAGTGTTGTCGCGCCGTCTGCAACCCTTCGTGCCCTTCTTCCGCAACGCTGCGGGAAGCCCCGAATCCCGAAACGCCTTCTCTTTCTTTCTCCCTTCCTCCGCCATAGCCACAGCCACCCCCTGCCTCCGCCTCTGCCTCCATCACCGACACCACCACTGCCACCGCCCTCCACCACCTCCACCGCCACCGCGACCGCCACTCCCACCGACACCGTCACCGCCATCGCCACCTCCACCGCCACCGACGCCACCACCACCACCACCACCACCACCACCACCGCCTGTCATCTTCTACGCTGCGGACAAATTGCTTCTGTTGCCGTCGCTCCCACCACACCATCCCGGCCTCCACCGCCTCCACGTCCACCGCCACATCTTTGCACCACCACAGCACCATTAGTCCCTCGCACCCACCACAGCCCCACACCATTATCACTACCGCCGCCGCTGCCACCACCGTTTCCATTGCCTCGGCCACCACCATCCCCACCGCTGCCAGTGCCAGTCGTCGCTCCCCCGTCGCGCCGCCCTTTTTGTGCGCCCCGCAGCGGCGTGCCGCGCCCCCTCTCGCTCACTCCCTGTTCCCCCGCCCCTGCGCCCGCGCCGCCGCCTTCGTGCCACTCGCTCCACGCCTGTCGCCCGCCCTCCCGCCCGCCTCACGTGACGCGCTCCTCTCCGCTCCGCTCCGTTCCGCCTGCCCGCTCGCAGCTCCCGATCCTCCTCTACCTGTTCTGCCATGGCTGTGTACGGACGCCCAGGAATCCTGCACCTTCTCCAGTCATCCCTCTTCGCCGCCCCCTGCCCTCACGCTACGTTCGCCAAGACCGTTCGAATACCAGTCGATTTATAATTGGTTACGAGGTCTTGATTTGAGGAGCGAGGCACTGATCACGCAGTTTGTTCTGGCAGCCTTCGCTTAGTCTGCTAGGTAAACCGCATTATAAATTCCTGTTTACAACAGTGCATGCGTCGTTCATTGTAGCACTTGTAAATATTTGCAACAAGTAAATAATTCTGCCACTCATTTATTTCGTAATTAGAACCATTTTCCCATTTATATACCTCAGAGCTGTTCCCTAAGTTTTTTATTCGCATTTCGCCTCTGTTCACCCATGGTCGCCACATTACGTACCTTTTGCGCTACGGTACCGTGTGTTTACAGGCCACTAATGTTTTGTGAGCGAAGTATACGTCACTGAGAGCAGTGTGATGATAGAGAAGCGAGGATATCTGTAAAACTGCAACAAAACTGCATTTTCGGCGGCTTCTATCCTGCCTGCTGAATGCTCGTTGTTTCGCCCACCCACATCGACTGGTCCCTCCGACGTCCCCGTGGTTCTCCTACTGACCGCGTTACCTGCCGTCTTTTCTTCTGTTTCACGGGAAGAATTCCGAACCCTTTCTATCCACATTTCCCCCCTCTTCACCCTCCCATTTGTGTTCCACTCCAATCGTATCTCTGTTGGTTCTTTTTTCTTGTACACCCTTCGTTACTTCTTGCTCTCTCCCTATATTCCCCTAATGTGCATTCCAGTTAACGGCCCTTGGAGTAATAGAGTAATGTCCTCTCATTTGAAGGTTTGGATACGGGTCACTGATTGTTGAATTTATGGTAGACCAAATGCGGTTAGCCCGAGATTTCCTCTATTCCTGGCAGTGATTCATTTCCACATTCGCTCCAGTTCCATAATCATTCATCATTTCGCATATTCCACATCGTTTCCCTCATCGCTTCGTACTTGGCCGAATCCTTGCTAATGCTCCGTAATTCACAGAAAAGGCGTCAACCAAAGAAGGATTTCGATAGCCTCAAATTGAACGTTATTGATTTATTTGCTCTTATGTTCTAACGATTTTTCGTAAACTCTTTTTGATATGCTTTTGCTTTTCTTATTCCAATTCTCTTGTTTGTTCTCTTACATTAGCCGATCACATGGCGCACTAGCTCACATTCCATTCTTTATCATTTCACCACCATTTTCTTTTATTTTCTGTCTGTGCATCTCTTCAAATTATTCGGGTACTGTACGGTATCCAACTACTACCGGAATCTCACTTCACTAAAGTAAATAGCGATGGAGTTTCTTCATGTCCTTCAGAAACTATGCTGGTCTATTGCCTGTGTGTAGATCTTTTTGTTTGTAATACATTACCTACTGGGTTCTATGTTCTGCACGTTGGATATGCTCCTTTGCGCTCTTATTTTGTATTACGTGAAAACTTAAGTTTATGTTCAGAGCATATTAAAATACACAAGCTAGAACCGTATTTTAAAATAACAACGGAACAAATTGATTTTATGCAATATAATTTTAAGTTAGGCATTTCTGTACACGTGCGAAACAAACTTTGGAATTAATTTGTTGAAAATTGCTCTCAGCCGCTGTTCATACTCGATGACGTACGGCATAAAATATTTTACGGAAACGCCCTTATTAAAATTTCTAGTCTGGGGCCCCGATTAGCCGGTAGCTCGTTTTAGAGCGCTTTAGCTTTGCGCACCCCCCTGATTTTGACAGATCCTCCATTTGGCGCCAGGCAAATGCCGAAGTAATCTTTGCGAAGCCGCCGCAGAGCGGGTTCGCGGGCGGGCAGGCGGGCGGGCGGCGCGATCGTTTTCCGGCACTGGCGCTCCCCTCTGGCGGCGCGTTGCATTATCGATCGCTTAGGCGCCACTGCGCGCCGGAGGGAAGGTCCCCCGCTCGCCCCGCGCGCCGTAACAAGTGCAAACAGAACAACACATCCACTGCAAATAGGCGGCGATGAAGTGTGCGCCAAGGAGGGACAAAAATGACGGAGAGGGGATGGGGGGTGAAATGCGGAGTGGTTGACCTATTCGATTCGGGGTTCGACTACGCTGCCAAAAGAAGGGAGTGGTCGGGACCGAAAGGTAGCAAGTTCCAATGCACGTGATGGAAACAGTGATTAAATTTAATCGTTTTAAATTCGTTCTTCCTCTTCGCTCTGTTGGGCTTACTTGAATGACTATTTTTGTTGATATGGCGCAACTGCTAAATAATTAAAAACATGTAACACGAGACGAGTGGAGTTATTACCAAAGCTATAGAGCTAGCTAAAGAGAATGTTAAATTGCGATAACACTGTAGTTGTTCATGTACGTGTGCGAACCATAGCCCCAATAACCAAACTGCATCACGTCAATGGGATATCCCCCAGACAGCTTCTCCTCGAGAGCTCGGAATGAAGTTGAATGGACGCCGCTCACTTCCTTAAGCCAAGCGCGTCGTGTGAAATCCTGTCCTGGGACATGCGGTCTCGCCCACGCCCCGCGAAATTCCGCCACCTGGCTGCCGGGAGACTATTTTCGCCCCGCCAGGTTCCTCCCCGCCCCGCTGTAAACTCCGCCCGGCTCGCGGCATCTTTCAAGCCGTGCCAAGCTCTCTAGGCGTGCATCGCCTCAGTGCAAGCGGCGCACGCCTGCCAGCAATACCGCACTCACCCGATGCATCACCCTTTGCGCCGCCGCCGCTGCCGCCGCGGCGCGCCTGGGGAAAGGTGGCCTGGGGGCGTGGCAGGAGGACGACGAGGACGAGGACGGGGAGCAGGGCACGGGCCTGTGAAGGGCGCGGAGCGAGGGGCGTGGGGCTGTGGAGCTCGGAGCGCGCGCCGGCGGGGGGCAAGGGAGGGCAAAGGACTCGAGAGGCAGAACCGGGCAAGACGAGGAGCAGTCTCGTGCCAGAGATACTGAACGGGCACGGCGGTACGCGAGTAACGAAGGCGGTAAATGGGTGGGAAGGGAAGAAGAATCGCTACTGGAAAGGGGAATGGAGGCGGGAGATGAAGAATAAGGTAAATAAAACGGTGAAGGGTGAGAAGTAGAAAGATTGGAATCCGGGATGAAAATTGGAGTGAAAAATTGAAAATTCAGCTGTGATTAACTCTTAAGACAATAAGTAGCCAAACCAGATTAAAAAATAAAGCACGGAAAAAATTCCAGAAAAGAATTTAATAATCCTAGTGAATGAAAAATAAGGAACAACGAAGAAATAGGTGCCGGGTGACGAAGAATGAGCACATGTATAACGCTTGACTACTCTAAGAATACATTACACTAAGAGTATGTATGAAGGGTAAGGAAACTCATGAGATAGTTATAACACAACTTGTTTAAACTTTAAGTGAAACTGTTGCAACTAGCTCAAGTAGAGAATATTGCCGTAGGCACGAAGCAGGAAACGGCCCGCGGGTTCCGGGGCCGGAGCGCGTAGTGTGGAGGCCTGTGCAGAACGAGTCGCAGACGGCCTGCGGGTCCCGAAACCACGGGGACGGGAGGAGGAGGAGGAGGGGCGGCGGCGAGGGGGAGGCGTTCTGGTTCGCATCTGCGCCGTTCCTCGCAGGAAACCGTCGCGCCGCGCCGCGCCGCGCCGCGTCGCGTGCGTTGCCCCGCACGGCGCGCTTTATCGCCTAACTATTCGCCGGCGGCGGCAGAGGCGGCGCCGGGGGCGTCGGAGGGCCCGGCAAACGGCGTCGCCGCCAACGGCGAACGGCGTCGCGACGCCGACGCCACCGCCGCGCCGCGCCGAGCAGAGCCGCCTGGATTTTGCGAGCGACGTAAAGACGCCGTCGACCTGTTTATATGGCGGACTGCTTTACGAGTCTATGATCGCGTAAGTTGGGTGAAAGTCCCGACGAGTAAACATTTCTGCCCTTCCTTCATAGCCCTCCGTGTAGATAAAGTAGGGTATTTTTAAACTTGCCGTATTTTTGTATCAATCGCTTAAAAATTATTGCCGCGGAGAGGAGTGCCTTGTAAAATTGTAGTAAAATTCGTCTTTGGAGTGACCTAAAAAGCCTCCAGGCCGAATGTAGTAGGCACGAGCGCTCGTGATGTAAAAGCTGATGTGCTTTGGTCTCAGATCGGAATTGTAGAGTACTAATAAACTGCGAAATTGTTGTGCCTTGTATTGCAGTAATGTATGTAACAATCTATAAAAGGGAATGTCGAAGTTATAAGCAGCTTTTTTATGTTTATCATGCAGAATATGACTTATACTTCCTGATATTTTTTTTAAAAATTACAGTAGAAAAAGTCGTGAAACTTTAAATTATCGTTCGAGAGAAATGCCGTAAAAATTGTCTTACTCATAACAACAGGCGCATTACAAACCTTTCGCGATCATAGAGTCCATTGCCATCAGCTCCTTGGATGTCGTATACGCATTGTTTCTCATATGTTTGTTGGCATTGTTTAGTCAAAATTTCGACCTGTGTGTGAACCATTTGGTTTTAAAAATGCAGGTGAACCGATAGAATAATTGGTGACGATTATCTGATTTAATCTTCGTCATCCCAGGAAAAACAAATAGTGCTTGACTGGCGTGGCATTTCGTTGGTATAACGTGCGTGATTACGTGTGACTTATTTGATCTGCGTTCGGGAGTTCAGTCGCGCAGGATGGGCGGCTCGCGTGGACGATAAGAAGGCGTTCGATAAACCCGCGGACGATTGATAACCGAGTTGTTGACTCGGGAGTCTTCACGAGCATGACAGGAGGTAGTCAACCCGTTCTCTCGACCGTATTTCTCCCTCCGCCCCACACCCCGCCCCCCTGTCGGGGGTCGTGCGCTTCCAAGATTTGTATCCCCCTCTTCCGACGAGTTCTTTTTGTTTGTGGCGAGCGCTCGGATTTGTTTTAGCGCGCGAGTGTGTTATCTTTGGAAGGATCTCGCCTCCAGACCACCTCCGGAGCGCGGAGGAGCGCAGAGGAGCCCCGAGGAGCGCCGGGCGCGGCCCATGTGGCGCGGGGCGTAGGGCGCTTATCGGCCACACGCCCGCGCTCCGAGGGAGCGGCTCCAAGAAGCTGCTTCCGTCGCGCCGCCTGCTCGTCCTCGCCCGTGCACGCCGCCCGGAGTTTTTTTTCTATTTTTTAAAAATATTTTTTTCTATTATTTTTTCATCTTTTTATTTTCTTCATTTTTTAAAAAAAATTCTCCGCCGATATCCCTGGCTCGGCGGTAATTTAGGCCAGGAGAGTGCATGGGGGTCAGTGTTTCATCCAGAAGCACCTCTCCCCTCAGGGATGGCACCCCCTTCCCGGTATCCAATGAGCACCTCCTGTCCCCTTCGCCGCGCTACTGTCCTACACAGGTGGAGGGGGATTTCGTTGGAGGAAGCTCGATGTGATTCTCTGGAAGGCCTTGTCTGGTGGTATCTGTATTGATGGTTGTACTCTTCTAAATAATTTTGCTTTCTTCAGGTATACAAAATGAAGGTTTGCCATTATTTGAAAAACTAGAGTTATGGATTTTACTTTATCACGTATACTTCTAGTAGTGTTTAATGAGTTTTTAGCAAGAGCTCATGAAATTGCTTCCGATGAACGAAGGAAATTTGTTTTTAATTATGTTTGCGTGCAGATAAAAGCATTTTTCAAGAGTCTTTATTCATTATGTCCAAAAATAATATATGCCTTGTCCCAAGAAACATGAAACTCTCAGTTACTTGACACAGGCGAACATTTTGCATTCAAAGAGCTCTGTGACATTCACACTTGTGAACTTTTAACCAAGGAACTGGAGCAGAAAGGGGAAATTCAGTGAAATAGACAAAAATGTGAATCATTTTCTCAAATATCATACAGAATTCCAGCATTAACGACCCCAAGACCTAAGAGACATGTATTTTCAGTACATCGTACAAGAAAATTCAACATATATCTTTTCGTGAATTTCAAAATAGCTGGTTTCGACTAGCCAAGGTAGAAAATGCGTATTTTTAATTTTGTTCCTATTTCTCGGTACATTAATGGAAATGAATAAAGTTGTACATGTTGAGGAATTATTGAAGACGTATGTGGTATTCTATGTGACTTCGTTCCAGTTGCTCAACAGAACGCTCGGGAACGGCTGTGGAAGTCCGCCGCGAAACCTCCACCCGAGAGAGAATTCATAATGTGACCAGGTCGTGTGGTCTTCTTGCACAGAAATACACTGTATAGTCTCAATTACACGGAAGATTGCGTCGTTTGATGTATTATGTACTTGAGGATGTCAGTAAGAGTAGCGTGAGTGCCAGCCTTCGCTGTAACCGCATTTAAAACCGATAATGCACGTTGTCCTGGAGTTTTAGGAAAAGCCGCAAACCGAGAAGGAAAACAGGTTTTCTGTGGTTCAAAGAAAATATCAGTCTCTTTTTTGATTCCTTGCCAGTAAATGAAATAAACATGCGACTGGAAATAATTCTGTTTGGAAGTTGATTCAAAATTAACTATCCAAATAACAGAATTCTATTCATGAAAAATTCTTTAAATGAAGGAAACCGGAAGAAGAATATAAAAAAGCGAAATGCATAGCGACAGGAATAGCAGAAAATATTTTCTGCGATACTGTGGTATTATGTCGTACGCAGCGTTAATTAAAATATTTTACGGCGGTTTTTATTAAAATATTTTTTTCGTCCAAATGGATTAAAATTTTGATAATCAAGTCGCTACATAAGATACGTATATTGTGTGCGTGAATATTTACTGCACTGGGGATTTCAAATTCTTTCGCATATTAATTTACGTTTTTCATACCCGGCTTTACTGTTCTCATGCTGGGTGCATAAGACCACGGGCTTATTCCCGCTCTGCTGGAGATTATTTCTGCCGCAAGGACCTTTGCGATGAACGAACCTGCTTCGCCCTGGCGAAAAGACTGGAATGAATAGATAGTGCGTCGTTAGCAGCGGTTTGTATTGCGGTTATATATATATCTTTCGTTCTTTTACAGGAATGAATTCTTCCACCGAATTGAATTGGAATCGCATTTTATGCCGTGATACTCGGGTCTGCAATTCCATGAAATATTTTAATCAGAATTCACTAATATTGAAAACGGTCATTGTGTTTTGCGTATTGTAATAAATCTGCATCCGCCTGAGAAATCTTGCAGAGATCTTCGGTGCCCAAGCCGCCAAAACTCAATTAGGATTCCAAAACCGACAATCGATGGACTATTAAAAATGGAACTTTTTAAAGCAATTACCTGATCTTCGCATTCATTGTTCCAATAGTTTTGTTTCCCAAATACACAGCTACATTTAAAAAGAATTCAAGATAGTACTACGTGTTAAGATATCATATCGAACGTAATTTATGTGGTGGGAAATTTATTTTTTTGTCTCTTTAAGACTTTCCAAAATTGTGTGAATTCTATTCTTTATTGTAATTATATTTTACGGGGATATCTACAAACGTATGCAATATTTCGCCTTGCTAACTCTACAAATGTGTGGAAATACTTAATGCTTATTTGCCTATCGATTTAAATGTCATCCTGATAGCCTTTTTACTCAGAGAACCTTGGCCTATACCACTTGTGAGCCTTTTCGCATGTGCAGGGGCTCAAAATGGTATACGCTAGGGTGCTTCACGCTAAAAGATCTCCAATTTCGTATTTTTAATAAAGAAATACGCGCTTTGCGTAATAAAAATATCAAAATACACGATATACAAATTTCAAAATTTGAGGAACCGTTCATTTGAAGCACTTGTCACCCAGCCACATGTATTTCTCGTATTGCCAAGTAATCCACGAGCGAATGCTGATTGAACGTTCACCGCCGATGGGCAGATCTATTGCACATTGGTGATTCCCTTTCAGAGAAATGTCTCTCCGCCGGCCCATTTGCCAACAGCGAGGGCCCTCCTCGGCGGGATTAATTAACGCTATTGAGGAGCCATCCGCTCCCGGGACGGGCCCAGGGACCTCTCTCAGCGGAGCAGGGCGTCGACGCTTGTGCTGCCGGTGGCCGGCCCCGACCCCGGCTCTCGTGCCGCAGTCGGCTGCAGTTTAGGTTCCCTTCCTCGCAAACACTTTCCGCCCGGCGCCGCATAATATTTGGCAACACGAGGCGAGCCATATTTATTTTTTAGTACTCCCGGCGCGCCCCAGGCGGCCGTGGGGCGGCCTCGGTCGATGAGAAGTTCGCCCCCGACCGCGGGGCGCTTGGGTGCGAGTTCAGCCGCCGGCGAATGGGGCGGCATGGGCCGAGGAGGGACGGGCCTTCCTGCTGCATCCTTCCCTCTCCCCGTCCCGTCCCGTCCTGTCTCGTCTCGTCCTGCCACTCTCTCTCCCACCCGCCTTCTCCGCAACCCATTCCATTCTTTTAGCCGTTCGACTGATTCCATTCCACCCTGCTTTCCCGTCTTCATCACTTTTTCATCTTTTCGTCTCACGATTTCCTGGTTCGTCGGCCAGAGGGTCGGGTCAACTGAATGTAACTCGTCCTGCTTTTCTATTTTTTTCCGATCTCTCTCCGGCTCTTTCATTTTTCGGACAACAGAACTTTCTGCTTACGCCTTGCCAACAGAATACTCTGCTCCATTCGCTCCCCTACTAGGCATTCCATACGTTCTCCTTGCACATCCATCTTTTGTCTTCTCGTTCTTTTTTAATTCGTTCGAGAGACCTGGATTGAATCTCGTCTCCTCCCTCCAATACACTCAATCCTTTTTCTCAGTCCACTCTCCGGCACGTGCCTTTTTTTTCTGACACACACAGTCCACCCCATCATACAGATCCCTGTGAAACCAGTATTTTTCTTCTTTCGTTCTTCTACACGGCGTCCTCGTTCCTCCTTGCGCGCCCGCTTTTGTGTCTTTCGTTTCAGTCAACAGAATCCTTCAAGTTCTCTGGAGCGCATTTGTTGTTTAGTCAGGAGACACAACGGCGAACTCTTCCCATTTCGCTTCGAGTCTCGTACTGGTCCGACTTTCCGACACGAAATCCTGAAGTCTTCAGTCCATTCGGTCGCTTTCCCTTGCCTGTAAATTGCTCTGCCCTCTTGGAGTCATCCTTCATCGCTATAATCACAACGCATTTTCAATTACGACCGCTTTGTATACCTATTTCCCTCAAAATTCCCTAGCTCTTTTCCAGTCGTACGTTTTCCCGATTGGGTACCTGCCTAGTGTTATGTATCTCGTTTCTCCATGCTCTTTCGTCTCGTTCCGATGCTTCTCACCTTATCAACTCGCTCTGTCCAATTCCTCGTTGCTTGGCTCCATCCCACCTCGCTTTGCTTCGTTTAACCCTTCGTTTCCCTGCTTTCTTCCCTCCACCATTTTTCGTCCTTTCTGGCGCCATTTCGGCTCCCTGTATCTCGCCCCGCACGGCCTTGTATCGCATCACTACACGCGACTCCGCCCCCGCTCCCGACCGTACCCTCGCCACGAGGAGCTTTCCCTCGCCCCTCATCTTGCTCCCCCTTCCCACCCCTCGCACTTACCCTGATGTCTATGTCCCCGCCTCCCCCACTGCCCGGGCATTGGTCTGGCTTGCCTGAACTCGCCCTGCACTTTCCAGCCCTACAATGCTTCCTTCTCCGCCGCCAGTCCATAGCTCCTGTTTCTGCCTCCTCCTCGCACGGCCTCTCACTACCCTCTTCCTCCTGCCTCGCTTGCCGCGTCCTCCTCATCGTCGTCCCCGTCTCGCCTCATGTCGCTCCCTCAAGTGCCGGCCAGGCTCGTCGGAACTCGCCCTCCCCGCCTTTCCCCGCTCCTCTCCGCACTTGCCCGCCTCTTGTCGACGCCTGGCCCTGCTCCGCCGCGCCCTCCGCCTCCTCGCCATGCCTGGCGCGGCGTCCCTGATGCGCCGAGGGGCCCGGGGCTGTTTGCGCTCGCTTACAGGCGGCTCGCGTTGCCGTCCGGCTCTCGCCGTCGTCCGCCCCGGCGACGGCAGTCGTGGGAGCGCAACAGCTGCGGCCAGTTGATCATTGTCGCTGCATGTTTAAACTAGTACTCTTACAATGCACGCCGGTGTGTGTGGACGTGGACGTGTGCGGCGGGCCGGCCGGCCGGGCGACCTCGGCCCCTACGGCGCGACGGAAACTGCGGGCAACACCACGGGAGGAGTGGGGGAGGGCGGGGCTGAATCGCCTACGGGACGTGTATACCTGCGGTGTATAATTGAAAACGGTGTTGGAGCCCAAACTGGACTTGAAAATACATAGGCGGTGAGTCGCTCGTTCGCCGGCCGGGACGCGGGGGATCCCGGTTCGTGTCCAGGGAGGGAGGGAAGCTAATTAGTTGGGTTGATGAAGCCAGCGGCGATGAGTGAATTCTGGAGGCCGGCGCTCTGATTCGATTTTCCGGCCTTCGCCAGGCGAATGTTGCAGTCGTGTCAAAAACGGCCACGACCTGCGTCCAGCTATCCTCTTTCAACTTTGTCTCGCTTCATACTATAGACGTTGAGTTGGTGGTTTGGCCATTTGGGGTTCCGGTCGTATTAGGAGGGCTAATTAGTTGGGCTGATGAAGCTATTAGCACTTAGCAGATTCTGGAGTCCTGCTGTGCAGATAGGAGGTTTCCCCGAGTTCAACAGGCAAATTTCGAAGTGAAAGTTAAGCCCTACCATATCATGTTCAATCCTTTATGATAGTGCTTAGGGCTCGGTAATCATTAAACCTCAGCATTAATAGTGGAGATTAACGTCCAACTTGACAAGGTTGCGTGTACCTAGGAAAATGTTAGTATACGGTACGAAAAATCTGTTGTTTTTTTTGCAGGTATGTACACAAAGCTTTCAAGGGGATGATATGGAATTTCCTCTTCCCTTTCATTACTTTTAAATATTTTTAACGTCATAATTGACAGTGTTTCCTTATTTAACGGTGTAAATTATTTTGTATTGTAATTTGCTTATGAAAATTATTCTGAAATAAGCATTTGATAATAAACAGTATTTTCGAATTTATTATGTTCAGTTTTTGCTTACATGCTTGAATACCAACTGGTTTCTGTTATTGGTGAAAACTCTCTGTGCTCCCTCCCTGCCTCTCTCTCTCTCCCTCTCTTTCTCACACACACACACACACGCACTCCCACTCTTACACACGCACGCACTCCCACTCCCGCACGTGCATTTCCTTCGCATCCTAGTCTCCAGAGTCTAGTATGTCTAAACCAGAATCTCGGACTGCTCGAATAACAATTATCAAATGTAGATCATCGGCAGTGTTTAATGTCATTAGAAGCCAGAAGAAAATTACGTACGCAACTTTGGATTTCGTGTTTCTCCTTTCATTTAATCGGTCACCTCCATTCTTCATCCTTGAGAGCTCTCGTATCAGCCGGGTGGAAAAGGAGTTTGGAGATCACTCGTGTTGGTTCTGAGGTATTTACCGTGGTTGCGTCAGCATTTAACGATTTCCACTGATGACTGGTTCTTCTCTCTCCTTCGCTCCGTCCTATAAGTATCCGGATATATTTTTTTTAATTCTGGAGGATCTGCAGCATGTCTCTGGTCTTTAAGTGTGTTGTCGTGTTAAGGTCCTAATTCCAGATCGCTGGGTTCGGGCTGAAAGGGCCCCAGATGCGCGGGCGGAGCGGGGCGGGGCGGGGCGGCGCGGCGCGGCGTGGCGCGGCGCGGTGGGGATCGTGGATTTCAAGGGATGCCGCGCCGCCGGGCAGACATCCGTTCTTAGTTTCCCGCGCGATAATGGGTTCAAACTTCGGGCTGTTTCTGGAGAGGGGATCTTGTTGTCTTTGTTTAAAAACTTTTGCATTAGAATCTCGTAATGAATGTACATGACAAGAAGGACTGTTGAGATTTTTAATTATCGGAAGAGTCTGTTATCTTTTGTGAGTCGTTTCTATCTCTTGCCGCTAAACAAGACCAGTGTGGTATTTTTAGATCATCTACTGCGCTGTGGATAGGAGCCGCGGTGGCTGCATGGAGGACGGTTCTTCCTGACCTGAAGAACCCAGGGTCTAATCCCTATGTAGGTTGGAATTCTTATCTGATTATTTCAATCCGCGGAAGCTCTGAGGTCGTCTCAGCCTACTTTTCAAATGAGTACCTGGATCTTTCCTGGCGTAAAGGCGGCCGGAGCGTTGTGTTCGCCACATAACCTCCCCCTTGTACCGCCGGTGACGAATAGGTCGAGCCCTATTCGATACCTCGGCTCGAGCCCGATACCTCGGCCTTGGGCATCGTCGGTCTGAGTGCAAATGCACAGGGGTACCTTTACCTTTTTACTGAGCTGTGGATCGTTAACTTTTTTCTTAACGCCAGTCAGTAGTGGCTGGACTATGAGTAAAATGAGAAATTATTTTCGAAATGTTTGAATCTTCGACAACAAAAATTGCTAAAGGAAACAGGGTATTTCTATTCATTACCATTTATTTATTAAAGACATTTTTTCACCTGTATTTTGTTTACTTTGCGGTAGTATGCGTGTTGTTAAGTTCAGTGATATACTATATTAACAATAATCCACGAAATTGAAGAGGATGTGCTCCATATAGTATATATCGAACTCGAAACAACGGTGAAAAGTTTCTAACATCGGTTTTTTTTAATTTTTTTTAATTTATTTTATTTCTTGAATGAATAATACATGGTTCAGTAATAATACTTTTTCACATGTAATTCTTCTGGCTTACATATAACCTAACCTAAAAACTTATTTCTAATCTACCTACAAAATTGGCTAAGGATACTCATTGAGCACCTACGCTTAGCTTACATCAGAGAATATATTGAGGAAGGTGTGTAGAGGATGTCTATTGCGGATTCGGGTCGGAAATTCGTTGAGTGTGGCTAGGTTGTAGTGGGCTATTTGATTTATTGAAGATATGTTTGAGAAGAAATTGTTGGAGAGATGAGCGATGTGATGATTGATGGTTGGTAAATGTAATTCTCTATGTAGTTGATCATTTGAGATGAACCATGGGGCGTGAGTGGCTAATCTTAAGAATTTGTTTTGCATTATTTGGATTTTATTGATGTTTGTCTGTGAAGCGTTCGTCCAGATGGGGCAAGCATACAGCATTAGAGGTCTGATTATTGTCTTATACAGGGCGATGGCATTGTTTAAAGAGAGACTGCTTTTGTGATTTAGTAGTGGTTTTAGTTGAATTAATTTGATTTTGGTTTGTTGAATTTTCGTTGCGATGTGAGATTTCCAGGTTAATCTTGTGTCGAAGTTTAGTCCTAAGTATTTAACAGTTTGGTTATACGGGGTCCAGGGAATTGTGTTGTTGTTAATTTGGAGTGGGGTGGGTGTGGCGAATGTTCTGAGAGAGAATATTTTGGCTGTTGATTTTGACGGATTAAGTTTAATTTTCCATTTTAGAGACCAATCTTCTATGTTTTTCAGATGCATTTGGATTTTATTGCAAATGTGACTTACTGAATGGTGAGACATGAAGATGGCAGTATCGTCAGCGAATTGTGCAATATGTATGTAAGGAGAGGTGGGTATATCAGATGTGTATAGGTTGAAAAGGGTGGGTGAAAGGGGGGAACCTTGGGGAAGTCCTGCTTTTATTCTGCGGGGGTTGGAAACATGCTTTTCGACAGTTACTGTAAATGTTCTGTCTGTTATGAAACTTTTGATGATTTGTAGTAGATAATTTGGAGTTCCTATAGATTTTAATTTATATATTAAGCCTGGGTGCCAAACTCTGTCGAAAGCCTGTGAGATATCCAGGAAGGTGGCTACTGTGTGTTGTTTGTTCTGGAAGGCTGTGTGGATGTGTTCGGATATTCTAAGTAGCTGGTGTGATGTGGATAATTTATTGATGAAGCCAAATTGATGTTTTGGTATGGACTGGGTTATGTTTAGATGGTTGTTAATTCTTTTTAGTATTATTTTTTCTAAAATTTTGGATAGGGATGGGAGGAGACTGATTGGCCTGTAGCTTTCGGTATTGTTATGGTTTTTATAAGGTTTGGGTACGGGGATTATTTCAGAATTTTTCCATATAATTGGAAAGTATCCGGTTCTCAGAATTGAATTGTAAATATTGTTAATGTAGGCTATTGCGGGGTTAGGCAAGTTTTTTAATATAACATTACTAATTTTATCATGGCCAGGTGCTTTTTTAAGAGGGAGATTTTTAATAAAGTTTTTGATTTCATTTGGGGAACTATATTTTATTCTATGTGGGATGTTATAATTGAGTGCAGATACTGATTGTGTTATATCCATGTGATCGGAATGTGTGGGAGTACTATTAGGGGTGAATGATTGCTCAAAGTGATCTGCCAGAGCTTCTGCTTTCTCTGCTGGTGCGTATTTTTTGCCTGTAGGTGTGTTTAGCGGTGGTATAATTGTTTTCTTTTTTAGAACATTTTTGGTGAACTGCCAAAGCGAATTGTTTCTTGTACTCAGTGATTGAATTAGTTTATTATACGTTGAGTGGTTAAAATCTATTATTGCTCTTTTCGTTATTGTAGTGAGTAAGTTCAATTCTTTTTTCACTTGAGTCGATTTTGTTATATTCCATAGTCTTCTCGTTTTATTTTTAATTTTAATTAAGTTTAGTATGGTCTTGGGTAGTTTTGTGTTGGGTGTTTTTGTGACGTATGGAGGCTTATTGTCTTGCAGGGATTTGACTGTGTTGATAATTATGTTATTTAATTGTGTAATTGATTGTTCGATTTCCAGTGGGGTATTTAACGTTTTAAATTGTGGCGTTTTATTAATGATTATTTTTTTAAATGTTTTCCAATTAATTCGCGTGTTTAATGGGTGGGTGGGGTTATGAGAGGGGGAAAGTTGCTGGGTTGAAATGATGACAGGAAGATGATCAGAATCCAATTCAAATATGGGAGAACTATAGAATTTGATTTGTGTGTTAGTTATTACAATGTCCAGAATATCCGGGAATTTGTTTTGGTCGTGGGGTAGTATGTTGGTTCAGGGGGAGGGATTAGATGTAGTTTTAAATCTGATATAATTTTATACAATTGTAACCCAGCGGTATTGGAAGTTCTGCAGCCCCAGTGAACGACCTTGGAATTGAGATCTCCGACAAGTATTGTGGGGGTGTTATGTTGGAATAGTAATCCAAAATTGGTACTATGAATTTTGATTTTAGGAGGTTTGTAAGCTGCTATGAGAGTTATTACTCTGTTGTCGAGTGGAAATTTAATGGCTACTGTTTCTATTCCAGGGGTATGGGGTAAATTGCTTTGGATATAAGGTATAGATTTTTCGATTAGAATTAAAACACCGCCTCCATTTGAGTTTATTCTGTCTGATCTATGATTATTATATCCAGGAATTTTGAATGTTTCATTTGGTTTTAAATGTGTTTCGGTGATACATGCTAATTTAATCTCTTTGGCTTTTAGGAAGTATGATAACTCTGCTTTCTTATTGTTTATGCCGTTGGCATTCCAATTTAGTATATTTAGTTTGTTATGGTGCTGTAGAGCCATGATTATTATTAAAATATGATGACAATGAGGTTTGTATATTGCTGATGATTGCTGGGATGATTGAGTTGATTATATTTACGATATGAGTTGTGATGGAATTTATTAGGGAGTGTATGAATGAATTATTATTATTGTTATTATTATTATTATTATTATTATTATTATTATTATTGCTGGCGTTTATGTTGTTTGGTGCTTGTTGGTTATGTAGATGAAGTGGATTCAGATTAGAGGCTGTTGATGGAGCGAAAGTAAAGTTAGGGATGCTGTTTGTGGGTGGGAGGTTTGGGAAATTTTGATGAAGTAAGCGAAATGAGGTGTTGTTGTTGGGTCTGGTTCTGGGGTTTATTGGTTGTGAATTTTTAGGTAGAGGTGCTACATGAACACTTTGAGAAGCGCTTTTTACTGAGCGTAGGTCTTCACTATGAGTTCCTTTAGGGGGGTGGGGTTGAGTTAGTTTTTTGTAGAACGGGCAATCGTCAGATCGAACGTCTGCACGATGTGGCCCATTGCAATGTTTACAAAAAGGGGTGAGCATTTTATTTGGACAATTTACCGAATAGTGGTTTTGTGAGCAGTAGATACAGGCTAATGTATGATTACAATTATTTCGGGTATGACCAAAGTCTAAACATCTTAAGCATTGCACTGGACCTTTGATTCTGCGTCTTTTTTCAGCTTTCACTTTTAAGTTGCAAATTTCCGTTATTTGTAATACAAAGTCTATGCTTTGCTGGCCGTTGAACTCGGCCGCTACCACTGGTATAGGAATGTTATCTTTGTGCAGTCTTGTGACACTGATTAGCGAAGGGCACTTTTCTTTGACATCCTCGTAGATTTCCTGCAGTGATAATGAATGATGAACATTCTTAAATACTATGGAGAACTTTTTATTAGCGGGGTCTTTATAAGTGTGAAAACTTCTTTTAGTATTTAACAGATATTTAATTGTTTTTCTGAAGTCAGGTACTGTTTTAAACATTAGCTTTATTCTGTTGTTTATTACATTCGAGGTGAATTGATTTGAGATATTGTTTTTGATTTCTCTATTAAACTCTGATAAGTTTGTTATGTTATTCACATAAATTGGTGGAATCTTGACATTTTCGTCTTCGTTTGGGGTGATGTTTATATAATTAAACCTGGGATCAGGGTCGTTTAGCTTTTCCAAGGGGGCATATCTATTGCTAATTGGCACTGCATAAACACTGTTAGCACTGTTGACTGGTTTTTTAGGGGGATGTTCATTTTCATCTGAGTCATTGAATGATCTCTTACCGCTATTTGATGCACTGTCTGCGATTTCTTTGTTTTCATTCACTTGGTTAGCTACGCCTTGGGCTGCATCGCTGGCAGTTTGTTGAGTACTGACCTTAGTAGCGCCGCTAGTCATTAGTTCCTGAATTTCTGGAATTGCAGTTTCCTGTATTCCCTCGTGCGGCGGATGTTGGTTGAGATTAACATATTGAAGAATCATGTTGTCTTGTTGAATAGCACCGATGTGATGTTCATCGTGGGATGGTGGTGTCGAGATGAATGTGGTGTCCATGGCGCCGTCTGTGTTATACAGAGTGGCCATGGCCCCGGCTATGCTTTGCCCTAGGCCAGGGCAACTGGATGCTGGTTCACATGCAATGGCTAATGTATTTAGTGCTGCAATTAGTAGCACTAGTAATTGCCACTCCAGATACTAGAAGCACGTTATACACTTTGCACTGTTACTATAAACAAGCCTTAACGGCAGACACTTCACTGTTCGGAACAGAGCTGTGCGCGATGTGAACTCCGCGACGGCTCGAAGCGAACTGTCTAACATCGGTAAAGGGGAAATAGTATCATTATTTCATGCCAAAAAAAACAAACAAACCAACAAACAACTAATACGGTATAATATTGTGAAAGGACGTAATGATTCTATATTTTTGAGTTTTACTCAAAACCTTTTGTTCAGGATTACAGTATGATAAACTCTTATGTAAAGCAGTAAGAAAAATAGGGAACAAATATATTTGCTGCCATTCATAGCGTTTGCAATTTTGTCAGTTTTGAGTTATGATGACTTGAAATGTATCATTGGAACTGAGATATTTACATCGATACGGAACACAACAAACAGGCATGTATGTTCGAAAAATATAATGAATTCAAAATATAACGAGTGTCTTTTTTCATGTCATCACCTCTAATGGTTGTTGCCAACATTAACGTCCCTGGAAATGAAATGACAGGGCAAATGGATTAAACGCGTTTATGCTTTTCATTTCGTTTGTCTTTCTCGCCGAATAAAAACATGCTAGCTTTGCGCGGTGTTTCGATCACCATTCTGTTTGTTGGTACTATCACTGCTAACGATTATCTTATTGTCGTTTGGTGTAATATATACCAATGAAGAAAATAAACAAGTACCGCCTTTTCTATTTAACGGACTGATGGAATAATCGAATTAGTAGAATGTAATTTTAATTCGTTGTAACATTACACTTCCGCCGAAGACAGCCCCTTTTATTTTCACCTAATAGTTACACAATGTCACTTAACTTAGCGCGTTAGTGTAATTTTCGAATGACCGACAAGAGATGATCGAATCAGCTCCATCAGTGACATTTCCTATTTCTAGCGTGCATCTGAAAGCAAAACCAGAACAGTTGCCTCATTAAAGTCATCCCTTTGATATACAGGCTCAAACGAGAGATTTTGACAGTTCTGAAGCTGCCGCATCTCGTTGCCTTCGTTTGTAATGAAATGTAACTCCGCAGCTTCAAAGAATATGTCTATCATTTAAAGGCATCTCACAGTTGATTCTTGTATTTTTTAAGAGAAAATGTAGAAAATTTATTCTATAGACATTTTCGGGTTCCAAAGGGGACCTTATACGAAGAATTACGCTTCCAGTAATTCTGCAAATTCCAAATTTCCTATTCTGGTGATATTTGGGGAAGGTTATTCAATGACGTAACGGTATTATGATTCAGATGCGGCCGCATTCAAGCAGTGAAAAAAAACAAACGTTTGTGCATTCCATTCTCGTTACCAAAAGACATCTTCGTCGATTGCCAGACACATGCCAGAAGAACTCTTCAACTCCAACGCCGTGTGGACACACAAACGCGGTCTCTTGAAGACGAAAAGAAGGGCCTTTAGGACCTACTTCAAGAGTTTCGCTTATAGCCAACCGACCGAGAACAGTACCCCACGGATGTATTAGTTTTTATAGTTGGTTTCGTTGATATTGTTATGACTACCCCCGCATCATCACCTAACTAGAAAACGACACCCGCGCGAGCAGGGCGGGCGAAGCCGTCCGGAGGCGTTCCTTGAATTACATGACTCGGTTATCGCGGGATCTCTGTTCACGACATTCAGCCGCGCGCATACCGCCTGCGCCCCGCGAAACACGTAATCGCCCTCGGCACGCTCCGTGAGCACGGGCGAGGCGCGCACGCGACGGCACGAGGCCGCGAACGAGACGCGCGCGCCCCTCCCCCCGCCCCGCCCCCTTCTGCACGGCCCCGAAATTCGGCCCTCTCCTCGTTAGCCGCATGCCGCTGCTGCCGCTTGCCCACCCGCGCGCCTAATGCCCGCCGAGCGCCGTGCCACGCCGCGCCGCGTGCCCGAGCTGCCCAAGAACACAAGTTGCTCTGTTAAGCTGAAGACGCTCCTCCCGCGCTGCCCTACGAATGCGCCCACGGGGGCAGTCGGGGTGCGGACCGCGGAGCTGTTGCTGTCGGAGGAAGTCGAGGAGTGACGGAGGTACAGAAAGGACGGTGCGGAATTGTAGCGGTGCTCGTTCGGTTGCACGGTTGGAGAATGCGCTGACTGGAAAGCTCCTAGTGAATGAAATTAGAGTATATTTCTCCTAACAATTCTCACTCAGTCTCTCTATCTGTATGTATGTATGTAAAGGTGTTTAGGCCGTACAAACATGATCTGTTGTTGGATCAATGATTACAAGTTTCAGACGGATTTTTGTCAGTTTTAGTCATTAGTACTTGAACTAAGCTAATGTGCTCACTAAATTTACCTCTTGTCAACAAATATTTTCTTCGCAAGCATTACATACCATTTTACTGTATATGAAATCAATGAATGGATGGTGCCCTCTCAACGGGGTCGAGATGGCTTGGGCGAAAATCCACTCGAACCGTTGGTGTGAAAGCAAGTTTTTTTTGGGTCCTTCTTTCAGGATCTTTCTTCTCCTTCCCAGGGCCTCCTTGATTTTTTCTGTGGGTCTGATTAGGATGTGGATCGCAGTCTACTAACCGCAGAATGGAGGAACCCGCAAATTGCTGGTATGTGGTTTAAGAGACACACAGATCATGAAGTGTTAAGAGTAACTGGTTTAGGCTGAAACCACCTTAATAAAAATATAAACACATATTAAACGAAACGAAATTTCATGATACTAGTTTGCGAGCTGATGCTTGCTGGAAAACTTTGAGATATTCAACGTAAGCTGCATGGTCAGGAATTGCTGTAGCGATTTACGGTTCGACTGAACGAAACTGATTTTTGGCTGGTCCTGCTTGAAATTGATTCGTTAAAAAGTTTTCAAACTAACCTGTGCGTTCCCAAGTGGTTAGCATGAACGTATTGCTTCGTAGCCAATGCTGCTTCGAAATGTTGCGATGAATTTGGATTTGGGTTGATCTGTGGTGATATAGATTTGCTTGTTCTGACCATGATGTGGACAAATGAAGCGACCTCACACAGATGTACCATAGCGATGACCTCGCTCTGACTTCGCCATCTTCAGCCGCCCCTAAATTTACCTCTCGTCAACAAATATTTTCTTCGCAAGCATTACGTACCATTTTACTGTATATGAAATCAATGAATGTATGGTGCCGTCTCAACGGGGTCGACATGACTTGGGCGAAAATCCACTCGAACCACTGGAAATCTCATTCTTTTTCAATGGACTCTGGTCTGATCCCGTTGGAAATCGATTGTGAGTTGCCCATGTTGATTCGGGCACAGGTAGCGGCCGAACGGGGATTGACGCTAGCGCCGGCGGGCGACCCTGCGGCGCCGCCATCTCCAGCCTCGTTAGCCGCGTGGCCTTTGGAGCGGCGGGCGGCCGCCCTCGATTCCCCAAACGGCGCGGCCGCGCGGGCGAAATACAAGATGCTCCGTTAAGCTGAACAGGCCCCTGAACGCGCCCCCGGGACTCGTGCAGGCGAGAAGCCGCGCAATTGCACCGGCGGAGCGCTAGTTGGGAGAGACGATGCGGTTAGTATCACACTGCCGCTAGGCGCGACCGGACGCACAACGACGTCGGCTGGAATGCACCTGCAGTGGATGGCGGTGCTAACGGAGGCTAATTGAAAGGGTATGATCGTTTCGCGGGTTCGCGAAGCAGAGATGCAGAGTAGAAAAATGCTTTAGTCATTCCCACCGGCAATGTGTTAATTACACAGTCACAGACCGGGAGAGATGGTTGACGGTATCAACTGGTGTCACTGCAGTGCGTCTGACCGGGAGGTCCTAGGTTCGATTCCTGACGGTAGCTGGATTTAGACGTTAGCTTGTCAACTAGGTCGAATTCACTCGTCTGGAGGAGAATTCTGGCGGCCGGCTGTTCTGATCGGTTGTTTTCCGTGGTTTCTCCGATCAACACCAGGTGAATGCCGGAGCATCACCCTCACTACGGGCCACGGACCGTGCGCGATCTTTCATACCTCTTGCTTCTCCTATCCTCACTCCTTACTTGCACATACTTACATAAACATGCTCTACACTGCCATACATGCCGGGAGTCCAATCGAGAGCTTAGATCATGTCCCGGCTGGGGCGGTACCCCGCTGGTAGGAAATACCTAGTTGGGGAAAACCCCGCAAGCCATCGGTAGCGGGAGGGGGAAGATCATCGCCACCTCCCTAGGGGGAAATGCACTACACTTACGGGGACTAATGACCTTACCCGTTGACTCACTCGGAATCTCTAACGATCAATCAATTACATGGTCACAGTTACAAGTAGTTCGACTGGTGCGATTTCGTTTCACCCGTCCAATTGTTAGTGTAATGTCAAAGGTACTTCAAGCGTATTTCAATGCAAATTAGTGATTGTTATCTTAAGAGCGCGATGAATGGCATTCTCTACTATCGGATCAATTACCGAGAGTAGGCGAGGGTGAAGACCTACGTCGTTAGGCCCTCCTCTCCTGAGCAGATGACCACAGAAACTGTTTGACATTGCGTTTCTCTCTATGATCGATGGTAGATGGGCTCAAGAGGGGTGAATGATGTTGAGAGGTAAGTGATTATGAAGATAGTGAAAGCTACAAAAATAAACAACGACCCCATACAGAATATTTTCGTTTGTATTAATACCGGTGAACCTCTACACAATTTGTGAGATTCCGTGTTTGATTCCCGCGTGGGTCTGTCAATTTCCGAGGATCCCCCAACGTAGCTTCGGAGCAACGGGGACCCACCTGAGTTTAATGGTTGCGAAATGCGGCCGTAAAAGTGAAAAATACGGTGTTGGGTTCGCACTAACCGCGCTTCGGCCGCGAAAAAAACTTCCGTCGTTACCCACGTGGTAGATGTCCGCGTTTGGTGGAGGCTGCCTGAAACTTATGTCCGCTACTCTCAAAGCGCCAGACCGGAGTGGGCGGAATACAAATTACTCTGCTCGGTTAAACTGACCGCACCACGTGCCCTAGAACGGCGCTCGCAATGCGTCTACACCGTAGCCACAGCCTTGGGGTAAGTGAGTACACAATGTATATACTGAACATGGGACGTGGATCGGTTTTTATTCAATCGCAAGGGTAGTGGAAGTACACCATTCGAAACTGTTTTTTCAAAGTCATCTGTTCATTTATATTTTGATACCCATTTTCATGACTAAGGGGTAATTTCACGTTTTGCGCTTGAGCAACATAGTTTGGGACTGAAAATTGTAGAATTCTGTTGCTTACGATCTCCTTTTGCTCGACCTTCGATCCGTGAACTTTTTATTCTTAACATTGATTGCAATGAATGTACTGTTTAATCTTATCACCATCAAGGCGTTTCTTGTCATCATTGCTTACTAATGACGAAAGCTCGGGAGATTTCATTGTCTTAATATGCCCAACGAAGTACAGAGGGCAGCAAGTACACAATAGAGAATCATATCTTCAGTGCAATGATTTATGGCGTCGAAGATCCTGCGTGATGGGATGTGCGTAGATGCTATGCTAAGGATGTGCTATGAAGTGATGGGACGTGCGTGGATTTTCCTTTACCTACCACGCCACAACGGTAAAAAAACATTTATGACTTTCACGAGATTCGAACACACAAATCTTAGCACAGAGCGATTGTCGCTGTCGCACTCTATGCTACAGGTCGACCGTGTATTTTTTTCGGGGGAGCCCGCACTGTGGTCCGATTAAAATAAGTTGGTGATTGACAGTTGCAAACGGAAGGGAGTGACGTTGACAGTTTGCGTACCACTGAGCATGTGTTCCCGGGAAAACAAAATAAACACTTGAAATAAATATTTATTAAAGTAACTAAATCATACACTCATATTGTATAAAGTTACAGCTTCAGAAGCACAACTGTCAATCACCAACTTATTTTAATCGGACCATACTGAAGTGCATTAGTAATTTTTTTTTTTTTTACCTTGAACGAACGAATGACTAAACATGAGTCACAACGCTTCCGTCTGTCCAATCAGCGGTGCCTTTGGGCCCCTAGGAGCTCGGGGCGTCGCGAGGCGCCGAAAGCTCTCGCCCGCATGCGGAGTGCGTCACGACGCATCCGGCGGCGTGCACGCAACGCCCCGCGCCCACCGGCGCCGCCCTCGCCCCATTGCCCCACCGCCGCACGGCCCCGCGCCGAATTGGCCACCGCACCCCCGCGGCCGGGGGTGGAGTCACACGCGCGCGGACTAAGCACTTCCTAGGGCCCCTACTGGAGAGTTTTTTCAACATTTCGTTTTCATCAATATGTAAAAATTATATTTGTTTGATTAACTACACAAAAAATGTAAAACATTTGAAACAGTCATTTGAGAAACACCGTATCACCATGTTTTTCGAAATTGAGTTATACATCCGGATTTACTGGTTAGGCCTAAACTCATCCATTCCACGCAAAACATCAATCTCCATTGGAAAGGTACATAACAGTGAGATGTTAAAATTTGCAGGCTTTTGAGGAACACCACATCTTCTGGAGGTGTGTTGTTTCTCAAATGACTTTGTAGTGAGTGACAGCACTAAAGCAGAGCAGCAATAAGCAGTTGCATTTTTTTTCTCTAACGTATTCTATGCAAAATGATTTGTAGTGAGAGTGATGTGAAATCGCACCATTTCAAGCGTCAAAAGGGACTTTGGCGCTTTGAACAATTTGAATACAAGTGTGAACAATATGGACAACTAATGCTTTATTCTACAATAGTTCCGGACAAATTTCAAGTAGAACTTGTGGAAAGTGAAAAGATGAAGGATTTTAAATCGTGGTGGCCACAGTACTATAAAAGATTGTTGTGTCGACTGAGATTCAAGCAAGAAGCATTTCAAGGGCAAACAAACAAAAATTCAACATTTCGAGTTTCATGGAGCTCACATATTCTAACAAACATGTGGGTGAAGTTAAGGAAAACATTTCATTGATGGATTAACTGAACATAGTATTGATTTGAAAAAAATCAGTTGCTGGCTCTCCAGACCTTCCTAAAGCTTGTGCTTACCCACAGCATTGTGTGCCAATAAACATAAAAAAGTCAGTGATCTCAGAAAACGAAACTACTATATTCCTAAAGATATAGGTAATGAGTTTTACTCAAAAATGTATGACTGGCCAACTGTCAACAAGGATGAAATGAAAAAAACTGAAGTGAAACATTTATGAAAATAATACCAAAATATTGTCAGTAACATTATGTTGACATTAAAGGCATATCAAATATTTCTTGCGATAAATCGGTTTTTCCTTCTTTTATTATTTCTTACCATTATTTTGTGCATATTAACTCCACATTACGCCAGTCATTTAAGAAAGAACACATCTCCAATAAACTGTTGATTTTGAGACGTCTGTGTAAATATATTTGTTTCTCTTTACACAAGTGGAAGAACCCAAAATACATATATTAAAATACAAAAATTATGAATATGACTTATTTTAATGTCTTAGGACAGCTTTTTTTCAGTGTACTAAAGTTAACGTTTTTGTAGATGAGGTGTTTTTGAAATGACTTATTCATTTAATGCAGATTTGAAAAAATCGATATTACATTTTTAAAATTTTCCATAAGTATGGAAGAAATAATTTTAAATTATAACCAAATTCTATTTATTATTTTAATATTAAATTTTAAAGTTGCAAATGTGATAGTTTTATTTTGATATTGATTTTCATAATTGAACTTACGTTCAGTAATCGTATTTTATTAAGGTCCTTGTAGCTTGATAAAGCGTAGGGCCCTGTGAAGTATTAATTCTGTCCCGTATACGCCCAACGGAAACGGGCCTCCTGGTAATTATTTCGTTACAGTATGCCGTCAAAGAATTATAAGGGTTTGTGAATTATTGAAGTTTTTTTACGAAATGTAGGGTTTTCATTGAGACAAAGAGATAATTTGAAGGTTGTCGATGCGTGTTATCCCTCTAAACATTCCTAATTAAATTTTAATTCTCAATTTTGAATAAGACAGAGACAATTGTTGAAGTAGACCTACTACCGTTCAAACTTCGCAAAAATATGCCAGTCGCAATAAAAAAATACGTATGTGAAATAATTTAGATGTAATCATTTTCCAGCCTGTTGACTTTTTGAGAAGCGTTTTTGTAATATTGATAATAAAATACGTTCGGGTGTTATTTGGTTCCGTACTTCTTCGTAACCCAATAATCGCTTCCGGAGGAAATGGAGTAATTATTGAATTACGTTATGAACTCAATTGAGAGCAATTTTCTAAGTGTAAATTGAGTAAATGTACAGCCCGTCGCCCACTTGGTTTTATTTAATTCTGCCCAATTACATCCGAGGCTATTAGCGTCTGCCTTTGCAGCACCCACTAGATCGGAGATGTACCCACAGAATGTCTCTGAGGGATCCGTTAACTTCATTGAAAAACCTTCCTTATCAAAGAGGCCGCTCCTGAACAATTCAAGGTGTATTTTGAGCGAAGCAGTATTCCTCCCGCAAGTACATTTTTTGGCAAAGAATCAAATACATTACGAATAAATTGATTCCGCTAAATCATTTTTTTTCATACTGCATCAGGTTTGAATCTACACATGGCTATTCGCAAAGTAATTTCAAAAAGTTGCAAATGAACGTGCTATTGAAATAGTAATAAGCCCATTGGACCATCTGCGTTTCATACTAGAGAATGTAGGGCAGGGGAATTTGATTAGATCAGTATCGGATAAATAGTAGAATTTTGGTTCCCCTTGCACTTATTCAAACGAAACTTAGAAATGCGTCTTATTCAAATTTTCTATGTAAACAGTCCTTTAATTCCGAGCCAGGTTTTTATAGCATTCGAAGAAAAAAATATTATGCGCTATCAGAAAGTTCAAATCTGATGTGAAACTGTTTCAATAATGCAACGTCTGGAAGCTGGGTCGGGATTCCGCATGATGACAGGAGATTTCTTTCCTGTATAAACAGTGAACGACGAATCTGTCCCTTTTCGAGCCGTCACGTCTGTGTTATCGTACCGGGTTTCATCGCCATAGCAGAGCATTGAGAACATTAAGTGTAAATAAAGTTAAGAGTGAAACTAGAAAGTAAGAGACACTGTTTAGTATTTTTTAAGTATTCTAATGAGATGTGTGTAAAAAAATTTTGGTTTATTCGAATTTGGGATAATTCGAAATTTTTAGTTCCCTTGAGTGTGCTTATTAAAAAGACGTCTGTTTCGTAAGTATATTTCTTTGTCGTATTAGATAAAAGGTTTTGTGTTCAAAAGAGTGTTCAAAAGGTTTTGTGTTCAAAAGTATGCGAAAAAAATGGTGAACATGAAAAGTCGCAAACGATGTCATTGGCTTGTTTCGTAAATAATGTGCTAAGTACACGAATAAAATTAGTGATAATGAAACAGAATTGTAGATTATAAATCTATGAAACCCAGTAAAAGAACTAATATTTATTATATTTTTAACGTCTTTGATATTCTGCGAATTCATTCAATAATAATAATAATAATAATAATAATAATATTTATGTCCTGCCAATCAACTTTCTCTCGGTGGCAGTGTTTGTACAGACCATTCATATAAAGACGTACAAATACAAAGACAATAATACATATTATAGGAAATATCCAACTTCTAATTAGTAACTACGTTACGTCGTTCACTGTTTATACAGGAAAGAAATCTGTTTTCATGCTAAATATTGGCATCATATATAATTCCCTTGACGATTCCAGAAGCAACGCACACTACGAGTAGAGGGAAAAGTCGCTAGCACTGCAGCAGGTAAGTTGTTCCAGTCAGTTATTGTCCAATTGTAAAATAGTATTTAGCTACGTCGGTTTTTTAGTTCCTGTATTTTGAATGGAAGATCCCCTCTTCCGAAATACTGAGGGAGCCCTATCGTTCGAATGTCGTTTAGCGTTCTACATCCAGTGTACGCTTTGAAATGATTCACTAGCCTAGCTATTGCCTAGGAGTTTCCACATCTGAGTTTGATCATTGTTGTTGTTTTTTTTTCTGCAAGTTATCGCTGTCTTGTGGATATGGTCTATCAAGCTTATCTGCCCAGCCATATACGGGTCCCATCACGCGGAGATGCATTCCATTACCGGACATATTCGTATAATTTGGAGCTAAATGTTGCAAAAAAAAACGTCGCTTCCCAGTCGTTCCCTGAGGTTCTTCCGCGCGTGAGCAAGGGAGGAAGGCGCTCGTTACCAAGTCTCCGCGGCGGCGTCGCCGCCGACAGACGCGGTCGCTCCACTTTGACGGGCGCGACGCGGGGCGTTCGCGTGGCTGCGGGAAGGTGGCAGTAAGCCGCCCTCGCCCCTACGTCCCTTCGCCCCCTCGCCCCTTCGCTCCGCGCCGCGAGCCCCAGTTCCTGCGGGGGCAGCTGGCATCTCGCCTCCCTCCTCCTCCTTCTCCTCCTCCTCACGCCCCTTGTACACCCCGCCGGAGTCCCCCTACGCACTCGGAACATGCGGCGGCGATGCGTCACCGACCCTCATCCCGTCTCGCGGCTCCGCCCCCGCCGCGCTTCCCCCCCAACCCCGCCCCTCGCCCTCGCTCCCGCCCCCGGGCCACCGCCAACGCCGCCTCCGCCGCCGCTCGCTTCGTTCGCGTCCGCGCCCCCGGCTGTGCACACTTGCTTGAGCTGGCACGGTCTACTCTTTCCTCCGCCACCCCGCCCCCGCCGCCGTCGGCCCCTCAGCCACTGTGCCAGCCCATCTGCCTCAGGGCTCGTTCCCGGCTTGTATCACAGAGCCTGCTTCTATCGACTTGGACAGGCTCTCGAGGAGGCGACAGTCGGAGATCTGGAATGCGACAAGGGGTTTTATGTTTCAATCTTTGACCCTGCGGGCTGATTTCGAATCTATTCTCGCTCGGGGAAGATGGGTTAAGGTTTTTTACTTTCCGATACAGTAGGGTACTCTTGAAGTGCAGGCTACTGAAAGTGCTCTCGTAGAGATATTTTTAGATTTATCCCTTTCCTAAGAGACATGTTTATGCAGAGGCTCAAGTGGACTAATAAGTTTAAGTAAAAAGCCAGAAGGAACGCTGCAGCTACCTACGGCCTATCCTTATTAGCCTGTGGGGCTTAAGGATATTCCAGCCGTACTTAATTTGTGATTCTGCTCCCAAAACATGTTGTCTGTTCTATAGAATGATTGTCAGAAGAAATTATTGGACTCCATTAAAAGCTATAGACTATTATTCTGAAAATTTTTACAAGAAGTATTTGTAAAAATGAAAGTATTTGTCAAAATCTTACCTGCTGGGGCAAAATAATTTTTCTGTACGTCATGCAATGCCGTACTCAGTATGTACTGCATTGCATATTTAGAAACATAGAAATAGACTTTAAAAAATGTATTTCTTTCAGGATGAATATGGAATTTTTAATAGGGTCGCAACTAACAAAATAATATGGAAATTCTTGACGAGTCCCTGCGAAGCACATGACATTGCCACCCTTGTTCTCATCTTGCAAATGCGTTACACGCGAGGTATTTCGGGAACAAGCGAGTTTTAAACCAAAGAGCATGGTTTCTTCCTTTACAGAAAAGTGTAAATTATCCTAAAAGTACGGATTTGTTCAGCTGTTCTTGTTTGTTCAGCCGTTCGTTCAAACTCCGAAATTCCACTGTACTTCATTATTTCACGTTATTTTTCTCACATCATCGGGTTTTATGTCTGTTCATATAGTGGTTATGTCTCTGTAACATCGCTTGATTCTCTCAACCTGTCTTGCAGCTGCTCCATGTTCCGCTCCTTTCTTTACGTTTCTGTTTCCTTTTTCGGATCCTTCTGTTTTCTGTCGACGCTTTTACTCCACAATTTAGAGCGTATTAAATGTATCTAAGCATTATGTGTAAACTTTCCTTTGGATGACCCACTCATTTTCGATCTACGCAATAATAAATATTAACTTTTCTTCCATGTCTTAGCGCTGTTGTGTGGAGTCTGGCAATGAAAGGAACCAAGTAATCATTGTGCTTTTGGTGTGTGCTTTTTCTTTGAGGAATCGTCGAATTTATTCGTTTAATTATCACTTTTAGCTCCTGTAAATGAGAATGCCGGTGTGCCAACTGATCTAGGTATCCCAGTGCGTCGTGTATTCTACTTGCGGCGCAGAAGCGGCCTTGTACCTGTCCACTCGCGTCCTGTCCACCTGTCCAGCCGTCAGTCGTCAGCCGTCGCTCCGCGTCCCCCGGATCCCGTCGCGCGCGCCCCTTCACCCCCTCCCCCCCCGAATCCCAAGCGACACCAGGTGCGCTCCTTGAGCGCGTACGTGCTGTTTGACCAATGAGATGGAGATGAAGTCAGCACGTAAACGCGTGCGGTCCAGCCCGCGCTGGGCGCCACGGGCCTCGCAGGGCGCGGCCCGCACAGGCGCGAGGGTTTCGCAGTCTCAGCTACTGTCCCCTTCCCCGGTTGCTCATTTACCGCCGGCGGCGGCGACCGCATCGATAACGTCGGCCCCTGGGGCTGTCGTCGGGGTGGCCAGGGGATGTTCGAACGAAGCACTACCGTTGTCACCCATTCTACCGCTATCATCGTCACCGCCATTACCATCACCACCTCTACCACCACCATCTTTGTCATTATCATCAGCATCTCTGGAAGCAACCACCACCACAACCACTGCCACCACCTCAATCATTGTGAAATGCATTTTCAGAAAACACATGTTGACAAGAACGAATTGACACGTGATAAAATTACTAAATCTATGAAATGACTAAAACCTTCAGCATTGTCTCAATTCAGAAAAATCACATGTTGACAAAAACGAATTGACACGTGATGAAATTACCAAAACAATGAAATGACTAATACCTTCAGCATTGTCTCAACCAGGAATTTTGTTGTAATTTTTAAACAAGTGTTCATAACGTACCACATGGTATCTCTGAGAAATGTGTCATTTTTTCTTAATTGTCACTTTTATATTACAATGTGTGTCGTAAGTAAATAAAGAATACCCTAAACAAAATAAATACCTATTGATCGTCCTACAAGCGCATTTGCAGATCATCCTGAAATTGTTTTCATGTCTTTTTCGAAAACACGTCGTTACCGAAAACACACTCTACATACAATAATGGAGATGTATGATGGTGAATTGATCGCCGGGAAATTTTTCAGCTTCTGCAGATGGGAGAATGAAGTTGCCAGAAAAGAATGTTCGGCAGTAATGTATACTAATGTGGGAAACCTGGAGGGTCACGCAGCTGAGTAACCACCATCAGTGTTGACGACGCGTTTTAACATCCTTCAGGGAGATTGATGAATGGCAACACATGATATTAATAATAGGATGAACACGTTGTGGTTTCCCTCGTGTCCCCCACAGCACACACGCATCCACCGTGTGAGGGGAAACGTGTGCTACCCTGGGGTCGAACAAATGGTCCTGAATTTTGTAATAGTTGTTCGACATACACGCCCGAAGCATCTCGAATACGCAGGTTGTGTTAAACGTTTACAAAACATACTAAACCAAAATGGATTGAATGTACTGCAATTTGATTTCTAAAAAATGGATTGTTGAAAATACTTTATCAATATGTACTTTAGTGAAATAACTCGTTCGTCATTAAACCGGACTGTCGACATAATCTGAGCATAATTACGAGCAAAATCTGTTTCATAAATTTTGGACATTTTGTATGAATACCCAAGTTATGCGCAATGAAGGTCTGAACTTGCATAGGAATAGAATTTTCTCACTAGCGCCATAACGTTTTGTTCTGCCTAAATTATATAATTGAGAAACACTTCGACTTCAGTAATTCTTAAATAGCAATTAATTAATGTGTGAATTTGTATTCATAAATGACGGAGTCATTTAAGCGCGCATCTATAACAAATGTTTTTCTTCTTTTCCTGAGATAGGCGAACTTGTGTTTTGAGTACACCAAATTTGTAGCTTAATTTGGGAACATTTGAAAGGAGAATAAGTGTGGACAAACTTGGACTTCGCATTAAGGTGTTTCCGAGGGATTTAAACATATCCCCGTTCATCTTCTCAAAAGTTTTGTTTCACCTCCCGCAAAGTTTTGGAGCTTTTTCCCTTGACTCTCGCGTAGAACATTTCCAAGCCCCTCCCCAAAAGTATTCCAGATCCTCCGAGTGTACTTCAGAACCCTCAAAAGGTCGTTGGTGTTTCCGTTTCTGAGTTTTTAAATAAAAATTGAGGAAGTCTACCGTTAAGAATTTTGGGGGAGAAAGGTAGGGAAGCGACAAAACTGAAAGAGGAAGGTCGGTTGTTGTTATGCATGAGAGGATATAGGAAATTAATAAAATAACTTGAAATGGGGGTATAGTAAATTGTCCCAGGGGCGGTGGCAAGCGGAGGGAGAAGCGAGGTACACGGTGCCGGAGAATGTTCGATTCCTCGTGATGGGCTGTTTGTATCGACTGGTGATTAAGGTGAGGTAATTGCGTGGCAATTTTCGTCGATATGTGACCTAAATTGCCAATCATTTCCCTGGTTCGCAATTCCAGTAACATCATAGTCTACCGAATTCCTGCTGCGCGACGCGCCGGGTAACACTCCCGCAAGTAATGGCTTTGCGTGACGCTCAGGTAGTTAGTTCGCGTAGAATAGAATTGAATCCACCGTATGGGGATGCCATTAGACTTTGTTTTTAGCCGAGCGAGAGAAAAAAGGGGGCGTTTAGACCTCTAACTACCTCTTCGAATTTCTGAATATTTCATATACACCTTTCATTCCGACGGAGTTTGCGGTCAAGTGTACTACCCCTGCCGTCGGCGTGGGAAATGAACGCATCTTTTATGCATTGATGTCCGTATTTCATTTGGAGGATAAGGAACGGCCTCATGCTGTTTTCCTGTTTCACGAGCGGCGACTTCTACAGGAGAATTTCATTAACGAGTTTTCCACGTAAATATTCCGCGCGAGTCGTACACGGCTGCGAGTCGCTCGACTTTACGCCTGAGCACGTCGTGTTTAGCTGAAAGGCAACAACGGCAATATAAGGGTGGAATTTCTCTTCAAATGGGAGAAAGAAACGCCAGGATAACCACGTATAAATTCCCGGCTCTGGGGGTAAGGTCTGTATCTGACGTCTCTCGCCCCCACCGGTTCTGGGCGATTGAGCCAGCCATGTGGAATATTGTCGATCGAAGTTGTTATCCGCGATGTTTTCGAAGACTGCCGGGGGCCTCTGGATGTGGGATAATTCCAAGAAAAATAAAATCGATATGGTGCCGTAAGCTGGAGTTGTGTCGTTTCATAATTAAAAACTGTTAAATCCTGTTCATTATGTAAAATGCTGAGAGAGTAATTATTGATTGATACGATGGTGTGATTATGGAATGTGGAAGAGGTCAAGAGATGAAAATGTCCCATCTGGTAATAATAGTAAAGAAATATTTTTAATTCGACTCTTTAGCAATATAAAGGAGAAGTAGTATAAATTGTTCCCTGATTATATTTTGTTCATCTTTTGACAAAGTTAAACAAGGACATATTTTAAAGAAACTGTATACGTTCTTCGAATGTTATCGGAATTGTTTGCAACAATGTTAATAAAAATGTTACTCCACATATCCTCAACTCTTTTTCTTCGTATTGTTATAATAATAATAAAAAATAATAACTTCGCTAAATTCCCAGGTCATTCAAAAGACTGGGAATTGCTTCGTATGGAACAGCCCACATTTTGCGAAAAGTATTGTAGAAGCGCCTAGTTACTAGATCTGCTCCTTAGGTAGCTGGTTGCAACCCAGAGTAGACTTATAACACGGGCCAACGACCAAAAAACTTTTTGTGTGTTCACCTAATTCTTATTATTTTAGGAGTGCTGATTCCAAAAATAACAACAAATATGCCGTATCACCCACCATTTGTTCACATTTTAACATTTTATCTGTATAGCTAGGCAAATGCTGCTCTGAGTATCAAGATATGTACGAGATGCAGGAAGTTATAAAGTCCCATATTTACTATGTGAATTGGATAGTAGGGCACGAGATTAGCATTAGTCTAGAAAGAATTGGCCTGTAACAAAATCTTTAAACCCGGGGGAAAAGAATATTCTACGGGAACATATGGTGAATGAACACAAGATTCTCCTGCCTCCATTGCACATAAAATTAGGTCTGTTGTAACAATTGCCTTACCTAAAGATGAACAGGGTTTCAAGTAGCTTTGTGAAAAGTTTACGCAGTTTGCAGCAAAATTATTAAAAGAGGGTATATTCATTGAGACTGATGTTAGAAAAGTGATATTTTGTCCCCAATTTGAACTACATTTGACAGAAAATGAAAATGAAGCATAGAATGCTTTTAATCACGTTGTTAATAAGTTCCTAGCCAACAAAAAAGACCAAGATTATCAAGCAATTGTTGCCAATTTGCTGAAATTTGAAGATTTGAAGAAATTGATATGTTTAACGAGCCTAAAGGTTTACTTCTTAACAGTCATTTACAATTATTTCCGGACGATTTAGGTGATGTAAGTGAAGAACAAGGTGAGAGTTTTCATTAAGATCTGCAAGTGATGAAAAAACGTTATCAGGGACGCTGGAACACCAACGTGATAGGAGATTACTGTTGGTCACTGCACCGAGAGAGTCAGCAAACTGCGTAGAGGATAGAGATATATTTCAGGGGCTTTAAAGGAAAGAGAGAAAGAAAATATACGTCAATGGGCACGTAAAGACTTTGTAGAATGTAATGTTAAGAATATAAAGCCATCTTCTATGTTTAAATAAAGTTCGGTTGCTATTTTAGAGGACGTTTTTTTTCACTTTATTAGCATGTATAGCATATTTTCCCATATCTTAATAGATCAAATTCTGACCAAACTGTGGGTGATGGAAAGAAATGGAGTTCAGATGCGGATTCAGCACCCAAAAAACTATGAACATCAGCTATTAAGATTTAAAAAGTTTTTTGAAACCCTTTTTTTGTTGTAATCAGCCGGCTCATAATATCTTTTGTCGTGAATTACAGGAATAATAAAAATAATAAATTTGCATTTTTATTCCCTAAATTCACAATTAAATATATAAGGTAACATGTAGAATCGACTCCAGGTTGTAACCAGCTTCCTAAATGCAGATCTAGTGATTGTCAATGCCTCTGTACAACATTGCGTATGTCCTCTTACAATTACGAGGTATCTTACATTTCCCAGTCTTTAAATGACCTGGGAATTGGACTATTGCTTTCATAAATTTTACGGAATAAATTCCATAGCGACCTCTTCCACGTGCGTTTTTGCACACCACATTCGTCTGATCTCGATTTCCAACTCAAACTCAAATCTAAATACAAACAGTTGTATTTGATACATTCTTCTGCCACCTTGATTACGTCGATCTAATCGTAAGGCGCTGCAACACATACAATTAGACATAATTTTTTCTCCAAAAGCCCATGAACATTTATCCGGCATGTTTGCTGCTATCGTTTCGTATTGTTGGTTGTAGAATATTGTACACAATTCAACAGACGTCACACGTTTTGGTGAGTATCACTTGGAGTATATGCTTCAATCTTTAGGGATGTTACAGGACGGTCAGTGTGGGTAACTACAGATCCCATCCACTGAATGTTGACTACAAATCCTATCATGCTTTTTTGTGTAATTTCACTTTGTTAGAATTGGCCAAGCGAGACGATTTGATCAATGGTTTCCACAAAAGTGCTCCTGACAAATATGACATTTCTCATCCTGGAAATTTTGAGAACCGCTTTCTTATAAAGTGTTTTAAGTGCGTGATCTTGGGCAGCTACTACATCGGCTTGCGATTCTGACTTCATTTTGCCGTTTAAAGGCTTATAAAAAATTGGTCTTTGTTCTGTTGTCCATTCTTTTTAGATATTGTTCATATAGTGGTCTGTCTCTCCATGGTTTCGTTAACATTTTTCGTGACTCACATTTTATGTCAGTTAACATTAGCAGCTCATTACCTGTACCATTCTTCATGTCTTGTATTGTTTTCTTCGAAATGCTTCTTGCTTCACTTACAATTATTGTTTTCCCAGTCTTTCGGTCATATTTAATTACCAGCCTCATACGTGGGTTATCTGTATGCATGACCGTATACTTCTTCTCTTCTTCTTCTTTCTATTATTTATTATATTATTATTATTATGATTACTACTACTACTACTACTACTATACTACTACTACTACTACTACTACTACTACCACTACTACTACTACTACTACTACTACTACTACTACTACTACTACTACTACTACTACTACTACTACTACTACTACTACTACTACTATACTACTACTACTTTCTCGCTAGCCACTACCGCGATACTGAAAAATCCATTGACGGCAAAGTCTGTCCGTCGTGTCTGTGAACAACGCTAGCGGCTAAACCGTTCAGCCGATTTTTCTCAAAAATTGATATTCCCCAATGGATTTGGCTGATGTCGTGACCCCCTTGAATTTGAAACCAGTATTTTAATTTACATGAAGGGATACTTTACATGAAGCCCCTGGGACATTTTCAATATTAACAAAAAAGCTCCATCGATTTTGATTAAATTTTATTGTTGGATAGTCAGAAGGATGTTTAATAAATGGTGCATGTCTCTTGTTGGTTAAAAACCCTGATTTTTCGAAAATCAAAACTTTTTCGGCGTCTTCCTACAACTACAATTATATATGTACACTTTTGTTAATGAAATGTGTTCATCAAAAACAGAACTTCAAATAAGGGTCAAATTAATTTTTTTGAAAAGATGAGTATTTTGTGTAACTTGGCGACAAACATAAATCGCCCGCTTGCAATTTACTGCGCTTCGTGAACCTAAAGGGAATGATAGTGCTACTCAGTTGGATGTTACGTAAGTTAAAATTTGTATATTATTTCGTATTTCATTTTATTATGGTCTATTATATTTATATTACATTTATGTTATTTCACTTTAAATTACGTCCTTTGTATTAAATGTGAAAACTAATAGATGAGCGTTCATTGTTGTTTGTTTAGTCATTGTTGTAACGCCGTACTTATAATAGAAGGCATAATGACGGTTACCTTTCGTCCGCGGTAATATTAACTATTACTTTTATATATTTGTTTGAAAATAAAAGTTGTACTGTTTTATTCAATTTAAAAGTATTGGGATTACATGCTTTCTTTAAAATGGATGAAGAAAATTTAAAAAGGAAATTGAAAAATTTACATCAAAATGAAATGGATTTAGCATTTATTTTTATTATTCTGCTTTATGCATTAATTGAAGAAGATATTAAATCCCCAAACGATATCTATTCTTTAATTTTACAACACAATAGGCATAATAAACTTATTACATACATTATTAGATTAATACAAGCTTATGAAAATAAAGAAATTGGATATGATTTTTTTGGAATCAATCCTTCATATCTTGAATGCTTTGCAATGGCTATACATATTTTTATTAGTTATAACGACAATCCACAAAAAGTTGTAGATCAAGCATTACACTTTGATAAAAGTGTTTTAAGATTTTTAACATGGATGTTAGGTGCTAGTTATGGTTCTAATTGGATACCACAAGAATGGCTTAAATTTTCTCCCTAATATTACAAATTTAATAGAAAAATAATTTAAAATATACAAGATTAATTAATCTTTATATTTTAAATTAATTTTCTAAAATAAATTACTATAAAAATTTAAGAGATTATTGTTACCATTCTAAACAATTAAAATTAAAATAAAATGAATCAGCTTAATCAATTTCTTTTATATTTTTTTACTTTTAATTGTAATCATGTTTATATTCTTTCTTATTCCAAAAAGGAGCCTGAAATTAAAACATTTGCATACGAAGTTCCTATTAGATATAGTAATCCCAGACCACTTTATTCACTTCCTAAATGGAAAACTTTTTATGGTAGGAATTGGCTTTAATTTTTTAATACCTTTTGGTATTAAAAAATATAATGACTGAATATCCATTAACATCATCTTATTTAATTATATGTATTGAATTATATGTATTTAATTATATATATTTAATTATATGTATTTAATTATAACAACATGAAAATATACATTGTGCAGAACCCATTATAATGTGGACAAAATGTGCAATGAAAATTAAATTCATCAACTTACTAATTGCATTTTGTGACAAGAAGTGCATGAAACATATTTTAATGCTAAATATTCATCAAATACAGATTCATAAATTTTTGTTCCTTCACACCACAGTTTAATAAGATTTCTTTTTATTATGCTTAATTTAATACTAATTTCGCAAATATATTATAGATTTCTTCCACTTTCAATAGTATTTAATTAAACAATCCATGTTTAACATTGATTTATTATTGTTAAATATTTTCAATTTCCTTTACCAATGGTTATTTATAACGCCATTTCCATTTCTAAAGCTGGATATGGATTATAATTTTTTAATACAAAATCTTTATATGAAATCTATCAATATTTCTATTTTTAGTTCTAATTTCTAATGTTGGAAATTTTCTTGGAATTCTTGATATTTGTTCTGTAAGAGGTCTAATATGATTTTTAATAGATATGAATATTACTTAATGTGTGAACAAATCTACCGGAACAATTAATTCTGTATCGGTTGATGAGGACATGAGCTATTATGTGTGTTAATAATGCATAACTTGCTATGTTAAAAGGTACTCCCAACCCCATATCTGCAGATCTTTGAAATAAATGACAAGACAATTCTCTTTTACCATTTATTTTTTGCACTTACATCAAAATGTGCTATACAATGACAAGGAGGAAGTGCCATTTTAGAATTATCCTTTGGGTTCCAAGCTAATAATATCATTCTTCTATCCAAAGGTTTATTTTGAATTGTTGTAATAATATTTTTTAGTTGATCTATACCACCATATTTATTATCGCACCCAATATAATCTTCACCATAATGTCTCCACTGAAAACCATAAATAGGTCCTAAATCATTTTTTTTAAAAAGTTTTTGTTGTGTATAAAACGATTCTGCATTTTTATTCCAAATTTTAACTCCTTTTTGATTTAATACAGAAACTCTGTACTCCCGTAATAAACCAGAATAGGTCTCTTCCTACAACTCCTTTCCAAAAAACTTTTTTTGTAGTGTAGGTAACGGAAAGATGTTCTGTAAATTAAATTTTAATTGTTGCACCAAATACATTTTAGTTCCAATTCCTGTTCTATCCATCACGATCTTCGCCTTGAAAAAGAACCTTTCTAATAATTTAAATATTGTTTCTCTTCATTATTAATATCCAGCTTTATCCATTGAAATTTGTTTTTAAATTAAAAAATGAAAACTAATTTGCTAAATTCTGATATAGATTTGTTTTAAAGTAACCCATAATGAAAAATTACAGGATTAAAAGTAACCTTTATATTACTATTAAAGTATATTTTTGAATATTATATATCCTTGTAATGATAGAATAATATTTGTTCATAATTTATCTATCTCTTTATATAATCTCTTTCTATATTTTATCTTTATATATTTTTAAAGCTAATTAAAGCTTTAAAAAATAAACTTTTTAAAATTCATTATATCCTTTTGAACACTAATAACATTTGGAATACCGATATCATGCCAAAGTCTAACTATACGTGGACGATCATCAATTGCTGAGATGATATTCCAGTGTTCAGATACAAATTCCCAAAAAAGTTCTTCCTTAATTATTTATCGTTACGTTTGTCTTTATGCTTTCTCATAAATATAGTTATATTTTGTTCATTGTCTTTGTAAAAATATTTTTGAATCCATTTGATGGTATCTTCTCTACAACATTCATCTCTTCCTGACATAAATATAATCTGTAATTATTTGCAATACTCCATGATTTTATCATTGATATAATCTCTTCTCGAGGAATATCTGTACTAACTTTATTATAATCATAATAAGAACGACCATTTATTTCTGCAATGGTTCCATCTACATCACATATTAAAGCTTTGGGTAAATTATTGTTAGGAAGATATATTTTTTGTTTCGTTATTTGTAACCACAATTTATATTGATGAATTAACAATTCTCTTCCTACAGATTTACCACCTCTTCTCAATCTCTTTCAAATGCTTTTCTAGTGTAATTGGAAAATATTTTTCTTCATAAGAATAACCAGCATCAGTTGCTCTTTGTCGCCATTCATTATTATATTTTTGTTTTAAATTTGTATCACTGACAATGACATTTTTATTTTCTAAAACAGCCTGTTTCCATATTTCAATACATTTTTTTGTAATAATATTTTCATTTGATTTTGTAAATTTATATTTTTCCCAATTCTCAATTCCGTTACAAAATAATAAAAATCTTAATCTATCACGATTGATTTCAACAGCATCTTGATATTTTTGAGCTTCTCTACTTTTTCCAGATCCACTAATTCCAATGTATAATGTTAATTTTTTTTCATTTGTTGCAGAAGATATTTCTGGTTTTTCATTTGTTGAAGATATTTCTGGTTTTTCATTTGACTCTTTGGGTAGTATTTCTGAAATATTTTGTGAAATATTTTGTTGATTTGATTGCTTAACCATTCTAATTAAAAAATCTATTTCTTTTTTAGATTTGTTTCTTTGTTAAAAGGTAAAGTTAATATCTTGTTCTTTAACTTTGTATGCTCCAAATGCAAAATGTGACCAAGAGAATTTTTTTTAACAATATTTGCAAATTCTTTTTGTGAGTTTGATGTCGATTAAAAGCTTTATTGTAAATTGTTTGAGCGTTGTTCAATGATTCTTCAAGAACTTTTTATACAAAATGAAATGGTGTTCATCTTCTGGGAAATATTTTAAATATTCATCAGTTTCATTTATGAGGATAAGTTCTGCTATCTTTTTTAGGACACAATCCTTCTCCTCTTAAATGATGTATAGCTACATAAGATGGTGATTTAATTTTATAAATAGGAATAGAATTTTCATAAATAACGTACCCTTCTTCTAAATCTTTTAAATTTAATGATGTTTGAATACATTTCTCTATAGATGAAAACCCATATTTCTTGGAAAATGCCCTTT
>JAHLJT010008446.1:211831777-211868797 GCA_031308135.1 Acheta domesticus
AACGTTACTTCGCCTTAGAGCCTTTTACAAAGCTTTTCACATCTGGGCAAATTGAATTTCGGGGATCAGTAGAAGATAGGGATGTAAAAGATTCCCTAAAAAGAAAGTAAATACTTCATAAACATCATTATCTTACGCTTTTTGTACTCTACAAGAATGCCATACATTCATCGATCTAATCACATAACAAAAATAGTATCGCATATTCTGAATCGACATTAGAACATTTCTTATTAAGTTTTTTGTCTTTTGTATATTGATGTGTCCATGCAGATGTTGTGAACATCAGAGTATATTTTATATAGTAGCGAATTTATCAAGTACATATTATACTTCTCCCACACATCGCAATGTGTTTATTGTTTTTGACTCTAAATAAATACATTTCTCAGAGTGTATACGACTTAAACTCTCAAACAAATATTAAAAACTTGTGAACCATATAATAAAAGTTTTCAATCTAAACTTGGAGGAAAGATGCAGGGGACTTCTCCTATACTACAATGCTCTACAACGCTGCAGAACTACTAGAACACTCACCAAAACGTTTTACAAACGCTGATACAAACTCAGGCCGTTTCGCGGGCAGATACAGCCAGTCAAATCTACGGAACGCTGTGAACAAATGCCCTACGATGTTTCCGCTAGTCATGGTGAGGCTAAAAGCGCCGTCACTAGAGGTGTTCTAATACGGTGGGCGAATTTTCCACATGATCCTCAATTAGCCACATGATCCGATCTTTACAGATACGGTAATAACAAATTATAACCGAAATAAAAGAAATGTCGCAAAATTTGTACTGAAATGCTACTGTTAGAATAGAACTATCAGCGAACATATTTTCACGTATCTTAAATTACTCTATCACTCAGGAGCTACACGCGTCACCTGGCTTTGGTTTCTAGTCTACACGACTGGGCAATGCGTAATATTGCATCCTCTTCGCGTCACTTCGTGAGTAAATCCTTATATTACCGTTTACCGCGCCCGAGCCAGAGCGCGAGAACTCTAGAAGGGAACCGCCGTGGTTGCCCGACGCCCACCACCCACACCGAGAAAAGGGGCAATAGCTGCCGCGGTCTCGGTCCCGTAATACAGAGAACGAACAAGAACGCGTGCCCGAAATCTGCGCGGCCGTCGCTCAGCGGGCCCTGAATTGAAAACGAAGCCGGCGCGACCGGGCCAGGCCAGACGCGGCCCGCAGCGGCGCAGCGGTGCAATCGGAGCCCCGCGTGGAAACGTCCTTCGAGTGCTGCGCCGGCCCGTCCGTCTATTCAACGCGAACCACGCGCTTGGGCCGTCCCTCTGGCGCGTTTGTCCGCCTTCGACGCGGCCGCGCACCCCCGCGCGTGTGTGCCCGCCCGCCCGCCTCCCGGTGAAACACGAGAGCACACGGAATCTGTTAAGAATTTCGCCCGTGAAGATCCACGACGCGCAATCCGATCTCGACAAGATTTCTCGTGGGGAGCGGCGGCGCGGGCGGGACAGGGATTGGGCGGGGGAGGATAGGAGCGGGGCGGGGCGGGGCGGGGCGGGGCGGGGCAGGACGCGTCGGCAGCGCCAGCGGCGGCGGCGGCGGCAGTAGAGGCGGCGGCGCCGCGCCCGAGGACTCCGTGGGGCGGTTACTAATTCACGTGCAATCCCGTCGACTCCTCTCGGGCCGCCCCCGCGCCGCCCCCGCGCCGCCGTCTAGCAACCTGGCTCCATCCTTTTGCTCTTCCTCAGGCCGCGCGGGCGCCTTCTTTACGTCTTCGCCCGCTTGGCTTTTCATGTCCCTCCCCCGCCGCTCGTCCTCGTCCACTCCGGGGCGGCCTCTCTCTATGCGTTTAGTGTGTGTGTGTGTGTGTTTGAATGTCGGTGCGTGCGTGTCCGTATGTGTGCTGTCTACAAGACAGCTTCTTTTGCCCGTCCTCGGGCTGGCCTAACCCTCTTTATCTGTGCGTTCGGTGCACTTTTCGTGTCTCTCCCCGCCACTCTTTTGCCAAGCCTCGTCGGAGCCTACAAGCTTCCTTCGTTCCTTTTTGCTTGCTCAGGTTCGCATTCGCCTCCTCTGCCCGACTGATGTTGCATAGCGTATCACTTGTTTAGCTCCCAAATTGCGTCTACGCCGCCGCTTGACGCCTGGAAACACATCGTTTGGCCTTTATCCCTTCTCACGTCATTTTTGTATTCTCCCGATTGGTTTAGTGGACAGTTCAGTGGACTACCCACCCATCATTCTTTCTTTCCATCCGTATCTTCGGTTTGTCGTCGCTTAGGAGTTTTGTACCTTCCTTCATCACTCTTTCCGTTCTGGTGCAGCGCTGCTTTCTGGAAACTTAAAACAATCTTCTCGCCCTATAATAGCCTTATGTTCTCTTCTTCGCAGTTACTCTCCTTTTTTTCACTACTTTTACTTTGTTCTCTTACCTCACTTATTCCTCGCTTTGTATCTCACAGTTGACCATACCCTTTTTCACCGTTTTGCTAGTGCGATATCCTTCATTTTATGTTTACAGAACGATAATACGCATTTTAGAAGACTATTATGAGTGAAGTCCTTTTACGACATGGATTACAAAGGAAACCGTAACTTACACCCACTAAAGATTTTGTGACATTTAAGTTTAATGTAAAAACTGATAAAAACATTAACAAAGTATACGTGCCACGGTAAAGAGATTAATGACGGAGATATTAGCAATTTTTTTGTCATTAGATACATTACAAGTAAATTTGCTATTAAAATGCCCAATAAAAATGTAAGGCAATTATCTCAATAATGTCCTTTTTGACGTAACTGGCCCCTGCTAGAGGCACATGGCGTACTAATTAACAATTATTTTTTAATTTTTAATAGTACTTCTTCGTTGCAACTATGAATGCGCATTGTTAAACAACTATTAACCTGCATTTTTGCGGCAATACAGGGGATGATTCAATAAGATAAATTCAATTTCAAAATTATTACGAACGACGTCTATATTTTAAACATGTTCTCAAAGCTGCTTGGCAAGAACAAACTCCTATAGTAATATATAAGGGAATGAGTGCACCGACGTATAATTTTTGGATTCAAATTCAGCGTGCATGTAATCAGCAATCATGAGAAACCGTTCTAGAAATAGTTTTACCAGAGGTTGCTGCGCATTTTAGCAGACTATTATCAGTGAAGTCCTTTTACAACATGGAATTACAAAGGAAGCCGTAATTTACACCCAGGCTTAATAGCCATACACGGGCAAAAAAACACGACCTCTTTTCGTATTCATCAAACCCTAAAACATACGTAAATTTCGTGAAATCCCGGGGAGGTGCACTGGGAAACTTTTCACGCGCAGTTCTTCATGTCCCGCCCTTCTCCGCATCCCCATCCCCGCCGCTCGCCGCCCCCTTCCCTCTCTGCGCGGCCTCGGTCGCGTCCACACCTCGTTCCTTCCCCTCGCCTCCTGCCACCCGGAGCGCCGCCCGACCAACTCCGAATGGCCTCGTTTCGTCTCCGCCCCCACGCCCCCCTCGCCGCCCCCGCCTCATCTAATCTCTTAAATGTGTCGTCTTAATCTCGCCCTCGGCGGCGCCTCTGTTTTGCCTTCACACCCCTCATCGTTCCGCGCAGTGCCGCTCTCCGCGCTTCGGTCTCGCCTCCCTCGTTTTATGTTGTCCCTACTACTTCGCCGCCGTCGTCGACTGGCCGGCCCCTCTCCCTCCTCGCGCCGATGGCTCACGCCTCTGCCAAGCTTCGTTCCGCTGCGACTCGCCTTGCTTCGCCCCCACCTGGCGGCCCCCGGCACAGACTGCGGTTGCCAATTCGGGGAAAGGCAGCGATCGGGGGATGGCCCAGCCCCTACAGGAATAGCGTCGCACCTTCAACACTATATTATCGGGTTGGACTGAAGAGTTCTTTCAGACTACACGGTTTTATTACGACAATACTTCGAAAACTCGCATAATGTTTCTGTATGGCTAACAAAGGACAAGTCAGATTTCTATTTTGTTGTGAGGCTTTATAAATGACAGATATCTCCCTCTCACTCCACGTACCGACCGCGTGATTTCCGTCTCGTTTCACTTCCGCTTTCGTTTCGCCTCAATTTTCCCTCGTCCCCGCGCTCCCGGCCTCCTTTCGCGCCCCGCCCCGTCCACCTGTGCCCACGCCGCGGCGCCTGGCGCGTCCCGCGGGCGGGCACCCGCATAGCGCATGCGGGCTGCCCGCGCCCGCCACGAACCGCCCGCCCAGCGCGAGAGGCACGCTCCGGGGCAACACGACACTTCACGTGCGGGGACACGGCGGCGCGGCGCGGCGCGGCGCGTGGACACGGGGCCGGGATGTAGGGCGCCATGCGCGGGGCGCGGGGCTCGGTGCGCGGGGCGCGGGGCGCGGGGTGAGGGGCGAGGGGCGGGGGGCGAGGGGCGAGGGGCGAGGTGGCGAGGGGCAAGGGGCGGGGGGCGAGGGGCGAGGGGCGGGGGGCGGGAGCGTGGGGCGAGGGGCGCGGGGCGCGGGGCGAAGGGCGCCGAGGTGCCGAGGCGAACGGGTGGCGAGCCACGGGGGCGGACAGGTCGAAACGGGTGACGTGAACGTGGCAGACATGTACTGAGGGACGAGAAGTAGGTATTTGGAGAAGGTGGTAGTAGGAAAAGCGGGCGGAGATGGAGGAAAACGAAAGGCGGAGAAAGATAGTCGCGATCACGTCCAATGGAATACGAAGTGCAATGCGACGCGAGGAATAGCAGTCGGAGCAGGAAACGAGAAAGCAGGAAACGAATTGCTAGCGAAAAGGGTTGGCTCTTCGCGACAAGGGCAAAAGGGTGGAAGGAGTGGAAGAGGTGGAGAGGCCCCGAGCGGGGCCGACAAGCATGGTACGGAGATGGACGAGCGAGATGGGGAGGTGGGCGAAGTGGTTGGACCGACGTGACGTGGCGGGCGTGCAGCGCGAGGCGATGGCAGTGGCTCAGGGTGAAATGAATAGACGGGCGCCACGCTGCGATCTTGTCGGGCGAGTGGGCAGGGAGAAACGCGCGGTCTCAAAGTAGCGGGGATAGACGCCATGAAGACAGAACAGTGCACGAGGTGTGAGCTTTGGGAAATACAACAGGGACGGCGCTTGGATCCGCAAGGTGGGTGGGTGGAATTAAGCGACGTAAACGCGGCCCACGTAAAGGATGGGACAAGGATGCAACCGCGAGCAAGATGAGCAGGGACCTGTGGGATGAGCCGGGTTGCTACGTCACACGGAGAACGGGAAAACCGCGATGTGCAAGCGGAGTGTGACTGGTCAGTCAGGAAAGGCGAATGGGGGAGTGAAGTTGGAAAGTCAAAAAGGCGCGGGCGCGACGGGTAATTGAAATGAATTGAATTGATGCCTTATTTTACGTGGCGAGACTCAGGCCATGAGGCCTTCTCTTCCGTCTGACCACGCACATTTCGCTACGCTCCTTTCACCAACTAACGGAGAAAGAAGGTATTATATCGGGCGACGAAACAGGTGATTTGAATTTAGCTTAGAGGCTTCATTTAGGCTTGAGGATCTTTTACATGCAAGTAAATGTACTAACATGGCACAGCCGGCTTTACTTCCCCTCCGAAGGAAGGCGTACGGAGGATTTTTTCGCTCTTAAAAATCCACGGCTTCGGGGTTCCGCAGGGGTTCAGCAGGGGTTTGGGTACAGCAGTCCGTTGCGCTAACCGCTACACCATCGCAAACCGTATATAATCATAGGTGGAAGCAGAATAGTGGGCAAAGAGGATTGCTCAGGAACTACAGAGGGGCAGTAACATTCTCCGAAGACCAGTAGTCGGGGAATTCCGGAGGGCAAGAATGGAGGGGAAGTGAAGGGACGCGGTCGTGGGAATGGGGAGCCGATCACGAGAACTGATTTGGGCGGGGGTGGGGCTGGACAGGGCGGGAGCTTTGGTGGGAGCGGGGGTGGAGCGGGGGTGGAGCGGGGGTGGAGCGGGGGTGGAGCGGGGGTGGAGCGGGGGTGGAGCGGGGGTGGAGCGGGGGTGGAGCGGGGGTGGAGCGGGGGTGGAGCGGGGGTGGAGCGGGGGTGGAGCGGGGGTGGAGCGGGGGTGGGAGCGGGGTGGGAGCGGGTTGGGAGCGGGTTGGGAGCAGCGGCGGGAGCGGTGGCGGAAGAGGGGTGGGAGCAGGGGTGGGAACGGCAGCGAGAGCGGTGGCGGAAGCAGAGGCGGGAGCGTTGGCGGAGGCAGGAACACTAGTGGGAGCGGTGGCGGTGGAGTCAGCGGGGACGGCAATGGAGACAGCAGCGGGGGCGGCAGTGGGGGCGGCAGCGGGGGCGGCAGCGGGGGCGGCAGCGGGGGCAGCAGCGGGGGCAGCAGCGGGGGCAGCAGCGGGGGCGGCAGCGGGGGCGGCAGCGGGGGCGGCAGCGGGGGCGGGCCGAAAGTGGGAACGCGGCTCGCCCCGGAACGTTGAGCGCGTGGCGCGGCGGCAGGGAGGGGCATGCCGAACCGATCGCTCGCTTCGTGCGGCCGGGCCGTGTGCATACAACGCGCCATCCGAGCAATGGGGCCGTCGCATGACTTCGGAACCAATCCCCCGTCGCCCGACCGACCGCCTACCGTCCGCTCGCCCGCTCGACCGCCCCGCCACCGCCGCGCCCGGCATGGAAGGCTCCCCGCAAGCACGCAAAATGCCCCGGCGCGTACGCCGGGGACGACCGTTTTTCGTCGAAAGGGCTTATTTTACGGAGAATACGAGACTCGTCCAATACGGCTCGATGCGCGCGGTACGATCACGCATTTCACCACAAGCGACCAATGTATCGTATTGCGTGTTTGGCGGTTACACATGGACGTTAATGAAAAGTTGACAGAAAGCCAGAAATAAAATCAACAACAGGCGTCGCTGTCAATTACAGAGGCAACGTAATACTATTACGTGCTCTGTCGATAAGTGGATCTTGCATTTTATTTCCTCGCGGTTCTAATACTAGTCGTAGCACATGGAAATTATAGTTCGCGGATACTGCAAAAATCAGGGTAGAGGGATGTCTGCATTTACAGTATTGGATGAAAGAACAAATACAGTACTACCTACATTACACAAATGCAAACGTTTTAATTATATAACAACTCTATTAGTCAGCTTAAGGCAAATGAGCTGACAGAATGTATGCTGGCCGGGCATCTTCATTAATATTTCACCTCAAATGCGACTATTTCTGTAGTATTTCAATTACAAGGCTTGTCGTTAACAAATTTCTCGCGGAAATAGGTTTATTTATTTAACGTAAAAAAACGTAAAAAACTGTGTAACGGACTATGGGGAGAAGTGCAAACTGTGCTCATTTTCTTGAGTTCTGAAATCCCTTTCCTAACTATTATGTATCCATTTGAATTATAAATACGGGTAGGAACAAGGCTTTTTGGCAAGAATTGGTAGGAAATATTCGCTATGTAATAAAAGTTATTTGCAAAGGAAAATGAGCTACCGATATGACATTCCCTACGTGAAGAAATCGATTTACTGCGGCGAGAACATGGAAACGATTATTTTAATAACTATATTTCCCACTGACTTCAAGAAAAAGTACAGTTAGTGAAGCTATATTTATGTCCACAAGCGAAACGAGCTATCTTAGCATTTGCTCAATGGATAAGGGAAACTAAACGTAATGTATTGTTGCGTAATGTTCATATGAAACATTGGGTCTGCATAGCGATTCTCTTTTGTATTCTTGGGAATTATAACACGTAACACGAAATGAATGAGAACAGAAGGAGAACATTAGGTAAGAAAAATTCACGTAGGATAATATTTTAACAAAAAAAACTTCTCCATTTGTGCATAATTAACCCTTTATTCAATAAAGCATTATTCAGCAAACAGTAATAATAAACTTAAGCCATCGTCCCTGTTTTGTATCTACAAAATCTTTGATCTATAATAGTTCCCCGAGAATGTTTACATAACCAATATCAAATAACTGTTAAAACTTACAGCACAAGCACATCATGAAAATAAACATGCGAATGACATGCAATTCCGAACTTCATACGCTGGAAACATCAGAAACAAACGAAATTTCATTTTAAAATCCAGGTTATGCATTTTTAAGGTCTTTTCAAATAATTTGTAAGCAATTCCACATTGCAGTCCGACACTTCCGAGTGTCACAAAATATCCTTCCATATGCCATACGAGTACACACATCAATCATGCAATGCTATTTGAGAAAATACGATTATTGTTTCAGCAAAAACACTAACTGAAGTCAAATCATATAGATAAGGTCAGATAAGTTATTTCTCCGTCGACCCCTAAATGCGTAAAATACCTTTACACATGTGAATTATTAACAATTGACGAGCTAGTTGATTTTTGGTTTCAAAGCACTGTGAATACGTAGAATTCCTTACGTTATATTTATACTGTTTTTCTGTCATAACAATATAACCTAACGAATACTTGTTTGTATTTGCATTTAGCCATTATAAGTCCCCTAATGAGTAATGCACCTCGGCGGTATTAGATCCCGAGGTTACTAGTGAGTCACCCAACCAGTAACCCGCGAAGCCTCAAAATCGCTTAACCTTCGTGACTTCACTACGAAAAGTAACTATTCACAATCCTTTCAACCCTACAATTCCACTAGTTCTTCGTCAATATCATCACCAAAGATTAAGTGCAAAATACAGTATAACAATATGTATAGTCTTCATGACTATTTTATTACATTTAAATCAATAGATTCTATCGCATAGTGAACTGATTCAATAATTAGCCGTTGGAAAAATCGATTTCTTAAGATTTTTATTTTCTATTCAATTCCGCTCGCCCCTAAAACCTTCCCCGAGAGCCCAATGATGAAGACGGCGGCCTCCGATCGGGGGCCGCCCGCATCTCCCCATGGCATAGAGCCGAGCTGCGTTGGGCTGGGCTGGGCTGGGCAGCGTGGGCGGCGCGGGGCGGCGCTGGGCGGCGCAGGGCGGGCGATGCGCGCCGATACGCCCCGTCCCCACCTCATTTAAAGCGGCTTAGGGCGGAGCGAGGTTATCAGCATCCCTTCCGCGTCTCCGCTGCCCTCGGCCGCCCCGCCCGTCGCGCCCTCCCGCCCCGCCGCGCACGCCCGCGCCCAGCACGCCCGCGCCCGCCTTCGGCCGCCGCCGCCCTGCGTGACCCAACGACGTCGCGAGCGCGACGAGATATGCCGCCCGTCCCCGCGTCGCGCCCCCGCCGCGCCCCGCCGCGCCCCGCCCCGAATGGCCGCCTTCCAGGGCGCTGTAGGGCCGCGGGCGCCCAGCCCTTTCAAATCGACCGGCGCCCACGCCGCCGCCGCCACCGCCACCGCCGCCGCCGCCGCCTCCGCCACTGCCGCCCGCCCGACACCTCGGCCTCACACGCGCCGTTGCCTGCGCGCTACACACAGCCCGGCTCTCGGGCAGGCTTTGTAAAGCTCGCAGCTGCCCGTCTACCAGAATGAAAACACAAAAGCTCTGAAGGAAACGTCGTTAGGGAAAGATGAATAGCAAAAATTACAGCCTTTCTAAAAAGAAAAGCTCTAAAAGAGATGCAGGATAATTGCTTCATACATGATTATTTCATTCAAATGAGAAAGAATGAAGTTAAAATAAATACAGAAGCAAAATATCATTCTACTTTTTTGCGGACCCTTACGCATTTTTCGCCGGTACAGCTGACCTCTAGCACCGGCTACACGACGGATCCGTCCAGCACGTCAAGCAGTTCACTTTATAGTTGTTGTTTCCTAGGTGATATTATCACAAGAGTAAAGGTATACCGTAAACATGCGAATTCGCTTATGGGATTTGAAGGATGAATATCTTTGGGTTAGTGACCCACGCAGAGTGTAGGTAACGAGTCATTTCGGAATGTGTTCATGACGACCGGAGTCAGAAAAACCTTTACTTTCCCAGCAAGGTGGGGAGGCAGGGCGGAAAGTTTAATGCAGTATTTTGGAAGGCCCATGTTTACACGTCAATGGGCAGAATGTGAGGAAACACACGTTAAATAAATTCATGATATTTAATGAGCCAGCATGAAGATGCAAATTGAAAAATCAACCTAATAATAACAATCTGTCCACAATTTACCTGCTATTGGAAATAAAAGAGAAAAATCGCAATCTCTGCCTTTGAGGTCACGTTCGTTGTGTCTAACGTAGTTACACCTGCAGAGATCGCTGAGATCACAACGCGATTCTCCGACTCTAATTGCAGCACAAACCCGTCAATTACCTGGCAAGAACGGCAGAGTCCAACGAGAAAACCTAATCGGATTACGTGATCGGAATTCGACGAATGAGGTTCAGGTGATAATCTCGTTCTCTTTCTTCGTTCTACCGCTGGATTGAGTTTAATCGGCTCTGTTCTCAATGACAGATTATTAAAACAGCGCATCCCACAAAAGCAGGAAACCAAAAATCCGAAGCAAGATGCAAAAAATCCTGCTGTCTCATGGCTTATTTTTCGAGAAGAAAGGGAATTAAATGGTCCCTAAAATGGTTGATATTTAGATAATTATCCCAAATGATTTATCGGACTCTTTTGGAATAAAAAATTATGAGGTGGAGAATTTGAGGGAGATCATTCATTCACAGCTACCGTGATCTATTTTCGTTAACCACAAGTGGAGTAGACACAACGGAAATATTATTAACGAGTATTTTCTACTAACATTAAGTAGAAACTAGTAATGCTAAAACAGCATGTATTTTCTCGCCCGTATTTTCACGCAAAATTAAGCGAAAAGTACATAAATTTTCGAAAAATTGAACACGATCTTATTGCAAAATCTATTTGTAAGCAACAGATTTCATTAAGGTAAAAGTAAATCACTATCTTCATCGTTGTAGTTGTAGGAAGACACCCAAAAAATTATGAACTTTTCTGCAATTTCCACCATATCAGGGTTTTCAACTAACATGAAACCTGCACCATTCTTTTAAAGGTCCTTCACATTATCCAACAACAAAATTTAATCAGAAACAATGGAGTAATTATTTGAAAATCCGGAAAATGTCCCAGGGGTTTCATGTAAAGTACCCCCAAAATTAAAATATCGGTTGCAAATTCATGGGACTGCGACATCAGCCAATTCAATTACGGAATATCAATTTTGGAGAAAATCAGCTGAACGGTTTAGCCGCTAGCGTTGTTCACAAACGACGAGATACATGACAGACGGACAGACGTTTTGCCGTCAATCGATTTTTCGCCATCAAGAAACCACAAAACATGGATTCTGGCTCCACCACGTTTTACAGGATTTTTTCGAAATTTAGCAACTACATTTATCCTTTTTTCCTTTACCAGGACCCGGCAATAAGAGTTTTTCTGCCGAAAATTCGCCGTTTTTTTCGGCGCAGCATTAGATAACTTTCTACTCTGTAGCAAGAAAGTAAAAATGTGTCTATCATCCGTGGGCACAGAATGTAGTATTCAAGGCCGACCATTAACGATTGAAACAATTTCACGTGCAAATTTTAGAGTGATTTCGTGGGTAAAACATTTCAATCTTGATTGGTAAGAAAACTGGTTCTCCTAGGATCCGAAAGGAGATATTCAGGATTCTAGTCAGGTTCCTTCGCGTTTTCAACGCCACCTCGCTTGCATTCTAGTTACACAAATAAGGAGATCTTGCCCGCCGTTTCCATAGGAAAGAAAATTGGGACTTACAATTCCAGACCAAATGCGTATGCTTATACCCAAAGCGGTCTTCAACAAAGCGAATTATTTTAAAAAATTATTCTGTTATCCTAAACTAATAATCGACGGAAAGAGCCATCAACTCTTATTTCACGTCCATTCCGTGAACTAGGAATCGAACATTACGGAGCAGCATTTATTATGAGAAACTTCACTTCATGGAAGCCTGAAGGGGACTCTTCCTAGAATTCGAAGCGAGATTCGTTCCGTGAACACCTCACCCTTCCTCTGAGAACCACTAAAAGCTTTTCGACAGTTCAGCAGAACTCAACTCTCAACGGAGCGGTTCTGGCAAACGTACCTCCCCCGCTGGGACCGAAAATTGGGCAATGAGAATTCGAATCAAGACCCATGGTGTTCTGTTACTATTTCGTTACGACCCTAGCGGTCTCATTAGCAGACTGCGCGGGAACCCCACAATTCGAGACAAACGAGAAATCCGTAATTCCGAGCAAAATCCATACAACCACAGCCACCAAGCTGCTATTCCGCGAATATCCAATAATGAGATTTCACCAGTTCAGCAGCTCTAGAGCGTATTATATGATAAAAATAATTTGAACTTCTCCGCAGAAACTTAAAACTCCCTCTATTGTATAAATGTGAGTTTTTTTCAGAACAAATATATGAACATTAAATACAATTTTATATACATATATATACATAGATCATATATACATATATATATATATATACACACATGATTATTAATGCAACTACTTCTTTGGTTTTGATTAACAAATCTTTAGAAAACGTACACATTTTTTTTATTAAATATCGCAGGACAACATACGCTATAGAAACACACAACAGTATATTAACAATAAGTCAATTTTTCCTCAAAGGGCAAAGGGCCACAAGGCCACAATAACAATTCTCACTCCAAGTCGTCCCTGCCATCTGCGGCCGCTACCGAAATTACGTAATGGTTCGTCCTAGCTGCAGCGCAGGCTACGCATCACAAAAAATTTCATTTTGCGCCATAGCACATATAAATTAATTGAAACGCAGACATTCAGTATTCGAGGCACGAATCTACCCGTCCTCAGCCATTACAGTGACGGAGTGCGCAACGGTACACTCCGATTCAAATAACTTTTTGAGTGTACAACTCAAGAAGTGGGTTGTGGATTCCCCTAATCTCTGCCGCCTGCAAACGATTCTCTTCAACCCATCCCAAACTCAAATGGGTACGAGAAGAACAAGAAACCGAAATTAAAGGAAAATTATGAGCGCCCAATAGCGCAGCACGAATGTTCGTTCCACACCAGGAAAGATTCGAGATGTCCTCCGTATTTCTAAGCTATACTGTTTCCGCTCCAGGCAAGCGTTTCCTGTCCGCATCAAAGCATACAAAGTCCAACTTATAGAGTTCTTTGGCGTTGCATGAGCATGATGTATGTGAGAGAGTGAGAGACAGCGTGTGATAGAGAAATAATTAGATAATGAAACTGAATAAGAGACTAAGGTTGTGACAAATTGACAGGAAATGTAAGCCAATGTAATCTATGAGTCTGGAAGTGACGTAAAAGCGCTCTATTTCAATGAGTTCAAATTACACAATTCATCATGTAGGAAAGCTTCACACTATAATACAGAGTTCACTTTATTGCGTATGTAGTTTTATCACGGAAGGAGAGTTTAAATACTCAGGACAGAGTTTCGGAGAAATTATAGGACACGTGCGTATATTGCAGAAAACATGCATTTAATTCAGGAAAGTGGCACATAGGAAAACCAGAAAAGGTTCTTTCCGATATCGGCCATCAGATACTGCGGCCATTAAAGGTTTCGTCGTCATCAGAGAGGATAAGGTGATAGGCGTGTACTGGAGACAGAACGGAGAAGAAATTGGACAATAGTTATAATGCATAGGCTGACCTGGGTACGCTCATCGGGTAGGGGCACTCGCTTGTTTACATGGCTTGTTTACATGCTCGACGTGGAGCCAGGATGGGGCTCTCCCAACCACAATGTACGAGTATCACATTTCAACTCTCTTCCTTCCCTTAACGGAATAATTACCCTCTCCTATAATCAGCCTGTGATGGGCCCAAAAATATCTCGGCAATAATAATAATAATAATAATAATAATAATAATAATAATGCCTACAGGAAAAACTGGCCGCAAGGGTCTTCGAGGTGCGTGGGCAATCATAGGATGGGGGGGGGGGTCTCCAAAAATTAGACCCTGGGAACTCAAGGCAAGTTTCCCACGCGCCGTATCACTTTGCGTCTATTTCAGCCCTAGCAACGAACGAGCTTTCCACCACCGCTCAGCCCAGACCGCTGTTACATTCTCGCTTCGTTGGCTCGCTGCGGCGCGCGCGGTTGCGCTCGACTTCCGTTATCTCGACCGACCAATTTAGCGACTTTATCGATTGCGCAGCTCTCACACAGCGAAGGATGCAGCTGGCGGGTGGGTGGGGGTGGGGGGTGGGGGATGGCGGGGGAGTCGTAATCACGGCGCGGGGCTCGCGCACGCCTCGCAGAGCTCTCTGTGCGGAGGCGTCAATTGCTTCTGCATGTCGGCGCAGCGCAGCGCATACCCCGCCCGGCGAACCACTCCGACGGAAATAGGCCCGCGCTTCTAAATAGAGGCTGCTGCGCTCACGACCGACCGACCGACCGACCGGTCCGACCGACCGACCGACCGGCGTGACGTGGTGTCAAACACGTCTGACAGACGAACGTCTAACGGTTTGATGAAATGTTTGACCATGCGAACACCGGATTTAATGCGTGTGTGCCATTACGCACGCCGCGGGCGGCTATGATGGACGGAAGTGCGTTTGGCGTGTTTGCCTGCGCGGTTAGCGAGCTCGGTGTGGGGCGGGGCCGACCCGAGCCGCTGCACCGGCCGGATGGCCGGCGGACCGGTCCTCAGTAATGCGTCTGCCGAAAAACGGACGAGCGCCGGGAAAACTCCGTTCGGAGCGGAATTTTGCTCAGGTATGGCGTGTTTGTCTTTCATTTCCGCGAGATGGATGGTCAGCGCACCGTTCGTTCAACATTTCAGAATAAAATATGCATATTATCAGGTTCATACTAGGTGTATTCCAATATGGTACGGGGAAACGCACGATAGTATTTTTTCCACACATTTTACACGTTATGGAAACCTCGAACCTGTTTTGAAGGGAAAGGAACTTAACTGTGAATGGAAAATAATATCGCCATACTAATTTTCTTCTCTATAAATACAATTGAAGTATCTGTCTGTGATTTCACAATAACTGCCTTTTTTATAATCTCATGGGCTTATTTAGATGATATAAAATTAAATCGATTGTTTTTACGATTTTTGTCTGTTTGACCGAGGTAATCTCTGAAACGGTTGAACCTACTTCGATGCTGTTTTCACTGAAGGGTAGTATTTTGTTCGGCATAATTTAGGCTACTCCTTTCAAATAATTATTTCTCTATATCATGAGGAACGTTTGTTCGTTCTTTTATAGAAGTCAGTATTACTCCGATCCTTATGAAATTTAGAACATTTTACTTTCAAAACAAGGGAAAAGTCACTGCTTGAGATTTCGTAAAACTACACCCATCTCCCTCCTTTACCCCTTAAAAGTAAATTTATGTGTGCACTCTCAGTTTTTCCTGAACATCCCGAAAACGTTGAAGATATTCGCAAAGGTAAACCATATATTAATGTTCATATAATTTCGTACTAAATGCTTTTTTCTTCATTCAGATAACACAATTTCGCTTTGAGTAATTAAATGTCAAAATTATTACTGGAAGTTTGCCCGGATTATACAACAATGAATCTGCTTACAGCTATCCATAACAACAATAGTCGTAGCAGACATGGCAATTCGGGGCGGGGTGGGGCGGGGCCAGACAGGGCAAAGCGGGGAGGGGCTGATCCGAGGGAGAAAGAACACGAAGGAGTTGAGAAGGTGAGATGGGAGGCTGAGGACAGGCGAAAAGGGAAATTAGGGGCAGTATAGGCCAGAACGGATCAGGGCAGGGTAAGGCGAGAGTACACTAAATACAGAATTCATTCCTTTTCCAGCCTAATAGAGGATTGTGATTCACATACTATACGCGGACAATGCAGGGTATTTCAGCTAATATCTACATATAATCATACCACGACTGGACTGATACGATGTATGCAATGCAAATGTTGAAATTACCATTTTCGGGCGTGGATCAGATGCAAAAAGGCAATAATATTGGGCAGCTGCAGAGTAGTGAGAGAGTTCCAGGGATGTACTGGTAATTGGAAGTTAATCGACTGAAATTGTCTCGAGAGCAACATTCAACCGTGTCTTGTCTCCACGTTACCGACTGAAATAACAATCACGATAGAATATTAATCCTGTTACTACTATTAATAATACATATTACGCATAACTAGGTCAAAAAATACTAATCATCCGTGGCGATCTGTGAATAAATGTAACCGCTTTTCAATGCATCAAATAAACTCTCAACCGACTTTATAGGTGTCTTGAGGGTGTCCAGAATCAACCTGCTACAAAGATTAACCCGTTTCCCAAACATTCAAACGAAGCTCTCTGTAGGTGACTTTACTACTCATATGAAACGTTAAGCGCTTAGATAGTCATACTATATTACTTCTGCATAAAATTACAAGCGAGGAGCAAGACGTCAAAATGTATTTACTCCAAGACAAAAAATATTATGCGTTTTGAAATGATTATATCACTGGAAAATATTTTTCTGATCTGACATTTATGTTTCCTCCATTCTGTAAACCTAATATTCTTTCAAACAGTACATCCTTAATGTACATGCAGAATTGTAAAAAAGATTAAGAATTCGCTTCAAATAAAACGTACGTGAATTATGGAGTTTATGTATTTTGAGATGTTTCACACATATGCATATTTTAGAAAATATCGTATAAACCAGGAGCTTTTTGAGTCGCCTTCGAAGATTAAACCAGCATTTACTGGTCAGACACAATCACGTCACCATCTCAGCTTTCGTTCAAGAGATCGCTAGCAGACACGACGAAAACTGTGATGGCGATGGGGGAATTCCCGAGGGCAGCGATGACACAGTGTGCCACCGCGACTCCGATCTTGACATTTCCCTCCTCTGGCGAATGTACAACCCGAAGGCGATCACTCACCCCCGACAGCCGTCTCCACGCGCGGAAAGGAACCGCAGCCGCAGCGGCACGGAGCGACCTCAAGGGCCACGCGCCGCAATTACGCAAAACGATGGGGCACGGCAGCGCAGGACGAAGAAGATAATCCGTGTCGGGACAAAAGGATTAGACGGCAACACACATTAAAACCCCCCTTGGCGCTTTGTTCGCAAGACAGCCCAGTCGGATGCAAGCGCATCGTTTCATACGTGATGTCTTTCTCCGCGCGGCCGCGGAACGAGCGGCAGCCACATTCAGGCTTCGTCACGGGAAACGAGTTCTGTGTTCCTCCGCCGCGCAGCCAGACGCCTCGCCTTGGCTCGGCTCGGCTCGGGCGGGTGACAAAGGCCGCCATTGCGTTCCCCCACCCACCTCCACCCCACCCAGCCGTCAGGGTACCGCCCTGTCATTCCTCCCTTCGCGAAGGGCAGCTTGGCGTGGCGCGCTGACGAAGATGGCAGCGGCAGCGGCAGCGGTGGGCGAGGCGAGGCGAGGCGAGGCGTGGCGACGGCGACGAGAAGGATGTCGTCATTCGCGGTGGTGGGATGGGGTGGAGCGGGCTGAGGAGTAGAGTTGGAGCGAAGCTTTACGCACAGCGATTTTTTGTACTACGCTAGAAAAAAAAAAGGAAGCGAGATTTCCTTTTTACTTGCTAACCTCTGTTTCCGCTACATACGCACGTTTCCTTTTCACTTCAAAGCATACTATGTCCGTCTTTAGTTTTCTTCCAGCGTGTCATGCGCGGACTAGTGTGTGTTTATGTGTGTATAAATATAGATGCGGGTGTGTGAATGGTAACGTTGGAGACGTAAGTGACGACGGGTGGCATGGGAATGGGAGTGGCAAATAGCAGGCCGTATCATCGCCGGAGCTGTAGGAAACAATTAAGAGGGTGCAGCATGTGCAGAGTAGAGTAGGCAGCGCGACGGCGAGAGCGTTATGTGCAGACGGATATGACGACAAAATAGTGAAAGAGACAATTCGATAACGACGAAGGTGGCGAGATTAGAACATATTTGAGGAGTAAGGAAAGAGAATAAGTGAGAGTAGCAGTTGAGTATTAGAAGTAGTGGGTGCAGTGGTGGTTTCCGGGGTGGGGTGGGGGGAATGGATCCCCAAGGGCCTGAATTTTCATTTGTTACCTTCCTTTACTTGGCAAAATTGATTTAAATGTTTATTTTTATTAGAATTATGTAATTATTTAAACAATAATATTGTATACTACCATATTTACGCTACAAAAACAATATACAATATAATAACAAATATGTGTATTATTTAACAAAAATCTTTGATGCCCTCCCCCTCAAATAATCAACTGGATCCGCCCTGAGTATGCAAACAGCGGCTGTGGTCGAATAGTAGTGGGCAGGGGCGAGGTTTGTGGGAATGGGAGGTGGGAGGGGACTTGTGTGAGAGGGCAGCGGCACAGGTGAGTAGGAACATGTGTGATGAAGGCGGCGACGTCGACATTGGCGGCAGGAGAACTACGAGAGCGGAAGCCAGTGGTGCGGTGGAGGAGGGTATGGTAAGGAAGGGCGATGCGGTGGCGGTGGCGGTGCAGGATGGCGCAGCGCGTTGGCTGGAAGCAGGGGGGCGAGGGGGCGGGGGCGCCGGGGCGATGGAGCGAGGGGGCGCGCCCGGCTAGCTCCTTTCAGATCGACCGACGCCGCGCCAACCCCGCCGCACTCGCGGCACTCTTTTCGTCGCGTCGCGCGCCCGCGCGCCCGCGGCATCGGCAAGCAACGCGTGCAACGCGGTCAGCGGACCAGTACAATTCTCACGTAAGGAATCCTACGAGTCAAATCCGCGTCACGTTTACAGAATATTTGTTCTACTCTAGGAAAACAGGATGGGGGATTTTCTCTACCTGTACTTGCTCCCCTTTTCCGCTACACAGGACATTTTTTGTCCACTTCCAAAAATACTAAGTTCGTCTTGTATAGGTTCCATTCCGCAAGTGATGTATCGAGAAATAAGACTGGTCATTGACAATTCAATTACTTACACATTAACGTAAAAAATTAATAGGTAACGTTTAACATATGTTGGAAAATGTCACGTGAACATAGATGCAAAAGGCTGAGGCACTTGAAAATATTTAGATTATTTTAACCATATACTGGCCTCTTGATTTTCTCCAATTTCAAGGATGATAAACGGGATGCGAGAGCAAGGATGATAAGCAGGAGCACATTTGAAGGATGAAAATGTTCCATCTACCAGTAGATAGAAATGTAAGAATCTTAAACACACTGAAATGTTTCCTGAAAGTAGGACACCCTAATCCTTTCCAGATCTGTTTTAAGTAGGTCATGAGGAATTTCCCGGCAGTCTCGAGTATTGAAGAATCCACTAAAAGCCTTATCTTTCATCCCGTAACTGCGACTCCCGTCTTGATCGCCAACACAGTTCACTTCGTTTTAATGCAAAATTGAAACAGAAAAGACATGTTAGTATCTACATTACTCCGAAGACGATGTACCCTCGTTTATTAAAAATGTTAAAACCCACGAAAGATTTATCTGGAGGATTTACAATATTAACACCAGAATTTGAGAAAATGCGTTAACCTAAGAATGTCAAAATAATGCAATGGAAGACTGTGCGCGTTCCATTTTCAAGTTTATTAACACAAAAATGCCACATCCATCTCGGGTTAAGCGCGAAGAAAGCCAAGGGATCGCGATACCAAGAAGTCATTTCAGAATTACGTCTTCATTCGTCCCGAGAAATTTCGCTCGTAGTTTACAAGGAATTCATTTCTACGATTAAAACGACTTCTTTTCTACGATTCTACGATCCACAATGTTCTTTATGTATTCTATGTGGTTTGGCTATGATTTGAACACAGGGCGCAGGAGAGGTAGCCGGAGGAATGCATGCCGGAGGTAGCCGGAGGAATTCCTCCTGCGTCCTGTGTTCAAATCATAGCCAAACCACATAGAATACATAAAGAACATGAGTTTTCGGCAATGGTTGCGAACGATATATAATTAATTAGTTAACATCCTTCAAATACATATTTAAACATGATTATCTTAATTAGCACTTGAGGGAAAAAACGAATTACCTATTACAAATGTGCAAATTAAGTTAAATATTTTCAAATCAGGATCGAGAATTTCTTCATGAGAACACAACTGCCAGGAAAAGTTATGATTGCAGTTAGGATTCTTCGAAAAATATACATTTTTCACACGCTTCATGATCAAAAACTTTCGGGAAACGGTTGGGGTAAAAGATTACGAAACACAACCCTCAGGCTGTCTCACGGCAGATCATCCCCAACGAGAATAAATAACGAACCTTGACAGAGCAGGAAATGTTGGAAGTGAACAGACGATTGAGGCAATCGCCCTGGGACAGCCCATTCGATATTTCCCGAGGCGGTACTGCGAACTCCATCAAAACAAAGTCGACAAATTAAAATCCAATCACGCTCCTGGTAAACATAGAAATGAATTTCTGAGAGACCTGGAGTTCCGCCATGAAAGTCGAATAACAGTGACATAATTGGACGTATCAATATCATATTTTTCACTCTAAATTACGTACATCAATAGTATTTCTAGACGGCAGGGCATTTATAAATCATGAAACCTGAGGCCATCGTTTTCATTTTCCCAGGTGTGTGTTATTATGGGAAAAATAATACTTTTTGGTTTACCATGATTCAGGCGCAATTAAGATAGAGCAATTCAGGTACTTATCCAAGAACCCGTACATAAAGCAGGCTTGCGTAGAGCAGACAGAATGCATGTGAATTCTAGGTATCGGGTTTGCAAGTGATGTCTTTAGGAGATGATTTTGAAGCATTATTACCTGAAACAAACAAAAAACAATTATTAGGTGCATACAACACACCATATTTCACAAAACAACTATTTAAATTCAATCAACAAATTCAAATGCTATCGATTCCATGATTCATAGCCACAGAACACAAAACTCTGATATAACATGCTCATATTCAAAAGAATGGTATAGAATAAGACACACACCGCTACTTATGGATCAATTTTTTTAAATGTCGACGAATGGATTCATTGGGACAACTTCGCAAAGCGAAAGGTGAGCATAATATCCGCTCCACATTACGCGTATGACAATGACAGAGATGCAAGTGGCTGTAACTCTGGTGCCTATCCCAGACGGGCAGACTACTATGACAGGAATACAAATGTTGATCACACGGTATGACAAATGTCTCAATTCTAGTGGTGATTTGTGGAAAAATAGTTCGTGCTGTATATGCTACAACAATGTTTATTCATAAAATTGTGTAACGTTCTTTTTGTTGATGACCTATGGAAATTTACTTTCTGGATGCGCCTCGTATATTTTTATTTTGGTTTCGACGAAGGATTACGTTAATTCAACTGTTTTCTTGCTTTGCGGTTTCTCAAGTATTCTGTCATTCACTTACAACGTGATAATTCCTAATGTCAATCTACTTTTTTGCCTGTTTTGGATTTCGTCTTTTTTTAAACCTAACGTTTTCATTATTTAATTGTCGCCTTTCAAGGAGCACATGCATACAAGGAGCGATAATTGCACTTGTGAAAAACTGTTCAAATGGTTGGTTGACTCGGTAGCTTAGTGGCCAGAGCAGCTGGGCGTAAACCTGAAGGCCCGATTTCGAATCCCGGTCGGGACGACCAATTCTTTGAACAAATTTAATGGTTTTCATTATTTAATTTTATGAGCATCTGAGATTCCGTAAATGCAGCGAGATTCAAGAACCTTTCAGGTTTCCGGTTACAATTCAAACCGGACGAAACGTACACTTTTTCCACCTCTGCAGGCGAAAGATCCGGTCCCATGACCCCCGCCCGGTCGCAGCAGAGCCCGCATCCGCGGCGCTCGCTCGCGCTGAGGTCCTTTCCGGAGCGCGTGGGCCGACGCGGCGGGTGGTCCCCGCCGCGGGCACGCACGGAAGCGGGGCGCACTGGGACGGGCGGGGAGGGGCGGGGCGGGGCGGGGCGGGTTCGGAGCTGCGGGGGTGAGGGACGCGGGCGGTTGGGCGTGCGCACGACGCCGACCGCGTGCTCGCTCGCCACGAAACAATAGACGAAACGTCGGTGGGGCCGGAGCCGCAGCCGCCACAGCCGCTACAGCCGCCGCCGCTGCCACCGCCACCGCCGGCGCAGCCGCCGCCAGCGCAACCGCCGCCGCGGCCGCGGTCACAAAGAGCTCGTCTGCCTGCACGGCCTCCACCCCTTTTGTAGCCCGTACTTGGCGTAACGTAAAAGCATTTACGACTCTCCGTACGCAGTTTCAGAAATCGTCCTTTTTCCGCGAGGAGAACGTACCGGCGGTTTTTTCCCCTTCGTCTTCATCCCTTGAATTTCTGCGTTGCCCTTTGCTCTTGTCACGTTCAGTCTCTTTTAGACGTACGGCGTTCGCATAACGTAAAAGCATTTACGATGACGGAGTACTAAATTTCACATAGAACTCGCGGCGTATGCTACAGTAAAATTTCACATCAGCGTAACGTCCAAATCGTTCCTTTTTGCGAGAAGGATATATTTCTATTCTTCTTTACGATTTGCTGCATTCCGTATTAGCTGTACCATTTGGAATATATTAGGCTTTGATCATTCAAAGAAGTAATGTCGTTCGGAGTAGCGCCAGAGAAATTACTTCTACAGTTTATGTGCAGAACAATAACTCGTGACGGACGTGGAAAACGTTTGTGCAGTACAAAGAGGCATAACTTATAAAATTTGTCTCGTTACTATAAATATCAATGGGCGAAGTTACTTATTCCGTCTTCTGAAATACAACTCAGCGTTTTATTTCGGTAGTGTAAGTGATTCGACATGTCACGAGAATGTGTGAAACTTGTAACTACACACATTCTATTGAACCTTTAACTACAGCATGCATCGTTTGGAAACATTACTCCCGAAACCACTGAGATTTTTTATGCGCTCTAATAAAATATAATTTGTACAAAAGAATTATTTGCCATGCCAGCTGGAACTAGTCTCATAAGGAACAATGCAGAGTTACAACGGATATCCGCTTTGTCATATAAGTTCAATTTTCGTAACTAATGGAATTACGAATAATACAATCCATGCATTTAGTAACTACTTATTTGTATATTATGAGAAAATAAGTACATATGGATGAGAAAAATCAACTTTACCCAGAAAAGTTCGTTTCAAGCATTAAATCATACACATTACATCTTTAGGTTAGACATGGACAAGATAAGATTCTAAGCAAATAGCAATTCCAAGAACTTCGTGGTGCTGAGGATCCTGTGGATAAAATTCAAAACATGTCATGCGGAACGGTGGCATATTTAAACGAACAGTGCAACGTTTACATGCAGAGCAAGAAATGAGAGCGATATAACTGTCGAGTGTTTGTCTGCAGTTCTTGGTCGTCTATCGTCGCAGCAGTCGGACCGAATGTTGTTTCTACAAGTTAGCTAAACTAATGCTCAAGTAACTTCACGCGATGGCAAACTTCAAAAGTTTGTGGAATTCAGTTAAGTTCCTCTTCTTCGGTACGATGTTCTACGGTCTCGAGAGCTAAATATGCACGAACATTTAAGATAATGTTACATGTGAATTAAACTTAATAAAAGAATGCATGGTCAAGCTGGCGTAATAGACAAAATGAAGCACAATTTCCGGTTATTCAATTTTCATTACCAGAACAGAGCGATAATTACAAAAAAATATAGATTTGATAAGATGACGTCTTTTGAACGTAAATAGCACTCGTTTACATCTGACGTTCAACAGGACCAACGTAATTGAGGTGACCATGTAAGAGGACACGCTCTGTACAAAAATAAAATAACAATCTCTCAAAGAAAGTTTCGTAACTTCTAATTTATTTCTTGATTCTCTCACGCCTATCCTAACTACAAGAAACCTCCCCACAATTTACTCGACTACCGACTGTGATGTTAAACGAAGCATTAAATTTTCAAAACAGCAAAACACACTTAACCTGAAAACGAGGAAGGCGCGAAATTACAATAACATTGTTCTTGGAAATTCGCGCAAGGTTGAGATTAAGAGGGCAGCAATCAACGTTTAATAGGAAGTAATTTACAGACAAATATCTAGACAGAGTGAGGACTGCATCGTGGAAAGCGCAGCCTCGACAGCTGACAAACGCGTCGCATTACATTAAACTAGAGGCAGTTTACACACAGCTTACGAGAACAAGAACGTGCCAACGAGAGGGAGTGAACCAGGGGGAGGAGGAAGATGCAAAAGAAAGAGCACAGTGAAGAGCCGAACGAGAAGATCTAGGAGTAATCTACAAACGGTGAGAACGGTAGACAAGTAGTGGAAGGAAACGACCTGAAGGTCGTAGTATAAGCAAGACATATTATTAATTGGTCATTGAAAACATAGTATTTTTAGCTTCCCTTTCGAATATCTCAGTGATGTAGGATGAAATACCGAACTGACGATAAATATGGTTGAATATCTATCTACTGCCACCGGACGATTTTTTAAAATATAATTTAATTAATAATTTACAAATTTTATCAACAAGCAATTCAGACGGCCAGTGACGTTTTGGAAGGGGTATGGTTGTCTAGAACAGGGCTGTTTAACTTAGAAGGGCTTATGGGCCACATATCAAATTCTAGTTGAGCTACAGGCCGCAGCGAAATTTAAGATGGAGATGGTTTTTACCCTAACTACTGAGATTGTACTGAAACAAATATATATATTAGAAACAACTTTGATTCAACATACTTAATGATTAATGTACATACAACTAGAAAATTAATATTACAGTTGTGTAATAAAAATGCATAACGGAATACCTAAAACAACGTTGTATTTGGATGGTATAAGACAATTTTTCAAAGCAGTCACGGGCCGCACAGAAAGATCCGGCGGGCCGCCAGTTGGAAAGCCCTGGTTTAGAAGCATAAAAGAACCATCTCAGCATTCGCTCCTAGAAACGCTAGTAAATTGGACAAAAGTCACGATCGAGATACGCCAGCTCAACATAGTAATTCAATGTACAAACAACGTTTCTAAGAACGAAATGACAAAAAACCTTAGGCCATCATGCGGACTCGACTCAACAACTTGCTTTTGCGCAGCAACTCTTTCTATCGCCACAACAGAGAGCGTCATGTGGGTCGGCGAAAATACTATATACATGTGTACACATAAATAAAAGTGCACAGTGCCGCGAACCCACTCGAGTCGCGTTCGGACGCTCGGCTGCTTTGCTCTTGACGGCCTCACTCTTCTATCACGATCCTTCAAAGGCGCCGAGGACCGCGCCGCCACATCTGGCGTCGGCCGGGGTGGTCTTGCGGGCGCAGAGGCAAGAAGGGACCGGCTGTAGCCCTCGCCTCCGCTTCCTCCTTTGCCTCCGCCTTCGTCACCTCCTCCGTCTCCCCTCCGCCTTCGCTCCCCCTACACCATCGCCACCTCTCCGCCTTCGCCTCCCCTCCGCCTCCGCCTCCCCTCCGCGTTCGCCTCTCTTTCGTCTTCGCCACCCGTCCGCCGTCGCCCGCCTTCGCCTTCTCCCTCCTTCGCCTTCGCCTCCCCTCCGCCTTCGCTCCCCTTCCGCCTTCACCTCCCCTCCGCCTTCGCCTCCCCTCCGCCTTCGCCCCCCTTTCACCTTCGCTCCCGCCTCCACCTTCGCCCTTATCTCCACAACGCCTCCACCTTCGCCTTCATCCCCATATACGCCTCCGCGTTCACCTCCACATACGCCTCCGTCCTTGACTCCGCTCCGCCTCGGTCGCCGTCTCGCCCGCGCTTCCGTCATCGCCCGCGCGTCGACCGCCTTCTCCTCCTCTCTCCGTCATCGTGTCTGCCTCCACCATAGAGTAAAGAGTACCTCTTTAGTCTATGCCTCCACTCTGAAGTCTCCGCCTGAGCCTTCGCCTGAGGCGACGCCTACGCGTCGCTTCCACCTCCGCTCGCGCCTCAACTTCCGCCTCCGACGATTGCTGCGCTTCTGCCTTGCGGCAGAGGCACCGCAGGGCGCGCACATGCCAATTAGGGCGTCGGCTGGCGTCGAAACACCCAGACCGCATCGGCGGCGATGCCAGGATTAACGCCGCGGGAGGGCTGCCGCTCAACGGTGTCGCAACAGCACATCAGTGAATCCCTCAGAAGTCGCTAGGAAATGGGAGGTGCAGGCTGTTCAATTTTATTCAAATGGTAGGGAGAAAAAGCTAAAGGGGGTATGAAAAGGGAGTATAGCGACTATCAATTATTTGATCTCGCTAAACAAAACAGTAGGAGAACGGCAAACATTTTACTCCTTAATACGTTCGAAATAACAATCCGCAGTGGAATCCAAGGTAGCTGCGTTATAGGAGGCGATGGTCTTTTGCCGCGTCAACTACTCAAGCTTTTCGCGCACGAAAAGGAAACGACTTCAATATTGCGCTCTGTTCACAATTCGAAGTTGAGGATGCATTGCGGTGAACCTTGGACAGGTGAAAATGGAGTTGCTGCTATCGTAAATTCCTCGTAAAATTTCCTTCGTCGTAAAATTATAACGTTCACACAACAGTTGCTCTAGAGTTATATAGTTAAATTCGATCGTCACTTACGTATAGTCTTCTAATGGATTATTTCTAAGACGGGCAACGACTTGGGCAACGACTTCGGCATCACTCCAAGTGGGTACACCTGCGAAATATGTCTTTAAGGTGGAGTTATTTTAACTTGGCAGTTACATTCAACATCCAGTTTTACATTTACAATGGAGTAACAACTGCACGTTCAGGAGCTCAGAACACTGAAACTATACACACCCATCGAAATAAAACGCGAAAGGGTCACGACATTGAAGCTACATGTTTGGTTTTTGAACGTCGGTTACATGGCCCGTCTTACCGACATTCAATAAATGAAATTTAGCGTTCAGACTTACATGAATTGCCTACTGAAAATAGTTATGAGAGACAATCTACAGCAGTACATCGCAAAGGAATTTTTGCCTAAGGAAATTATGCCTAAGTAATCGAAAATAGATCAGAATTACAGTAATTTATTTAGTGATCTGATGAAGCCAGCCGCCACGTGTTTGTATGTAGATTCTTTCAACATCACGAAAAGCTTTTCATGGGCTCAGAACAAAATCAGGTAAGTGACATTGACACAAAATGGAGAAAAGCGCCTTAAAATTAAAACGTGAAGATAAACTTAGGGAAGTTTCTTTTGACAAAAAATGTGAACTGTAGTTTTTGCTACTTATCATACAAAACATGAAATATTCACTGAGAAAAACCTACAATAAATCTAATTAAATTTATTAATTTAAAAGGCACTCACCCTCATTTGATATAAAATGAATGGGTAATCAGACACGTATTATATAATTAACTGCGAAAAGATGAATGAACAATAGCAAAACGTAATAGAATGAAGTGCTAGACTGAATGCAGAAATGACTCTGGAGTATACAGAGGAAAGGGAGAGCATGATGGTAGTGATGAACAGTCGAGCAGCGCGAAGAGGGATGAGACTTTGGCGGAGGAGACTTCGGCTGCGCAGTCCACCGAGGGGATAAACTGTGGAAGGGGAGCATTACGGAGGGCGTCAACAGGGGCTGAATGCAGCGGGAAGCGACTGCCCAGGATAAGACGGAAACCAGGCGGCCCGGGGGGTTGAGAACTGTAAGGGAGCGGTAGCGTGACTTGCGACGTACTAAATGGAGGGGGGGTGCCTTTGGCGTGGATGAATTGCAGTTCACCCGGACTCTAAAACACGCAGACAAATGTGAGGTGACCATCGCCGGTAACCCTGTGAAGGAAGGGTTTCTAGTATTAATGAACACAGACCGTCAATGAGACGAAGCGTGCCGTGTGGAGGTCTGTTGCAGAGATAAACTGCTGAGAAAAATCACAGACGTCAGGGAGAGATGCAACCGGTAAAGATACATTTTTTAGTGGAAGGCGGTACGGCAAGAGGGGAACAAAGCGAATTGGGCCAGGAAAAATCTTACGAGAAAGTTATCCGCTAAGAATTCCGGTCGTCTTAACGTGATAATATCGGATCTGTGCTCTCAGAAGAATTAAGCCTGTCAAACGTGACACAGAACAGGGGGCGATTAAATCCGTGGGATACTTCGTTGGCGGAAGTGAGACCAATCGTTTTAAAGACTTTTATAGAACTTAAAAGAATCCCACGGAGATCATCTGATAGGAAAAAAGAACAGCGTATTACACCGCCCGCAATCTCATCAATTAACACGAACATTTTCCTTAAAAATTACACAATTACTAGTTATGAGCATTAAATAATATGTTTCACACTATGATAAAACCGAGTTTACCCAAAAAGAAATATCTGAAGACCAGAAACACTTGAGGTTTCTGGGAGGAATTCTATCCTCAAGCGAGACGCTAGACATTTGGTTCGACACGAGACGAGCGCTGGCATTTTAAAAACGCTTGCAATTCCAATTCCAACAGTGGCTACCGCCAAGAGAAGGGTAGATGCGGGGTGAGATCGGGCGAGGAGCTGAACAAGGAAGGAATGCGGGGTGGGAGGGTCGCATTCACTCCACTCACCACCCAACGCCCTATCCCACACCACACGCGCGCTTTCCCCTAGCGCCCCAACCCCATTCCTTGCCCCTCCTTCAACCTGCCCCTGCCTCCCCGCTCAACCTCCCCGACTTCTGTCTCCCAACCTTCCCGACCTACGCCTTCCACCTCAACCTCCCAACTTCTGCCTCCCCGTTCAACCTTCCCGACTTCTGTCTCTCCGCCCAACCTTCCCGACTTACGCCTCCATCCCGCTCAACCTTCCCGACTTCTGCCACCCGCTCAACTTTCCCGACTTCTGCCTACTCGCACAACCTTCCCGAATCTTCCTTCCCTGCTTGCGTCTTGTCTCATTTCTCCACGCCAACCTGCTGCTACCCCACCCCTCTTTAAGGCCTGCCGCCACCGCCACGGTGCCTCCTTCTTCCCGGCCTACAAGACCCGCCCCATCTCCCGCAGCCTCGCTCGCACGCCCTCCCGCCTCGACGGCGCTCCGCAGCCGCCAGGCCGCCGCGACGCCTCCCCGCCTCGCTACCCAACGTCGCGCAGCCCCGCGCCACGGCGCTCGCCGCGCACATGTTAATAACACAAGAAACACGAGATCCGCCGCCCGCGTCTTGTGTAAACAAAAGCGCGCGGAGAGGCGCGGAAAGCGCTCGGCTGTGCCGCATGGCGTGGCGTAGTCCGCAGCCGAGCGTTGCCGGGAGCCGAAGACAGCGTGCTACACCATGCTGCCGCCACAAAACGCCGCTCCGCTTCCGCTCGCCCTCCTTCACTCGCGAAACCTATTCCAGCTTCTCCTCCTTCTTACTTTCTCGCTACCGCTAACCACACAGAAAGTAATGTAATGCTGCGCGGAAGAACAGCGAATTGCCCGCAGAAAAACTCTTATAACAGGACCTTGGTAACGAAAAAGTAGATAAATTCAGTTGCTAAATTTAGAAAACAATCCTACAACAAGTGGTGTAGCCACAATCCATGTTTTGTGGGTCCTTGATAACGAAAAATCGAATGACAGCAAAACGTGTCGGTCCGTCCGTCCGTCCATTCGTCTGTGTCTGTCAGTCCGTCTGTCTGTCCACCCGTCTGTGAACAACGCTAGAGGCTAAACCGTTCAGACATCCCCTTGGATTTGAAACCGATATTTTACTTTTGGGGTACTTTACTGAGAAATTTTCAAAATGTAAAAAAAAAGACTCCATCGTTTTTTATTACATTTTGTTGTTAATGTTAAGGACGTTTAAAAGAATGGTGCAGGTCTCATTTTCGTTGAAAACTATTTTTTTTAATGCAAAAGTTCATTTTTTTTCGGCGTCTTCCTACAACTACAATATTGAAGATAGAAATTTGTCCCCTTAATAAAATCTGTTCTTTAAAGTCAGATTTGAAATATGGGCATATACAATATTTCGAACACTTGAGTACTTTTCGCGTAATTTTGCGTGTAAATACGGAAGAGAAACTACGTGCTGTTTTACAGCTACTAGTTTTTCTTTCTCGGGCTGCTACCCTTTTCTTTCTACTTCTGTGCCCCTCCGACGCCTCTGCGCCACTTGCTACTCCCCTTTTCGCTCTTGCTTCTTTGGTAGTTGGAACTTCGCCGTAGAAAGAGCAGTCTCTCGTGATGTGAACTGACGAGGTTCGTTAAATCACCTTAACTTTGTCACAAGTATAATTCAGATTGATGCCTCGAAAAATCAACATTTAAAAGGACGAACCGTGCAAATAAGTTCTTAACTCCCAATGCGAAGTACTTTTTCTACATCAAATTAAGAGCGTCATCAAGCAGTCCCTTTCTATGAATACGTTGTTTTTGGAAAGAAAATGGCTATCAATTTTCATATAACCTATTTCGTTTTTCTGTGTCCTATTTTATGACTTTTTCTGTTTTTCTTAACAGCTCCCATTCCACTTTTTTGGTCATTTCTCTTCCTAACATAGTTATTGATAGCATGCTTTCTTTATGTCAGAAAATATGAATCATTATAAGGAGAGAATAAAGGCACCCTTTCGCAGTACAAATGACGGCGACAGAATTCATTGCAATGTCTCTTATATGGATGCTACTTCTATTGCAGAGACCGAGGGAATCGTAAAAAGTTCCAGTCAGGATGTAGACAGTATATGGCCTCTCATTTCTGCCAGTGGGCGATGCGTCAAAGCCCTTCGATTCGCTCCGTGGAAATTCACTCGCATCTCAGCATCTCGGAACCTGAACCTCGACGTGAAGCATTAGCATTAGCTCACAACAGCAGTTGTCCAACGAACTCCAGACGTTTGTTCGAAGAGGGCAGTAGCACCCCGGACTATATTTTTCGGGTCATAAAAAATCTCTTCGTACGACCGACTTCCTTCGGCAAAGAAAGTCCCGCAGCGTAAAGCCAACGCTGACATTGTCGCAGATTTACGGCATGGAAAAAGCAGCCGACATTCATGAAAAGGTGCATATATCGTAAAATTCTTCGGCTGTTCATTTGCATTCCCCAGCGACTTCAATATGAGCCTGAGAAAGGCGGAGACTTAACCCTACTGCTTAGAATAACGAAAATGGGGAAATGAAATACTATACAAAGGCAGGAGTAATATCATGTAATGTCTCGTCCTCAGTGTCATACACACGCGGAGAGCCATATATTTTTGATGTCGCGAGGGGAGGTCAATATTAAAGCTCTATGGATGAATGCGTGCGATATTTAACAGATATAATAGGTTTTTCTATCGTACCAGTTAATGACACAACAGAATAACGAAAAATCCAACGTTTTCTTCATACATTGTTTCCTGTTAAGAACCTATAGGATTTAAGTCCTGTTGTTTAGTGTCAGACTTAACACAACGTCATGTAAGAAGTCTAGCGAGCAAAGTCGTTATGTTAACAATTCGACTGCCATGAAGACACCGAAAATGAATTATCATTTCAGTTTTAAAAACACTAATTTGGAAAAATTACAACGTAGAGCCGAATTAGATTCTTGTACAAAACACTTGAATTTACACATATCTTCAGGATAATCTTTTTCCATTATTACGTCCTTGATTTGGAAATGGAATTGAAAGCACTAATATTTTCAACGAAAAAAGAGAGAAACACACACATTTAATAATATTATTCAAATGTTAAAACCCCACAGGTAGACAGGCTCAATGCACAACTACGACCGTATGGCCAGAAAATGCAACGTAAAAGAACGAAAAGAAACATTATCTGACAAGTTTACGGACTTCTCCACGACTTCCTGTCAGCCGCTCTGCAAAATTCCAGGCCCATTCGCGCGTATGTCTCCTTTCCCGTTCTTTTGGAACCCGAGACGCGACGTTGAAATTGCAATGGTCGCGAGTCGTCCGCGGACGCCGTGAATGAGCAGCGCGTGGGAAGCAGCTGGCGGCGCGGCGGCCAACGGGCGGGCGGGCGAGCCCCTCGCACGCGGGCGGGCGCTGCGTCGACGGCGACGCCTTCGATTTCTCGCCAGCGGCTCCGCGCCCCCTCCCCCCACCAACGATCTTACCGCCACCCTAGCCCTCACCACCGCTACGCTTACCCGTATCGCCACCACCCAGCCTTCACCGCCCCCTCCGTTGCCCTTATCGACGCCACCTCTGCCACCCTCACTTGCGCCACCCATACTCGTACCGCCGTCCATACCGTCGCCGCGCGCCCATCCCCGCCCTCACCTCTGCTATCACTGCCCCGACGTCAACACCACCGCCGCCACCTCGCCATCGCCACCACAGCACCACGCCCCCCACACAGCTTCAATTATGCAAGGCCCTGCGTGCGGAGACGCGCCTGCCGGCCGGCCGGCCGCAAAGGGATTTATTGAAAGCCCCGCCTTGTCGGCTGGGGCCGTGCGCCGCGCCGCGTCGGGGCCCCGGGCGGCCGCCCGCTCCGCCCCGCCCCCCGCCGTGGTTTGCTTTGCTTTACCCGCGCGGCCCCGCGGCGCCCGGCCTGGCCCGCCACGGGAACTGGGGACTGAAGAATCGGACGGCAAGCGGACGGGCCACGTCCGATTCTTCTGTCCACGCTCCACACACGATGACGACGGCGGCGACGACGAGGGAGAGTCGTCACGGAGAGAGTCGGCGGCGGGCGATGGGTCAGAACGAGGCGAGACGAGACGAGGCGAGGCGCCCTGGCCGGCCAAGCGCGTGCGGGATGTGTGCACAGTGTCCACACTCATCCCACGGCTGCTCCGCCAACCCTTCTGACATCTCGTCTGCCACTATTTGCCCGCCTATGTTTCTCTCTTGTTTTTATACACTTCCTCGTTTTTGCATTGTTGATTTTACCTTTTCCATTTCAAGAAGTTGGATGAACTGCAAGGCGTATCTACGGTATGGCAGACATGGCACGTGCATTTGCGCCACTTACAGGGGCGCTATTTAGAGTATACCCGCTAAAACAAATAACAACAAACCTAAGGATCCTGACAGGGGGCGCAAATTCTATGCTTGCCATGGGCGCCAAAACACCTACATACGCCACTGGATACAATACACTGAACTTAAGACACTTACCCAATCTTTATTTTTCCCTTAGTTCTAATATGCAAATTCGTAGTGTATTGTGTTTAATTGGAGACCAATCAATTACTATGTCAAATTAAGCACTTAAGAGATATTTGGTAAATACTGTATTGGAAGTAAAATTTAAGAAAAATACTCTCTAATACCTATAAAGACAAGTATTCACCAACTACCAAACGAAAAGAAAATAAAGTTCTTTTCATTTAGACAAAAATTACGGACATACTATTCCATTATGAATTTACGGTTATGTATGTCGGATAAGTTTTGGACGAGATCTCGATCTAAGTTTATCTACAAATCAATAGGACGCCGACCCTCCCACGCCTTCACATCCAGCTGAACTCCACACGCCCACGTACGACAGTCCTCTCTAGTCAAATAGTGATTTTGAAGATTTTAACGTAATAATTCAATCAATCAATCTTTCTTCAATCAATCAATCAATCAATCTTTATCTTAAAAATTCCTGTTAAAACAAAAACTGGAGATGGAAATAATAGGATTAGCATGCCAACTTGAGATATCTGTGTTTTGTAAACACAATTAACAGAAAAATGAATAACTTCCTCTGGTACTGTCTAAGGAAATTACATTTTATTACCCTGAGTCCAGATTCCTTCACAGAAATTAAAATTTCTTTTTGACACACCTTTGCGGAACAGATTACGCTTTTCAATGTGCGTGTTTACAGCCATTTGCATACACTCCCGTGCGTGCTTACTCGTACGCCGGTCTACCCCTAAATCTGCATACCCGTCTGTTCTGCCTGCCTCAGCAGTATACATAGAAGACAGCTTACCTACACCATTGACGTCTGCTTCTGTGCACTCCTATTAGTCTAGATGCGGGGTGTCCAACTTGCAAGGCCTCAAGGCCCGCCACTAATACCTTTAATATGGCTTCGGACCATATTTTCATAACTCGGGCGATCCACACATGACTTCCTCGAATTGTTGATCTCGGCAGTTTACCCCACTGATCTTAAGCGGGGGGGGATGGATGCGGGATATCAGGCCGTACCATGCATAACGCAGGGAAACAAACTGTGATGAATTTGAATTTCCGAATTGACGAAAAAATTCTTGACTTAACCTATGTTTGTATTAAGGGAGTATTGACCCCGACAGGGCGCGTGTTCTCGCCCGACATTGGCAACGAGGGACTTTCACTTCTGACTAATAACCTTTCGCGAGTCACAATAAATGTCACGGCGGGCCGCCCGTTGGACAACCCTGGTGTAGATAAATGCCTGTCTCTGAGTGCAACCGCACGTACATCTGTATGTCTGCATGGCCCTGCGTCTGCTTGTACACACGTCCGTTTTTCTGCCTGGTCGTAACGCATCCGTCTACATCAGCATATCTATGCCAGCCAGTTAAAACGATAGCAATACATATATGCAGATAGACATTAGCACATATGACTATTCATTTACCACAGGGAGCGATGGTGGAGCGTCTGCCGACGGAGCTGATAACGGGCAACAAGCGCGGGTGCGAGCGAGAGCGCGGTCGCTTTGTAAAAGACCAATGAACAGCAATTAGCCATGTAGCGGCCGCCTCGCTCGCTGAACCGCAACACACCCGCAAAGGCGCTGTCAATCAGAGAGGCTAGGAGAGCGGGGGAGTGGGTCTGGGACGCGCCGGCCGGAGACGGGCCCAGGGTCGGAGGCTGGGAGTGGGAGTGCAGTGGAGTGGGGGCGGGCAGAATGAAAGCGCGGCGATGCCTGTGACGTCCATTCACTGCGCCAATTGCATTTCTGCCGCCCGCTACTGTGGCGCCGTTGATTGAAACGCCGGGCCGCAGCCGCAGCCGCAGCCGCCGCCACCGTTGCTACGCGAACGAGTTCTGAGGTTCGAGAGACTACAACAGTGAGCAACTTTTATTTTTATTTGAAATTCAGACCGGCTGATAGTATATATCAATTCAAATGATTTTGTGATTTTCGTAATAAATAGTGGTGCTAAAACAGCACGTACTTTCTCGTCTTTAGTAATAGTTATGTTTATACAATTTCTTCACTATTTATACCACTATTTCTCTTCGAATTAACACATCTCAGTCGTCATTTTTTGTAAAACTCATTTGAAATCGTCGAATATTAGGCGCGAAAATTAAATAGTTTCCAGCAATAGATTTTTTATTCAAAACTTTAAATGAAAATCTATTTCAGGCATTAAATTCATCGTATAAGGTATGCAGTGCATTCACGAACATATCGGATGAGTTTTTGAGCCTTACAATATTCTTCGTAAGCAGTACGCGAGAAAGTAAAATAATCAAAAGTTAAAAAATAATACGATACTGAGAGTGTTTGGCAAAGAAATGCAAATATATCGAAAAATAAGTATAGGCTTTTGGAGAAAAAAATTATGTCTAATTGTACGTGTTGCAGCGTCTTACGATCAGATCGACGTAATAATGTTATAATGATAATTAAACACTATGGCATTGTAATATTCTACAAATATATAAAAGTAATAGTTAATATACCGCGGACGAAAGGTAACCGTCATTATCGCCTTCTATTATAAGTACGGCGTTACAACAATGACTAACAAACAACAATGAACGCTCATCTATTAGTTTTCACATTTAATACAAAGGACGTAATTTAAAGTGAAATAACATAAATGTAATATAAATATAATAGACCATAATAAAATGAAATACGAAATAATATACAAATTTTAACTTACGTAACATCCAACTGAGTAGCACTATCATTCCCTTTAGGTTCACGAAGCGCAGTAAATTGCAAGCGGGGCGATTTATGTTTGTCGCCAAGTTACACAAAAATACTCAATCTTTTCAAAAAAATTATTTGACCTTATTTGAAGTTCTGTTTTTGATGAACACATTTCATTAACAAAAAGTGTACATATATAATTGTAGTTGTAGGAAGACGCCGAAAAAGTTTGATTTCGAAAAATCAGGGTTTTTAACCAACAAGAGACATGCACCATTTTATTAAACATCCTTCTGACTATCCAACAATAAAATTTAATCAAAATCGATGGAGCTTTTTTGTTAATATTGAAAATGTCCCAGGGGCTTCATGTAAAGTATCCCTTCATGTAAATTAAAATACTGGTTTCAAATTCAAGGGGTCACGACATCAGCCAAATCCATTGGGGAATATCAATTTTTGAGAAAATCGGCTGAACGGTTTAGCCGCTAGCGTTGTTCACAGACACGACGGACAGACTTTGCCGTCAATGGATTTTTCAGTATCGCGGTAGTGGCTAGCGAGAAAGTAGTAGTAGTAGTAGTAGTAGTAGTAGTAGTAGTAGTAGTAGTAGTAGTAGTAGTAGTAGTAGTAGTAGTAGTAGTAGTAGTAGTAGTAGTAGTAGTAGTGGTAGTAGTAGTAGTAGTAGTAGTAGTAGTAGTAGTAGTAGTAGTAGTAGTAGTAGTAATAATAATAATAATAATAATAATAATAATAAGAAGAAGAAGAAGAAGAAGAAGTATACGGTCATGCATCAAGATAACCCACGTATGAGGCTGGTAATTAAATATGACCGAAAGACTGGGAAAAACAATAATTGTAAGTGAAGCAAGAAGCATTCGAAGAAAACAATACAAGACATGAAGAATGGTACAGGTAATGAGCTGCTAATGTTAACTGACATAAAATGTGAGTCACGAAAATGTTAACGAAACCATGGAGAGACAGACCACTATATGAACAATATCTAAAAAGAATGGACAACAGAACAAAGACCAATTTTTATAAGCCTTTAAACGGGCAAAATGAAGTCAGAATCGCAAGCCGATGTAGTAGCTGCCCAAGATCACGCACTTAAAACACTTATAAGAAAGCGGTTCTCAAATTTCCAGGATGAGAAATGTCATATTTGTCAGGAGCACTTTTGTGGAAACCATTGATCAAATCGTCTCGCTTGGCCAATTCTAACAAAGTGAAATTACACAAAAAAGCATGATAGGATTTGTAGTCAACATTCAGTGGATGGGATCTGTAGTTACCCACACTGACCGTCCTGTAACATCCCTAAAGATTGAAGCATATACTCCAAGTGATACTCACCAAAACGTGTGACGTCTGTTGAATTGTGTACAATATTCTACAACCAACAATACGAAACGATAGCAGCAAACATGCCGGATAAATGTTCATGGCTTTTGGAGAAACAATTATGTCTAATTGTATTGTTGCAGCGCCTTA
>JAHLJT010008446.1:211868897-211893637 GCA_031308135.1 Acheta domesticus
GAGCACGCAGGGCGCCCCGTCGGTTTTATGACGGCGACAGCTGTTGCGACGGGGGCCCGCGCGGCCCGTAATGGGAGCCGAACGATCCTGTTTTCTATCCCACGCAGCGGCTCCTCGCGGGGCGCGAACGGGCGCCGAGCACGCGAGTCGGGTCGCGTCGCGCCCGCGGGCGAGGGCGGAGGCGGAGGGCAGGCGACGACGTGGACAAGCTGGGGGCGGCGCGCGAGAATGCACCCCCGGCTCCAGGCGCTTCTCATTGGATTGGATTGAACAACGAAAACTGCATGTGAAGTATAAGGGAGCAGTACGATCTGCGTACGTTCTGCAATCTGCACGTACCATCTAAGAGCTTCTTCTCCAAGATTTTATTTATTTACATATTTATTCACTGCAAGTTCACTATAAAGTATACGCTAAACAACAACAACAAATATTGTTGCGCTGCAACTCAGTTAGGTTAAGCCAATTTCGGCGAATTGTAAATTGTAACGGGGCGTGCATTGTTCACATCTACTCTCAGCACCACTGGTACATAAACAAAGCCACGTTGGAGAAAAGTCTCGGAATTAAAAAAAACTTTCTTTGAAACTAGCCTCATTGCACATTTAATGATGCCAAACTGTACAAAAATATTCATTTCATTCGTTTTACAAGAATGTTTATATTCATCAAAGAAATAAAGTACTTTTTGAATAATTAAAAGTGATATTTGAACCAGATAATGTAATTAATTTGAAGTTAAATACGTAGGACAAAACTGTAGTACGTACGCCAGAGACGGAATGGTCTAGTTTTGAACGAATGATAAAAGAAAACAAAGAATATTAATGAACGTTTTTTTGGAAAATATTTGATAAATAGCGGGATTCATAACACGCTCCATCCCAGCATCTACATTTATCACAGAAAAGAGAACAAAACCAAGATCGAGATTATACCGAACATCAGGAAGAAATATACATTCCACAATTGCAGGATTGACAAACGACACAAAAAGGAAAATTCTGTAAAAATAGTCAAGGCGACTGGGTCCAAAGGTCATTCGGACATTACATTACCAGGGTATTTAAATATTCAGTCTTTTACATGCGGCCACCATTTACAACAGAACTTCACTCGGTCCAACTGTTCGAGACCCTTTCACATGCAATGACTAACCTCCACCCTTGCACGAGGTAATGGTAATGCAGGTGTATACTACGAGGGGTTTCCGCCAGTACTCGATGCCCACCGCGCTTCCTGAGGTTTCGTGACTGGAGAGGTCTTGAAGTGGTTGGGTCTGGCACAAACGGAAGGAGGGGGAGTGAGTGAAGCAGCACAGAGTGCGAGGAGGCAGAGAGCGGCAGAGTCCCTACAAGGACGTGATAGGTGTCCGTTCAATTGTCGCTTTCTCACAAGGGATACGGTTCTCGAGAGGAGGTAACTCAATAACTAGATAATCACATATGTGAGAACTGATGTTTGATTGTGAAGCCATGTGACTGTGGCGGTGAGTTAAATTGTGAGTATGCTGGGTGAAATAGATATTGGTGAGGTGCGATTTTTGAGACACAGTTGTATCTGTTTGAAAATATTACGTATTCATATTAAATATAGCTAGATGTAAAGAATTTGCAAACACATTACCAATTTTTTAAAAAAAGGAAGAACGGAAACAAGTATGTGTTTTAGAGAGCCGGAGTGTCGAATTTCTCTTAACGATAGTTGATAATTGCGTTGGAAAATGTGAGTTGCACCGGCTGAAGTTTGTGTTATGAAAAAATGAAGATTGAAGGTCGGATCATCGTATTCTTTCAAAGCTGTTTCTACTTCGGACTATATCCACCAATTTTGGATAATGTGAACATTAATCTCTTTCCCCACAAGTCATATACATTTTTTACTGTTTTTTGACCAAATAAATTAATAAACCGGCTTAGTCAGATTCAAACATAAGAATTAGTTAGATTCGAACGTTAGCTGTAACATATCCACCATCAAAAATAGTAAAAATTGTTTACCCTTTGGAGATAAGATAAATTTTCTAGATCTGGTCTTGATCAAGAGGTATCTCAGTATTCTATGAATAAAGGGGCATCAGACGAAATATCACACAGAGAAGGGGGTCATAGATGCATAAAAACTTCAGAATAATTGTTGCAGACATGAAGAGTATTTTAAAACAATATATTAGTTATCAGATTTCTAAAATGCGATTGTAATTATTATGAACCTAGCATTATTTTCTTTTTTGATATACTTTGATCTAGGCATTTCTTCGCAATTCGTATTCAGAGCCCTTAAGGGAGCATCTCGATACTTCTAATAAACTATACTACAAGGCAATAAGGTCCAATCAACGGACAGCACTCAATTAGCGGCTACAGAAACGTAACTATAAACAGCTGAACATCCCAAAACTCGTGAATTGCGTAATAATATCACAAACAAATTCCTTCGCAAGCCATAGATTGCAAAATACAACAACCGCTTCCTAAAAATATCGCGAATTTTTATAATCGGGGGCACGAACGACGAGGTCGACCGTCACACCCCCCAACAACATCGGCCCAACACCAGCAAAGCGGAACAGAAAAAAGCGCACGAAATGACGCTGAACATGATCTCGCGCGGGAAACAGATGCAAGTGCAGCGACCGCCCAATGCAGCGCCACACGTAAACGGCCGGGCCTGCAACGCGCGGAATGCCAGCGGCGGGATCGCGTGTCACAAAAGTGAATTGCCCGAAATTCAGACGCAATATCCGCCATATAGGAGAGAGTGTTGCGCCCGCCACTCTGCACGACGCGACCGGTAAATTCACATATCATGTACGGCACTACATCACTGCATAAAATGACATTTAAAAAATGTAAAATCGATTTAGAAATATAAAAAAGCACTTAATATTTTAAAAGCAAATAATTTCAAATAGTTATACATTTAGTCTTTCGATTTGGCAATTACTTTACGTGGCATATTTCTTTGTTAAATAAATTCATTGCCGCATCGAAGGATTAAATGTTCAAAATTATTTTTTAAATTTTGTTTGCTTTTATATTTCGACGTTTGTTTCACATGTTTTTAAATTACATGTTTATTTTTAACTTCTGAAAGGCTTCAGTAGAAAAATAAATATCGTTCTCTTTGCAACATCTCTCTTTATCTCTCATCTCTCTAAGGTTATGTACACTTTTGTGTAATTTTGGAAAATTTTGGTATGATTCGATGTACTCTCTTTATGCGTGGAAAAAGTTTAAGAAAATAATAAGACTTTTTTTTTGAGAAAAAAATTGTTAGCATATTTTTTAAGAAAAAAAATGCCATAATTTGATTCAAAATAGCGGGAAGACTACTAATATTCTGAACAAAGCTTTTACACGTATAAACGCCAAAAAGGCACACAGTGGACATAACGTGATTCTGAATTTATGACAAACTTTCACAAGTTTTAATATGATCTGGTATATTGCTCCGGTTAGATAAAGATAATATTGTGGATAATAACAATGCTCTTACAAAATTGTTTTTAGTCTACTCGATCCTCACATTTAAATTTAAATGTCTCTGTGTGTCCGCAGTGGGTTATCTAAATTGGGCAAAAGTTGTTTCAATTCGTACGCGATTTCCAGGATTTGTTGCTGACTACTTGTTTTCCCAGCCTACCACCCACATGCACAGAGAAACTGAATCATCCAGTGGAGGATTCCTCAATAAACATTAAGCCATTTCATTCCACGCCCGTCGGCGTGCATGTATGCACAAATGAAAAATAAATGAAAAGAGGCAACGTCCGTTTAAATAAACAATAGTAAGACCAAATATATACAGGAGAATTTGCACATGCAACTCCATCTGATTTAGCATTTCGTTGGTAAAGTATACTAACGAAACTTTGTTTAAACGAGGAATAAATCATGTCCTGAAGACCCCCTTACACCAATAGTAAGTCCCTAGACTGACACTTCTGAAAATAAATGGACCTCCTTCACGTGGAATTCACTGTTTCAACGAATCATTGCTCCGAGTTATTACCGGATCAATTCACTCTAAGAAATAAGTATTCTACACACAACTGTGACTAATTTTTGTTGAAGTTAGGAAAGTGATTGTAAATTATTGCACACTGGAAATGGACGTTCGGGTACTTAACGATGGAATGAAAAAACAATAATTTGGTCAAGAAATACGAAGAGAATGAACATTGTGGTTTTACAATCAATCTATCAACAATCAATCAATGTGGTTTTAGCTCAGAGGTACGTTTTCAGCATATTGCCTATTAGCTAAACTAGGTAATCTAACCGAATGAACTTTCAAAGGAAATTCTGAGGAATCAGCTTTCAAAGGAAGAAGACGCACGGAAGAAAGTTTTGATAAATGTGATTCCCAACGTTAGGAAGCTATTGGAGAAAGAAAAATATCCGCCATTTTTTAACTCAAGTCTGTGCCATTTCAACAATTCTCGACCTATTGATCATTCACTGTTTCTCCACCCATCGCGGTCACGCTTCTCGGGTGCAAGTCAGCGGGCCTGCAGGGTCTGAAGGGGCAGGCCCCCTCAGCGGTTGAGTAAACACGCGCGTGCCGCATGAATAAGAGACGCAACTGCGCTATTAATCTCCCTTCGCCTGGGCGGTGGTTGCACTCCATCAACTTTCCGCCGATTCATGAGGCGCCATAAACATTTCGCCTCGGGCGACCGCAATTAGACGCCATGAGCCGCCGCGCCACGTGCGCCGGTCGAAGCCAGCCAGGAGCGCCGTCGCAACAAATCGTCGGGACGGGCGACTCGCCGCTCGCGTGAATGATGGAGGGCCGTTTGCGGCTTGCGGCTGTCACAACAACCGTTGCCTCCACAGCAACTCTGACCGGATCCGAGTGCCGACGGTGGCGGGTTTTGGCACTTCCACGTAAATTCTAGTATTTAGGCGAAGTTTGTACTTGTTTTCGACCCTATCTACATAGCTTGGTAGTATTCAGCCGCTGTCTGGAAGATAATTCTAACGGTCGGCTGTTCAGATTGGTTGATTGATTGATTAGTGATTTCGGATGCGTCAACGGCTGTCATTATTCCCGTAAGCGCAGTGGATGATTTTCCTCGGGAGGTGGCAATGGCCTTCCCCTGCTGGGTGGTGAAATCCGGTGCCATCCTACCTGTCGGCTAGCGGGTTTTCCCAACCAGGTATCTCCCACCAGCAGGACCCATCGCCCCGACCGGGACATTTCTAAGCTCTCGACCGCCCGGTCTCCCGGCATGTGTGGTAGTGTAGTCAATGTGTGTGTGTGTGTGTGTGTGTGTGTGTGTGTGCAAGGGGTGAAGTTAGAACAAGGAAGAGGAAGGAAAGATGGTGCGCGGTCCGTGGCCCACTTGTTAGGGTACTGCTCCGGCATTCCCCTGATGTTGATTGGAGAAACCACGGAAAATTACCGATCAGAGCAGCCGCCGCTAGAATTCTCCTCCAGACAGCGACTGAATTAGACCTAGCTATTTGGCTAGTGCCGATAAATCTGCTACAGTCAGGTCTGGAACCTAGGACCTCCCAGTCAGAGGCACTGCAGTGAGATCAGTTGTCCTCTCCCGGTTTCAGATATAGTTTAATGACGTTTCTTCGATCAATACCAGGCGAACACCGGAGCAGTTTGGACCACGTACCGCACGAGATTTTCCCCTTCTTCATTCTTGTTCCCTCCTCTCCTCGCACACACACATTCACTGCATTAACATATAAATCGCGGCACCACTCGGAAGCTTAGAGCTTGTCCCTCCTGGGGTCGTGCCCCGCTGGGGAGAGATACCTGAAAGTGGGAAAGCCCGAAAGCCGACATGTAAGTTGGCGCCTAATCTCGGGATATCAAACGAGTAACACTGCCATATCTCGGGATATAATATGAACTGCACGTACGGGGCTAATGACCACAGTACGATGTGCCCGGGAACACAAAAAACTCATTCACTCACTCACTCATTCACTAACTCACGCGGCTTGCGGAACTGAACGCTCCGCCGCGTTGCCACAAGCGCCGGGTTGCTGTCGCCGGCGGTGGATGGAAATTGTGCTTAATCCAGCAAATGTTTACCGCATCGCCTCGTATTTCTGGCTTGAGGTATAGGTTCGCAATTAACCATAGGTTCTCGAATCGCATACCTTTCAGATCATCTGGTGATATATCTCTCTCTAACGGGATATTGTGCACGAAGTACAAGAGCTAATCCTTGGTTCACAGACGGTAGTGGCGGCAGTGAATTGTTGTACTTAATCCAGCTGCAAGCGTTTACCACATTGCATCTTTATCTCTGGTGTGGTTTTCTAAAAAAACTATCAGTTCTCACATACGCCGCGGGCTTTTATAGATCTTCTGGTGCCACATTCCTAACGAAATGATGGTGGTTCTATATGGCAAAAGACCAAGACGAAAAAGCTGCCATTTGATATTCCTAGGCAAAAGTGAAATGATGAATGATGATTTATGCGATTATATGAGGTACGCTACGGTTAGCCTTGGCTTATCATGACACAAGCACAAGGCAAAAAGGTTTAAGACCTTCGCAGAATTCGAACCAACTCAGCGCAGAGCGATATCAGCAGCTGCGCTAATAACGTCCTTGTAGATACAAGACTGGACACCGATGATTTTCGTCAAGGAAGCTATCGATACATTTAACAATTTACTTTATTGAATAGTAAATTTTTAATGTCTTCTCAACATTACAATACATTCTTTGCTCCTAAATACTCATGCCATACACGATTAAAATGTAAGCAAATTAATCCTGATCAATTCACAAATTTATTTAACGTCAAAAATGGTAACGAAATGTTAGAGGGATTACAGTCATTTTATTGCTGTAAAAAGTGTGCAATTATCATTAACGCAACTAGCAAGAGAAATGGGTTTAACTCCATGAGTAATGAGGTTAGAAGACGATTGTGATTGCACGATTTTTTATTACTAACGCATTTAAAAGCCGCTGAGCCGCATTTATAGTCTGTTGACAGCAATTTTCAGAAGATTTTTCTCTAATAAATTCAGAGAGGCATGTCACTTTCTTGTTTGATATATTACCAGATACTACGGCAAGGACACGGAATGAAATGATACGAGCGCATATAAATGCACATGAAATTAAAATCATGTGTTTTACGTTCTATTATCAGACGATGCGGTTATGAGAGTTTAATGGCACTCCTGCAATAAAAATGCGCCAACAATGCCAACAATTCTTCGCATGGGTACACAAGCTTTAATGGGAATCTGAAGCCGAGAAAATAAGAACAAAATAAAATGGACGTTTGTACTTCCAAATGGTAAGTCTATCGCCATTATAGGCAGACAATTTGGGGCCTATGTCCGCTTTGGATACACTTACTTCACAAACTAATTTGTCAAAGTAAACATTTGAACTTTTTTTCTTATGAATAACATTTAATACCGTACAATTGTATTCCAAAGAGTACAGAAGAGTAAATAACTCTTTTACGGACTTAATAGTCTGTGATACAGTCTCAGAATCTTTGGTTCTCAGAGGCAACTGCGCTGATATCGGCTGACTCCCATTTAAATACAAAAAGAAATAGCACGACGATTGCGCGATCCGTGAGCTATTGTGATCTGTGAGCTGAGAACGATTGAGCGGAGTATTCCAGAGCTGAAACTAGGGTTCAAATCCCGGCCGCTACCTTTGGAATTTGTGGTAGATAAAGAAGTTCACGGCAGGGTTTCTCAGGGTTCTCCCATTTTCCCCTGCCTCTCATTTCACTATTACTGCATTATTCATGTATCTCATCTTCGCAACACCCTACTCATCAAAATCATGCGCCCATTTTCACGTAAGTCCGTAAGGTATCGAAAGGTAAGGCCGGCGTCGGTAGCCGAATTACTTAACTATACTCCGTGAAGTCATGGAGGTTAAGCAACTCGAGACATCGCGGATACTTCGATGGGTGACCGTTTGGGAACCCCGGAGGTATAACGGCACCGAGCCACTGACCGAAGGAATAAACGACAATGACTGACTAGGTCTGTCTAGATTAAAGGAAGGCACGTTCGATACCAGTAAGTGGCTATAAATAGAACGCTGTTACAAATTAACGCAACAAAACTAAAAAAAATCACTAAAAAGAGTAGTATGATAATTAATGATAGAAATAAAATATACTCGAAAAATGTGGAAGATAAGTTTGGTACAGAGTAAACAGTCAATTGTTTTAAAGACTCACAAAGAACATCGAGTACGAGGAACAAGAAAATGACTTCCGGGAAGCCTTTTGGTATATCACTACCATATATTTTTATACGCCACGACAATCTGAGTTGGTAACCGTTTACACCATCCCCGGGGACGATGCTGCTGGATACAGGAGCTTACGAGTGAATGTTCGCAGCGCACTCTCATGGCAAGGCTCATTTTGCGGGAGTGCTGCAGATCGTAGCGGAACCAATTGGAGAATGGACTCAGTCAGTTCCTTTATATATTCATTCTAAAATGCGTCAGAAGAAGAAAATTCGACCATTCATGTTCTCGCAATCTCAAAATCACACACAAATCCAAAAGTAAAGTAAAATATACAAACTTCTCAATGAATATCGCAGCTATTTTCTGTATCCAGCGTCCCATATTACACAACTAGTTTCACATAAGACGTGAAGTCAACTCTCTATCAGAGGAATATACAGTAAATTCAGAAAAAAAGATTACATTCAATTAAACAAGATGGCCTGCAAGCATGTGAAGCGCTAATTAACACGGATTCACTGGGAACTTGCTAAGATGATTATTTCTTGTAAGGCAGCAAGTCAAGTAGATGCGACTCCACACATACCTTCGAAGGAAAAACAACAGTACCGTGTGAAACTGCCTTCAGAAAGGGGGAATAGGTAAGATTTAAGACAGTCATAAACGTCATGAGTACGTCTTCCTGTATAAGAGCAGCATGGTCGAACAAGCCCATTTTTGACGTCAGGAGGGAAAAGAGCCACCTGACAATGAGCCAACCCAGTGTTGGTCTCTTACACGCAAACGGCGGGAAGGGAGGCGCCTAATGATACATTGTTAATAAAATAGGCTGTATCACCTGAAAGCACGAATGTGGTGAGAACTGATCCACGAAAGACATATGGGGGAGCTGGAACAATGTAAACGAAAATCGAACACGAAAAGGAAATTCATTTACTATAACATGATATTTGGCACGTCTGATAGATTGGGAAAACCCTTTTCAGCCTGACCAAAAACGAAATACCGGCATGAGAAGCAATAAGAACTAGTGGTTCTATAACAGAACTTTCTCACATTATTTGTGACATTTAAAATTTTCGAAAATTCAAAGAGTTCAATGAATCTGAGACCTGCGCAATTTTTACGCGTTCTTTGCTCTTCCTGAGGAAAAAGTTTAATCGAAAATTTGAAGCTATTTTTGAGTTCATTTTGAAAATGTTGTTAAGGCTTCACGTAAAGTACCCCCCAAAATCGAAATATCCTTTTAAAATATGCAGGGCCTCGAGTTAGGCCAGACCGATGTACGGACAGACATTTTGCCGTAATCCAGTTTTTCGTTATCAGAGACATAAAACGTGGATTCGGATTACACAAAGTGTTAAGAGGAAATAATTTACTACATACAGGAAAAAAATTTATACACTTTTTTTTACCAGGAGAGATTTACCAGGAGAGATCAACTGATGTCACTGCAGTCCCTCTGAACGGGAGGTCCTAGGTTCGAGTCCCAACTGCGGCAGGATTTTCGACACTGGCTTGTCAGCTAGGTCGAATTCAATCGCTGTCTGGAGGAGAATTCTAGCGGCCGGCTGCTCTGATCGGTAGTTTTCCGTGGTTTCTCTGATCAACACCAGGCGAATGCCCGAGCAGCACCGTAACAAACGGGCCACGGACCGCGCGCGATCTTTCCTTCCTCTTCCTTGTACTATCCTCACCCCTTATACTAACATGCACTAGTCTACCACACATAACCGGGAGATCAGTCGGGAGCTTAGAGCTCATCCTGGCTGGGGCGGTGTCCCGCTGGTGGGAGATACCTGGTTGAGGGGAAAACCACGCTAGTCGACGGTAGGTCGGCACCGTATCTCGCCATCCAGCAGGGAAAAGATCACCGCCACCTTCCGAGGAAAAATACACACTACACTTACGGAACATTACCTCTTTAGTTGACGCGGCCGGAATCACAATCAATCAATCAGTTTTTTTCGACATCAGAATCCACACAATGTGAGTTCTTCTATCGAAAAATCTCGGATTTTTTGCCGCTGCATTACAATATTTTCATTATTTCTTACGTAGTATGGCGAGAAAGTAAAAGGTACTTTAAGATTATTTTCTTCTAGTAATTTTTTTTGACAGTATTTTCGGCAGAAACAAGCTCTGGGGAGTTGGGTCACTGATTAACAGAGGACGAGAGCAGAAGACAATTTCTTAGTTCTCGAGTTTCGGCAAGAAGCATGGTTCAAATCTACAACGCTAGCGCAGAATGGTGGCTGTCGCTGGGGGCGTGTTCTATTTAGGTCAGTCAATCCGTACACAAAATGGGAAAAAGCAGAGAGTAAGAAGTAAAAAACATGTAGGAGACTTCGTTAAGAAAATGGACCGTAGTGATGAATGAAGCGCCCTCGGAAACATGATCCATGTTGAAACCTGCAAGCAGCACACCGGAAAGACCCGTGGCTTCACACATATGGTCGGAAACTTAAACGAAAACCACATGGCGCCAGATGAGGGCGCCCTGTTGCACAGGAAAGCCACGTGAACCAAGACTGTTGTGTCGAAAAGATTGTAACTGCAATTGCAACCAACCGGGAAAACGGAAGAGTACGATGAACTTGGAGACAAGCGGTTTCGGCACGCAAGGGACAAGAGCACACGCAAAATAAGGATCTATACGTTTAGCAGTCGATAGAATTACTACAATTATCGCACAAAGGACAGCCTCGCATCTGACCAAACTTCCGAAGAAAATGACAGGTGGTAACCGAGTTGAATGTCTGTTTAAAGACGTTTATAGCTCGGAACTAAGCATGGTTTGTTAACGAAACGATCAAGAGAAAATTACAAACCTTTACATACCTGCAATGCATTTTAATAATTTGATGGTTTCGAAAATCAATAACACAGAGTTCGAGCCTACGTCTAGCCAAAGTGGCACGAACTCAAATGCCAGGGTTCTGACATGCGTATCGGTTCTACTGTGAGTGACAGTTTCTTCAATTTACAGAAAGTCTTTTCGGCCACGATGCAAACATCGTTGTAATTTGCTAGCTTGTCTTACCAATTTACACGTTTTGGGAAACACTTGAAAATATGTATGCTGTAAACAAAAATGATTTCATACCATTAGCATGTTTCTCGTGAAGTCATACCAGTGATATTTAACAAGACACGTTGCTATTTTCTTCGAAATGTGATCCGCTGGAAAAGACTGCCGAGAAGTTCCGAACTTCATCAATTTTACGTGAGAGAGAAAACGTTTATTTATTATTGAACCATTTCCGGGAGAACAAACTCGTATTGACCTTTTAGCGGGAACTATTGAGATGTTTCGTGAGTTAAAAGGGAAGTTCTGAGAAAGCCCCTTGAGACGAAAGAGTTCTATTTTCAACTTCTCCGCGACTGTAGAGCGCCCGAGCACTGTACCCTTGAGCATTTAGATACTAGTCAAGGGCATCTATTTCCTACGCTGATGTTACGGGATGCAGCTGCACTATCGATGGCATCGGTCAACATTTTCTGCGTTAGAAGCACTTAACTTGCAAAGCGTAGTTCCAGAAACCGAACACAATATCCGTTTTGCATGTAATATATTAATGGCAAACGATTCACAATGAACATAGATACGATGTAGAAAATGGTCATGGAAATATAAGCGCTGGAAGGAAACAAAAATGAGATTTAGATGTTGCTCGTAATGTTCCCACTTTGTCATGGATATTAAATTAGCCTAAATTCCGTACACAGTATTAAATATGAAATTTAGAACAGAGAAACTTCCGAGGCTTGAGGCTTCATGATTAACTATAACAATCTTTCAAAGAGCAAGGGATTGGATTAATCCCATTCGCGCGGTGGACATAAATAGCTCTGTCCAATCTAGTCACGAGTATCAATTATACATTCAATCGCCCCGAATGGGCATGACTAGAAGCAAGAACCCAATGGAGAATGACAGGCCTGCAGCCAAAGAAGCCACTGAAAGTTCACAGGAAATGTAGACTGATGAAGGATAATAGGACCATCGAAATATTCACACCTTAAAATAAATGTATTTCAGTGACATGCTAACACAAATATCACATCAACGGGTAATTTCTTTTGATGCCTCAAGTTATTCTTACTGGCTTGAAGATTCAACACATTGGTATTTGCTACAACGGCGAGGTCTGGGAACAACAGTGCCATAAGAGGAGTCCAGCATGTGAATCTTGAGTTTACAGGAAAATAAATTATAAAATGTTTATAAGTACTTATATTGTTTATTATAACCAGAACCGAACCTTATGACCATACCTGGAAATGGATGGCAGGTATGGTCAGGTATCAACCCGATTTTGACGGGTTGATTATGAAGAACATTATACGAATAATGATGGGATAATAGGAATATGGGGGACAGGAAACGGGAGAATTCCGAGAAAGCCTGCGGAGAATTCGCTCTGTGCACAACATCCAGTAGAAGCGATCGGAATTTGAACCATGGTATAAGCAGAAGAAGGCGAGCATTCCGCCCGCTTTATCACGAGCCCCCAAAAATAAATTGATCGTCACTGAGAAATACCATGGGGAGCGGGTAGAAAAAGCCACGAAACGAGAAGCTGGCGCTCTCCACTGCCCCAAGCCTCCGCGCACACGTCGAGCGTTCGCGGCGAGCCGAGTGACCGGGTCTTGACGCCGAGCACCCTGTCGAGGAGGCAGGCGGGCGCTCTGGAGCCCTCTCTTCCCCGCGAGCCCGGATTACGCGGCGAGCGGCTGGCGCTGCCGCCGACAGGCCGTGGCGGAGGGCCGGCCCGTGTGGCGAACACGCGATCGACGTGCCGAGCACGCTCGCCGCGGAAGAGGCTCACCGGAAGAGCGGGCGCGGTGCCACAGGGCAGGGCGGGGGCAGGGCGGAGGGGAGCGGGTCGGGGAGGAGCACAGACGGGCGGGGCGGGGCGGGGCCGGGCCGGGAGGAGCGGGGCGGGGCGGGTAGGAGAGGGGCGGGGCGGGGAGGAGCAGGGCGGGGCAGAGCGCGGCTGAGCGCTCGTCGACCGGCCTTCGTCGGCCCCTGCTCTCCTCGGGCGGCCGACGGCGTAAAGAGCCACTTGTGAGGACGCGCGCGGGGCGGACCCCTCGTCGGCCAGACAATGGGTGCCGCGTACAGCGGCGGCGGAGGCGACTGGGGGCGGTGGCGGCGGCGGAGGCGGCGGCGCTTGTTCCCGCTCCCCACCCTCCCGCGTGGCCTCAGGGCGCAGGACTCGTCCCCTTCACGAGAGGCGACGCCCTCTAACCCTCTCGCGCGTCGCCTGCCCCGCCACCGCCACCGCCGCCGCCGCCGCCTCTCTTCGCGTTCGCTGCGCCTCTTCAAACAGCGTTTGTTCGACCCCTGAACGCCAACGCCGCCGCCGCCGCCGCCGCTCCGCGCCGCGCCGCGCTGACGCACTGGGCCTGATGGGCCGGCGCGGCGCTGCGCGGCGGAGAGCGAAGGAGGGCGGCGGAGGTGGCGAGAGCGCCCGTGCCGCCGGCGCACAATGCGCCGCCCGCGGAGGGGTCGGCGCCCGAGTCAAAATCACCAAACTATTTAGTGCTTATTTATTTAACCAACGGGATTAAACACGAGGGGCTGTCTGTCACGGCGGAAGATAAAGGGCCTGCTAGGACTACAGTCGAACGGCACGCTTTCCGTGCCGAATATATGGGCCGCTCGTGATATCTGCGTCGTCCCAACACCTGATGGCGCGCGCGTGGCAAGTGATGAAGTGCGAGAATGAAAAATCACTTTTTTCTGTCAAATAATGGCGTTGGCAGTATATTTCAAACACATGGTAAACGGGTGTGTCCAATATATTGCTCATGCTTTTCACGTAAAGAGATGTATGGATAAACACTGAAGGTCAATTAGGGTCAATTGAAACGCTAAATACAGACCTAAATCACGTTCGACATTTTTAATATTTAGACGGAATAGGTGTTAAGAATGGATCCAAATTCGGTCGATATCGATACGGGGCGCCATTGAAGCCCCATCACCTGTTTACCTTCTTTTGGTTGTTTTCATTTTGTTTAAATTTGCACCTTTATCTACATCACAACAAAATTTGTTGTTGTTTTTTCTTGAAATTATTGGCTGTTTTATTTAATATTCCAATCTTCAAGACTAAGGTTTGACTAACCTACATAAAAATGTGCATAAAATAAATGTCTGAGACTAAAGATATTAGTCAGAAAAGTGCTTATAATTGAAAAAAAATCCAGTTCCCTAAATAACCCTCACGCAAGAAAGGAAAATCCAAACGGCACAGAGTAAGATGATTTCTTTTCGAGAAGGTTCACTATTAATATCAAATTGATATTAAGTGCTCCAACCGAGAGTACCAGAAACACGTTCTAAAATTTTACTAAACGTAATACTTTCTGTAGTCATAAATTGTAATGAATGAACTAAATGAACTAATGAAACTGCAACTTGTAATGTAGAGAAAATGGCATATATATTCCATTGGACCAATACAAAATGAAAATTGTTCAACTAAATCAATAATATTATTATATACATGCCATCTTTCATTCATTTATAAATGAGTGGATCCAAAGTTTTCTACATAACCATATAAAATTATCTGTTGGGATGCCCTGATTGAATTCAGTCTGTCGGCATTTCGGAAAGAATAATCACAACGAGGCACACCACCTAGATCTTTCAAAACTTACGGCGGAATGTTGTATTATTACGTTTGACTAACAATAGCATTGGGAACAATATCAAATTTTAGTTCCTGAAATACACCTCCTTCAATTCACCTCCATACAAGGCTTCCAATATTTCAGATTAATCCCTGCGTCAAATTGCATAGCTTACACTTAACGTTATCTGATATTTTTTATATACATTCTTCCATCGATAGCGTCTTCAATTTTCATTCTCCTCTCCTCCGACTCTTTCTACAAGTTCCTACAGATTCTAAAAGTTCCTAAATGTATTCCTTTCCAACCATAATAAAGACACTTGGGTTGCCTCATCTCTTTTCACGTTTTCATCATATACAAGTTAAGCTTTAATATTATACGCCCGGCAATGATATTTTAATCATAAGGTGATCAAGTTTCCGAGAGAGTCTATTTTCAAGAGTTCTTTAATTGAACCGCTAATTCTGTGAAACATATTTCTAAAAAGTAGCATTTTAAAGGAAAAGTAGCAGTTTAACATAAAACCCTCGTTAAAGTTGTTTTGCAGCACATAATCTTAATTTGATTTTTACTAAAAAAGTATTTGTTGCCAATAAGGAAATTACACAATTCTGCTCGTAGATACAAATCAATGTTCTCCGTAATAACTAATCTCTATCGCCACTCAAAACCAACTTTCACATACACGTTTATTGGGATGTCTCTAAAAGAACATTTTTAAGGACACAGCGTGTTTTGATACTTATGAGAAATACAACACAAACATTCATACAAGGGTTCATTACTCTCTGTTGCCTTCCAACACCTCTGTTTACGCCTGGAGGAAGAGAAGTTGAAATTCTCATCGATAACATCAGCCTACCAACGTTACGAGGCATTAAATTTTTACGCGAAATTTATTCTTAGGAAACAGGATGTCAGGAACGCGGTCAAACTAGAAGGCCATCATTTCATTTGTAGGTTTTTATGGTCCTTATATTCACCCTTTCACGAGTATAACTACGTGCATGGGGTATGCATATATTATGCCTGAACAGGTCCCCAGTGGACGCTAAGAAGGCAATAGCCATCCCAGTACCCAATCCAAGCTTTGTTGATCACGCTATGAGCAGGTCGGGTAATAATAAAATGTGTATTTTTAGGTTTTAAGCGTAATTCTACGTTACAGTGAATGCACAATTAAGAAAAAGGAAAATGAAGAATTGATATTATAACAGAAATATCTAAAACAGCTTTCCTGATAACTGTTTAATTGTTGCGTTAGAAAATAACCATAGTAGAAACGAAAGAAACGTTTAACACACACGTTTTTACCATTCAATTTGAGATCCAAAATTATATTCCTAATTGCTGAACGAACTCACGAATTCCAATGGACATCTGCATGTAATATGAGCCAGGAAAGCACAGTTCAAATACAACATACAGTTATTATCAAAACGCAATTGCAAGAGAAGAATATAGGAACGGATCTATAAATGCACCCGTACCTGTACCAACTCAGAAAAAGTAATATTATTCAAATGAAACAACAAACTGTGAAAGACAAGTTTTTACCTTCCTCATCACAAATCCCTCAAGATTGCTTCTTTTTTTTATTTTCGATCTTACTCTCGTTCAACAACTCGCGTAATCACTGAACTTAAACAGAAAAACTGACATATTTGCAGTACTACTGAAATAATCTAAATATACAATGAAATTTACAGAGTGAGACTTCACCTACAATGTTTACTTCTCTACTTTCTGTAAAACAAGCATTATTTTAAGTACTGAACTGCAGGAATGTTCATGTTATATCATTTAAATATTACGATGAGGCCAGATATATTAAAATAGGACCAAAGAAGTAATAATTCTGAAAATATTTTTATAAAGCCCAATTAAGTACACAGATCCAACGGAGGATTTCAAAGTGTGAAAGAAATTCACATACACAAACATTTTGAGCAAGAGTACGTTTGTGTTCAACCACCAAACCGCACAGGAATACATTGAAGGTACGTAATTACACCATCATTAAGAAAAGTAAAAGGGTTTATCGTCATTTTATTCAACAAATACAGATTTTCGAGACAGCCGTTGATCCTAATCATTTAAATAAAAAATAATTTAACATCAAGAGTTGAGTAAAACAAACAAATATTACGATAAACTTTTTGTATTGAAATGATTACGAAATGAAGTTATAAAGAATAAAAAAGTTTTATAAGCATTTTCCGAGAGCGTATTGCGCATATGCATATGCATTCATGTAGCTGTCCGGGACCATACATCCAAGGGTAAAGCAAGGTCCTCTGCCGGAATGTCTGAACGCCACCTCCCTGCGCTCGCGTATTCTTTCCCGAATATTCCGGGCGGGCGGGCGGGCGGGCGAGCGAGCACACGGCCGATAAGGGATCGCCGCTGCCCCGGCCGCGTGAGCCGCGTGCCGGCGGGGCCCCTCGTGCGCGGCGCTCGCGGCCGCGGCCGCTCGGGAGCGAGTTCGGCCGGCGCGGCGCGGCGAGGAGAGGCTCGCGCTCGGCCACCGCCGCCGATCACGATGCGGCGGCGGCCGCCGCCCCGAGCGCCCGGGGTCGAGCCTCCTCCGCGATCGCGTGCCGCACGGAGGCGTGGTGACTGCGGGGTGGGGGCGGTGGTGCGAGCGGCGGGTGGAGGAAGGCGGGAAGGGGGGAGGGAGGCGGTCGGGCGACCTGCCCGGCAGCGGAGACGCGAGAACGCAGCGGCATTCCAGCGGCCGCCGCCCCCGGCACTCACCGCTGCCGCCGTCGCCCGTGGGGGTTTCTCCTCCTGGGTTGGCCCTCGCCGCCCCGCCGACATCCACCGCGTTTCGCAGCGTCGACTTCTCCATACTGCCGCCACCGCTCTCTGTTCACCCGCCGTGCTCGTCTAGCCTTCTGTTTTCCACGCTCATACCTGAATCCGTGGCTGCTCCGTCTAATGCACTGCAATCCTGTCTCTTTCTTCATCCGCCCTTCGTCCCGTTTGTGCTATTATTGCTACCGTGGCCTCCCCTGCCTCCGTCGCTTCTTCAGGCATAGCCACATCATCTGCGTTCTCTGCCTTCTACGTACCTGCCAGCATATCCTCCGAAACTACTTCTTTCACCATCGCCACTTCCGACGCCTTTGCCGGATCTAGCACTTCCTCTCATTGCCATTATGGCAGTGCCATCGATCTGTCACCTACTTGACGTTATGCACCCTCAAGTGTCGTCTTCGCCTCCCCTTCCCTCTCCCCCTCCTTTTCCGTCTCGTTCGCCGAGCCCGACCATCTGCGCGCCGTCGCCACCGTAATGTACCACCTCGACTTCGGTGCGGGACGGCGTAACGCGACGAAACTTCGCGGAGATAATAAAAATGATGTGAGGTAGCGGATGTGGCGGCAATGGTTGACGTGAGAGGGACGGCGCGGGACGGCGCTGGAACGGCTGGGATGACGGCGGGATGGCGGCGGGAGGACTGCGGGAGGTCTGCGGGAGGTCTGCGGGAGGTCTGAGGGAGGTCGGCGGGAGGACGGAGGGGGAAGGCACGGGACTGCGCAGGGACGTCGTGGGGACGGCGGGAGGATAGTGGGACAACGGAGGAAGGACGGCGCAGGGACGGTGCAGGGATGGCGCGGGTCGGTGCGGGTAGGAGAGGAGCGGAGCGGCGATGCAAGCGAAACTTCGCGGTGGATGTTTTCCACGGGAATTAAAGGCGGGCCGCGCGCGCCTCTGTAATTTCCAGGTTGCCTTATGGAGTTGGGGCGGCGCGGCGACGTTTACGCCGCGGAACGCCCCGCTACACCCCGCCCCACGCCGCTCCGCCCCACGCCGCTCCGCTCCACGCCGCTCCGCTCCACGCCGCTCCGCTCCACGCCGCTCCGCCCCTCCCCGCCCACCGCCGCCCCGCCCCGCCCATCGCCGCCCCACCCCGCCCACCGCCGCCCCGCCCACCGCCGCCCTGCCCCGCCCACCACCGCTCCGCCCAGCGCCGGCCCGCCCCGCACTCATCTGCATTTTGTGAGATGCAAGAGCGGCCGCGTTGGACAAATAGCCTGCCCCAGAGGTTGGACGAGCGGTTAACGCGCGGAATTCACGCTGCAGAGAGCGGCCATCGATTCTCGCAGTGGGGAAGGAGCGCTTGAGGTCCTTTATGTTGGCCCCACCAATTTCTGTTGAATGTCGGCGAATAGTGCTGCACTTCGTGCAGTTATTGCACATTGTTTCTCTTTATTAGGTCATTTTGCATACGGGGACGACAAAATAATGGTTAGCCGTGTCAAGACTAACATTTAATTTTAATAACTATCTTATTTTTTTTCATTTTTATATTACTTGTTTTTAGAGTTCCTTTTCAAGATTTTCATTAATCGGGAGAAAATCAATAACTCTCCTTCATGTCACTGACATTTACACGTAGTTATGAATATTTGTCTAGTTGCAAGACGACAACCTATGTGAATCGCCTGATTTGTAGCTCGATAAATATTCTATCCTAAACCGTGGTATTACAGAAAAAGAAAAGAGATAAATCGTTTGTTTTTATTGAAAGTGGCAAGATGGTAGCAAAACATGCAACGAATGCATGTAAAATTGAAGTGATTCCATTATTTCCTCCTGCATATTTACTCCAAATTTGTTGCAGTGAAAAAAATGAAAAACGGCATTTGTCACGGAAGACATATATGATAAATCACACAATGAGTTTTTCGTCACTGACATAGTGCCCCAAGTCAGATAAATATATTTTCATCATACAATTTAAGAACTTATCTGTTCCTTCCCAATACTTCTCGTTTCAGTTTTAATAAAAGGTTTCAAATAGAAATCTGTAGTTATTTAACATTAAAAATAAAAGTAATGAAAATATTACATTTAAAAGGTGTAATCATAACTACAAGCAATAATATGTTGCACATGAATTGCCTTAGTACTAATAACCCGCAATGTGAAATAAATTAGGAACAATTCCTTTTATCATTTATAAGATAGTTGCTTCTAGTCTGTACCTGTGAAATGCGAGCCACTGCAGCCCATAGCTCGTCTGTAATGCAACTTGCATGTTAATACCTGCAGCATTGCTTCAAAATTGTAGAGCACGTTATTTAGAATAACGAGTTGAGTTATGCTTCTGTCGGGGAAATGGCGAACAATTTGCAAACTAAATGCAGGTGCGGCAGTGGGCATTGACAAACAAATGTCCGGCTGCAGACACTAATGAGGTCCGTAAAGGTCTATCACTGTCTCCAAATGCGCGTTAACATCCATATATTAACAGATATCCAATCGATCACTAATCACGTTGGAACAACATCCGTACAAGTTTTTAATGTTGAAGCCTTGATATCAAAAGCTTAAACTACATTGGGAAACAAAACAGATGGAAAATGAACGGCACCATGGCATTAACTTTACATTTATACGAAACCTTTCACATGCACAATTTTATATAAGTGAATATTATTAGTACTGGTAATTGGTTGATTGCAAGTTAAAAAATTCATAGATTTGTTGCCCACATTCATTACAGATGAACGTTAAAAATTAGACTGGAGATAACGTCGCAGTTGCGATTGCCGTCAATAATACAGACAATACATTATTGTTATACTTGAATTGCTGACGGTCTCAGTGCCAACAAGAGGGAGTAGACAAAAGCGCTGAAACCCTGTCATGAGCCTATTTTGTCCGCAACAAATTCCGTGTGACATAGCTGGAATTTGAAACTTCAAGAACTCAAGAGGTAGCAAACGTGTTGGCTACGGTACGTTGTTTCACTACGGGTCGCCCCGCGGGCCACATAAAAAAATGTGGTGGCAGAAGTAATAAGAGGCCAGGTAGAACGTTTTTGAAGGGATGCCGGTGATGGTGGCGACGACCATGTATTTCTCTGCGCATCGTAAATACCTCGATAGTCGCCTCGTATTTTGATATGGAAGTACATTAGTACATCTCAAATGACATTTTCTCAAAAACGGCTCCACATTTTTCAATGAAACTTCGCGTATAGAAGAAAATATTACTCTTCTATGATATTCATAAATCATATTCTATTCTTCTACTAGGGGCCCAAAAACTGAGAAAATGTGAAAAAATTTACGTGTTTTTGACAAAAATAATACACAATATAAATATTACACAAAAATAAACTACATTATTGTTTTGAGTGATATGTGCAGTAAATACTATTTTCCCCCATTTTTTGCTTAGTTACTTAATTTTGCGAAAATTATACAGTACTTAGGTTGATGTTGAGAGATTTTGTTACTAAGGTTACTTGCGTTTTTGCTATGGAAGGGTATCTAAGTAAGAGAATACAAATATTCAAAGGACATTATAAACCGCTTATTCATAAAAACGTGTGTTTTTAGTCATGTGTTTTAGTCATGTGTTTTATCAAATTATTATTATTATTATTATTATTATTATTATTATTATTATGCCACATATTATGTTACATAACCGTAACATGTTTACAAAAACTATAAGGGAGTGAATCGGCCTCGCGAGACAGGAGCTTGAGGCAGGTGACGCCAACTACTTGGACACAAAGCGATGGGTTCGAATCCCGCTTTGGGCATAAATGTTTTAATTAATGTTCGTGGTCTCTTGTCCTTTACACCTACACCCTAATCGTTCCATAATTTCTAGGCCTCCGAGGCAACTCTGGGTGCAATCTACAATGTGTAACTGAGGCTGAATCCTTACATCCAGATGAATGGTAGAAGCACCGAGATGGAACCAAGGAAATCCTTGGCCAAATATAGAAAGGGGTCTTTGCGATTTTCGAGGAACGCGGAGATGCTCCTGGCTGGGAATGTTCTCAGAGGAGCGGTAGGTACCGCGACAGGCCCTGGTAAATCTTTTATGTGTCAATAGATGGCTGCTGGGAAGACGGTGACGCAAAAACCGAAAAGTTTGCCCAGACTCAAGAGAATACGAAACTAATTAGTACGGGATTCTACCATTTCGCAGCACCAGTAGTTTCTTTATGTTTTATTACGATTTGTCGAAAACAGTTCTGTACTTAAACGATTTTTTTCTTACATTTTCGGCTGGAAGTAAAACTGATTTTTTCTTCCATTTAAATTTGTTTTGAAGGTCAAGACTTCCATAATCCCTCCCCACGATCAGCCTGCCCCTTAATAACGGTGGCTACGGTGATCGCGATGGTGTTGGTTGCGGTAGTAGCTTCGCGTGATCACGCCTCGTACGCTTACCTTAGCTGTGATTTTTCCCACACGCTTCACGCTACTTCACGCTACCGGTTCCAGCTGGGAATTCCCGCCCCCCCCCCACCTCCTGCCGTCCTGGCAAAATGTTTACGATATTCCGCTTTCAAATCCATCAAGAATTATGGAGGGAAACAGAAAATATCTTAATTATAAGGTGTTCTCTAATTGCGTTCAATAACCCTACAGCACCACGTTACACCTAACTTAAACACGTGAGAGACCGCGATAATAAGGCCGGTGTACGTGAGGCCTCGCCACGTTCTTCCAACTTGTTACTAAAGTTTCGTCGGTCACTCTAGTTTACAAAACGGAAAACGACGTACAAACCTTCACTGAATTGGTAAATTAAACGTTTAAAACATAAACATATCTTAAAATTACTGAAGATAATGAAAAAAAGTAGTGAAATGAATCCGATTTCTTCCACTATAAAGAAAAATAAAATACGAAATCGTATTAAACCCATCGTTAGGTATATGTTTAAATTACTGATTATAATGTGGTAACCATGGTAATACTGAATGGATACTCTGCGATGTACTGAATTTTAATAGAAATTTTCACTCTTGTGCTTATTTTTTGTGTGAGATTGAAATGGCAGATTCGTGTTAAACCTCGAACCTGTCCTGAAATTACCTTCTTTTATCTTACTGTAGTATTTTAGCGACGTTTTTAATACCCAGCATTCAAACCAATTTACTTTCCTATCAGATTAGAATTAAATTAATGATTTCTGGCCTGACAGACTCTCCAAGGAGAATAATTTCTCACTTCCAATTTTTGCTTTTTAAAAGTTTCCATTTGAGAAGTGAAGAGCCGACTGAAGGAAACTCCGTGGAAAGTTGGTACTTCTCTCAGCTAACAGTTCACCGTTAAGCACTTTATACTTGTAATTTGGAAGTACGTTTCCGTGAACATCCTCTGGCCTGTTTAACACAGAGGATTTTCCCTATGAAAGTACAACTAACATAGAAGGCATTGTGTCATTGACTTCTCGCCATAAGGAAGCAATAACTCAGAGCATTCCCAGGCTGCTGCCATACACGATTCCATACTTTTCCAGTCTAGATAATACTCTACTCGAGACTGAAGCTTTTGAGATCTTTCGTCTGTTTAGGGCAGTGTCAAATTCTCAAGATGGTATCTGGTCGATATCACTTTGTTATTCGTCACGTTCTACGTGTACTTTTTTCTATGATTATCATCATGTTAAAATGAATTCCGCACGGATCGCTTAGTGAGGTATGATTCAACTCAAAACAGCAGAAAAGTATCGTTGGTTCTCGCCTGACCACAAATTTTGATGATTCACTCCCACATGTCGGTATGTCCAGTTGATATTTTATTAAGAGAATGCAGAATTATGGGTAACTCCATTACCCAAAATTCCTACAATAGCTTTTCTGTTTTGCGTCGGTACAAATATGTTGAAACTGAATTGGGTGCCAGAGTAACTTGGGCACTTTGGATAAAGCTCGGGTAAACAATATCACGTTAGAGCTTCATTAGGTCAGTACATTGTAATTGCAGCAGCGGCAATGGTACTTGACACATGAGTTACACTCTTACATTACATGCCTTCAGGCACTGAAATTATATTGCGACAGGAAGTATCGTGCGATTCACGGCAAATCGATTAACGGAATCACATTACTTTGAAATTTGCCTACGTGAAATGTTAGAGGGCTTGCCTAAAATAACAAAGTTTAAATCAGCAATCGGCGGATGTTGTGGTTTTCCCGTTTCAGTCAGGTTAATAATCAATAAATCAGTAAAATGACAGGTCATACGCGGCCACATTTCTGCCAGCCCGTTCAGAGCGTTCAGGGAAACACATTAATCATCCGGAATGTCTACCAGCCAGAGGCAATGCGTCTTAAAGAGTCCTCAAAAGAATAAGGGAAGTAACGCACTGAGGAATACATGACGGACTGAGTTCTCGGAATTTCCGAAGCCAATGTCGACTCGTCGATACTTAACGATGTTTTTTTAATCCCATTATACTACAAAGTTAACAAAAATCACTACATAATATATACATAATAAGTTCGCCGAGGGTACAGCGCCGAAATAAGAATAGAGGCAAAAAGGAGATGACTGAAGAAAAAACCAGGAGAAAAGAAGTAAATAAGACAAATTATTATATAAAGAATAAAACACAGGTTCAGGACAAAGAACAGAGGATATCAAAACGGACGGAAGGGAGAAAGACTGAGAAATAAAAAGAATGAAACACGGAGGAAAAGCTGTGGGGAATAAAAGCACGAGAATATGCATCAAGTTTCTAGCGCCTTAAAAAAAGAATGTAGTTGAAAGAGTCATATAAACTTCTCGTCCCAAGACACGCATCCAAGACTACGGCGATCTGTCCTGGAACTCCGAGAACTCGGGAGTCCCGAGCTTACCTCATGCCCAGGTCGTTCGGCGTAGCCATATTACGGAAACCTAAAAGAAATAAGATAGAATAAAAGAGGAGGAAAGGGAAGAAAACGAGCTGATGAAAGAAGAGATGATAGAGGAAGAAAGTTGAAAGTTAAGAATAAGAAAAAGGAGGGTCGATAAAGGAAGAAAAGGATAAGAAAGAAAGGACGAGTGCGATACTGTAAACAGACGAGAATCAAGGCAGGTCAAATAAAGGCAGGGAAAATAAGTA
>JAHLJT010008446.1:211893737-211953154 GCA_031308135.1 Acheta domesticus
AGAAAGAAATGAGACTGCGCGCTTATCGTATACTCGTATAGTAGGTAAAGGCCCTGGATGAGCGATAGGCGTCTCCGAAGAGGCTTTGAAATAGTTTTCTAGGAAAATAAGAAAGGTAGCATTCCTTAGAGACTTTCTCCATCGTCAATGAAATATCCCGGGGAGTTATTTTCTTGTATTGCTCTGATGAGCGCGAGCTTTAATTTGTAATAGAATTATTACAAGTCATTTTCTTTTATTAAAACGGTGTGTGTGTACTCAAACTGGTGTGTGTGCCTTTCGATTCAAGAGGCAGAACCGCCGATCTGAGTGTAGAGAAATCAGGGGCGGGAGGAGAGTTCGAGTTGGGAATTTTTAACCTTAGGGAAAAACCATCGCGCTCGGACGGAATTGATCCTGCGACCTTCGGTCCACTGCGGCGGCGGCGGCGGCTGTCGTGCCGGACTCCACATCGGCGGGGGTCGACAGGAGCCCCGTGCCGGCTGCCCGTCGCCGGGGGCGCGTTCGGCTCGCGAGGGCTGGAACGGGGGCGGGGACGACCGTCACCAACAGCGGGGCTACGTAAGCGGGGACAGCCACGGTGGAGGAGGAAGAAGAGGAAAAAGAAGAAACAGAAGAGGTAGAGAAGGGAGTAGAGGAGGTGGAAGAATTGGAGCGGGAGGGAGGCAAGTGATCGTTGCGGTCGTTCGTGGAACCGCTGGCTGCTGCGGCGGCGACGTATTCGGGCGGGTGCCAGAGGCGCGAGCGTGGGGGTGCGCGGGGCCGAACGGGGGCGGGGGCGGACGTGGCATGGCGAGTGGGACGGGGGCGGCTGCGGGTGGCGGCACGACCCCGCTCTCCGCGCCTGCTCGCGACAAGGCCCTTAAGCTTCGGAAAACGGAGTCCGTGCTCGCCTATGGACCACTTATCGATAAGGGTTGTCGGAAAAGTCATGGGAACTGGTTTCGCCCAAGTGCGTGGAAAAAAGAACGTTTCGATATACGTAACTGGGTGGTAGTTGTTAGAAGAGTTGCGCAAAGGTTTTTGACATTTCTTTGACACAATCACCATAATAGAATTTTAATTACTCCATCGAATCTCCCATAACACGGTTCGCTCTATAGAAATGTAAAAGAATGAATAAATTAAATTGATAATAAATTAGTTAATGATTTTCGCACACGTTTGATGGCTGAAATCTAAAAATAATTTAATTTCTGCTTTATGTTGTCGTAGTAAGCATCTACATTTGTCACTCCGTCTGTATTGATTTGAGAATGCATTTTTTTATCTACAACTACGATGATGTTTACATTATACAATATCATAGAATAAATTTCTAGGAGAGGTAGAGGAATCAAAAATGATATTATCTTCTTTCCAATGAGCATGTAGTGGTAAATGTCATGTAATGGAGTTATATGAATTTATGCACGTGACATTTGCCCCTGATGTGAGACAACCCCGTAAGGCCAGATGTCCGATAGGACACGTTCTGACGCAGTAAGGAAATTTCATCTACCTGGTGAACATCTGTGCATACGAGGTTGCCTAAAAACCACGGGAAAATGCCACCAATATAAATGCAAATATTTCCGTTATATGCAAATTTCCTCTGTATATTCGCTAACAGAAAGTGATCTTTTCGACCCGTCTATACATCCTTAAAGTTTGTAACATTTATTCTGAGATAATCTGTATAAGTATTTCAGATGAAATTGTATCTCTCTACATTTCCAAACGCGTTGCAGTTTTATAGGTCGTCACTTATATGAACTATACACGTATATTAGAACCCCTTGTCAAAACTTCAGGAATTCATTCTTCAAAAAAAGAGGAGAAAAGTGTGTATAAAATGAGTCCAAGGAACCAAGATTATGTCCATGACTATGGTGAATGTATTACGTACTCAGTGATACATAGTCAGATGTTCTTCTCTTAGCACACTCCTGGTTGGAATGTACTAAGAGAAACTTATTCCTCTGGAGTCTTAACCTGTTTTTTTTTCTGATCCATTCTCGAAATTACGTTCATTACGCTATGTATTCAGAATAATTTCAAATTCTGTTAGCTTTCACGCTGCTTGTATATATTTTGGGTGTGTTCATTCCTACTTGACATATGGTCTAATATTCTGGGGAAACCCAACCTATTTAACTTTCTTCGGAAACACAGACTTTTAGATTACAGAAGAAAATTGGAATAATAAGCAAATCCCACCCACGTGTTTCTTGTCTCTCAATTAAGCTAGGAATTCTACCACTGCCTTGGCTCGTGATTTACGAATCAGTGGTTTTGTCAAAAATTACTTACTTACAGATGGAAACCTTTTCCGCGAATACAGATGTCTATAACCATAACACTCGACGAAGTAATCATATTCATCATATGTCAGTATCATCAGCAACAGCTCACACTACAAAAAACTCACATACAATACTAATACATTATTTTACAACACATCGTCAGATGACATTAAACGATTACACAAGTTTATATGCCAAGTTAAATCTTTTCTGCTGCATAACTCTTTCTGTACAATTAGAGATTATACCGAACATCAAACAGTAATGTAATATTGATTTTAACAATGATATTTAGTATATTAGTTACCAATTTGGCTGTAAAATTCTGAAATACTAATTACAAGTATGTCTGTAAAAAGTATTGTACCTCAGGTTCTAGGTCGGGACCCTCGTCTCGACTGGGTTTTTTCGTCCAGTATCCCTGATCCTTTGAGCGAATGCTGAGGTGACTCCTTGTTTTGCTTCTGGACATAAATGTAATTTCACTGTCTGTGCACCCTTTTCTAGAGTTCAGTGGGAAATATAATTATTCAAATTATCGTTCTCCATGTTCGCGCGGCAAGGCACGATAAGGGATAATAGCAACAATTTGTAACTAATTTGCCTTTACAATGAGTTTTTATTACATAAGAGCGAATATTTTCGTATCAATTGTTGCTAAAAACGCTCGTTTCCACCTGTGTTGATAATTCAACTTGTGTACGGGTTAGGATAGGGATCCCAAAATGTAACAAAACGTGCTCAGAATACACTTTTCGCCATAGTACGTTACACACAGTTTTTTAACTATTTTTTACGTTAAGTAAATAAATAAAAAAAGTTTAACCGTTGAGTTTACAATCAATTTGTATACGCATTGCTATTAATTTGTACGTAATTATTCCTTTTCGCCGCGGGGGGCTGTATGAGGATTAAATATTTTGCTTTGGGATATACGTAAGTCCGCACACTTGACTGATTTTCCCACTCCAAAACCCCCGCGCTACAATCGGGGGCTGGGCCTGGTTGGAAGGCAAGCGTGCTCCGCTGGCCCAGGAGTACTATTGTAGTAGAACAGCTATTTCACTGCGCCGCGCTCCGGGGCCATTCAATCCGAATGCAGTGCATGTGCGCTGCGAGGCATTGACAGCGCACGCGTGGGAAGCCAGTCAATCAACAAAACCTCTGGACGAATCAATTAACTTCGCGAGTGGGAACAATTAGCATTCGGACGATGAGCCAAGCGCGCCCTGCCGCATGCACTGCGTTGTGCTCCGGTTGGTGCAGTAAGCAGCGCCCACGGTGTCCTACATGTTCCCTTCTGCTTGTTAGATTTCATTCTCAATGAGCCATTTGATTTCTTTAGTCAAGTTTATTTGAGAATTTGACAGTTAGTATAAGAGTTTGGTGAGCAGGTTTGCAATTCATCATGACCCCCAAATTGGGTATTACCTGTATCGACGTGAAGATTGGATATTTCTTGATGTATGTGCATTTTGTCAATAGTTTGTGGTGTGATATATTTGAAGTGTTTTGTATTTATAACTTATTTTTAATGAAAAATGACAACTTAATTTAATTTTAACTTAATTTTTGGAATTTGGTTGTAAAATATTCATCGATCACTCTAAATTCAGGGTTTTTAGTCATTCTCGTTTACTTTCGAAATAGCGGGTTTGTGACAAATTAAACGCGTTTAAAAATAATGTAGGTACTTCTAACTTCTGGAGAAACGTGAGCATTCTGTGCTGTTAAATTAGAGCTGGACTTTCTTCAATTGTAGTTTTCTGTACTGAAATTATGAATTTTCTTTATTCTTACTCGTACAAGTTTTTTATCTATCTTGCTCCCATCTTTTCATAATTGTAGTACGGATTGTCTTCTTCAAAATGAAATAACGTAAATAAATAAAGGAACTTCGTATATTATGGATTACCGTTTACGGTTTTACTAATAACACAGTCAGATAGTATTTAATACTCAAAACTCAAAACAATCACAGACTTCATCTACCAGTGATTAGCTATTTATAATCAAAATATTTTTGGAAATTCCATTAACTGGTACAATAATTAAAAAAAACTCATTTGGAGTGGATTTTACGAGATTGTCAGGTAATACGCAACAGGGGATTAAAAATGAAGAAAACGAGCGAAATTTTGCAATAAGCAAATTTATTCACAAAAATATATCAGGTATTCAGGTTGTCGGCCAATATTCTTCAGTTCATTTGCCCAAATCACAAGTACAACGATCTCTTGGCTCCAGCAGAAAAAGGAATTTGTAGTAATAATATTCTAATTTGTATTGGATATTACCCGACACCCTCCTTGAAAAAAATACCCATTAATTATTAGTATGATTTGCGAACTTATAATCCAGCATTTGCTGATAAAGTGTTACTATTTGGATGTGGAATATGCTTACTTTAATTGTAAAGAGACCACATCTAATAATAAAAAAAAAAAGGTTTTTTGAACACTTACCTCTTGAAATTTTTCAAACGCAAAAAACTTAACTGGATTTACACAATACGTCCTGACGCCGGCAGACTAATGCTTCAATTTTTAGGACCACTCTTGAGACCATTCTGAATTTTATGATATTGCCACTAGAAGCTGACCTTCACCCACGGGAGCCCTTAGTAATCCATATTTCCTGAATATTAAATACCTAAAGTTTATTGTTGAAGTGAATTATTTTTCTAATGGTTTTTACAAAAATAGTACTGGCCACCTAACCCACGGAAGAATAGTTTTCACTTGTAATACCTGAAAATTAACACTGATAACGAAATTGCGAATACATTAATCTGTCGAGGCTCGCTTCAATTCTAATTACAGTGGTACCTTTGCTAATCCCGGTAGGCGGTTTGAATGAACTTGCCTGAAGCACAGCTTTCGACCTTGTTAATACAAACGGCATAATCTGTGTGCCATTGTCAAACGACTCTGTATGTCGTCACATTTTTTGTGAATACACATTGAAAACAAATATATATAGAAGGCAATATAACGGTAAAATTATCATACTTTCATAATTAAAATGAATGCAAGCTTTGTTGGTCTTTATTACAAACTCATGAATCCTTTCATAATTATGTGGTTATGTGCCATTTTCTTTAATTATTTTTATTGTGTTCTATTTGTTAGGGTATTGTTTTCTAATCCGCAAACCAGCGATAATATTTAAAAAGTGCAGAGGAAAATAATTTCACGAAATTGAATGTTGTCCTTTTGTCCTTTGAAATAATTCGATGAGATATCTCAGGAGTGAGGAGCTCACGAAATGTGGAACTACATATGTGCCCGGTCCTTCTAATGAATGTGCATTGTGACACGGTTGTATCGAGAACTATTGAATATAGAAGTTGCTCCTGCTTTGAAGTTTTACCCTTGGTTCTACCGTACATTTTGTTCGTATCTCGATGCGAGAGACGTTATTACTATCTTAGGACAAGTCATTCCTTTGTTGATATGTGTAATTTCCCAATGAACGCCAGAACATTATTGCAACGTTGCGAATGATCTTCCTCAGAATTCTCATTCTGAGGCAGCGTCTATTGTGTGAGCTCCCGAGAAGTCCTTTCGTAACGAGATGTACTATTTATAACCTCCGTAATATTTTTTTTCGTTTTTTAAATGTTGTTTGTCACAATCTACTGCTACTGTTTCTAGGAAAGGAGTATCAATGTTTCTTCCTATTGTTTTGAATTACCAAGATGGAAAAACAGAAGGTTTTGTCCATTATTCTGGACATCTACCTAATAAAATGTATATGAGATTCAGTGTTATGTCGAAACCAAAGCATCGTAGGTGCGAGTAATTAGCGTGCATGTAACAACATTTACTACTACAAAGAACGTGAAGGAAACATTGATTTAAACAATCCAATAAGCCCGTAATGTAATAGAAATATGCATTTTAAATATTTAATTCTTAACGATTTTGTTACATTTTTGTTTTTCAACATTTTTCTTCTGTCTGGTTAAAATTACTGCATTATTTACTGAGACCTGGTTCTTGTGTTTTTTAATCCATTATTCTTCAACTGACAGGTTTGTCTCGGGGATGTTCCTGGGTAATTTGTTAATATTCTGAAAGTGAAGAATAGTAAGACAACTCAAAAGTGACAGTTTTGAGAAAATTGATCTTGGAAGTTTCGTACATTAATCTTCTATTCACTATCCGCCTACAGTTCCTCTTTTCTTGATCACAAAATACATAACGCGCTCCCGATAGATTCTTTGAATTGTACGCGCAAGTTTACATGTAGTCAGTATTAAAAGTGATTAAGTTCCACTCTTGCTCCTACTGGAGATACATTCAGGACGTGCTACACGCTTGCTTATCTGTAATTTTGAGCTTCACAAGCCGTACAAAACTGCTTTCAGCAAACATCACAGAGTTCTTTTGAAGTAATTGGAGTTTTTAAACAGGGGCGCAACTGCATTTCCACAAATTGGAAGATACTCTCTTGAAACACATTCCTCGCCGATCTTTAGGCACGCGTAATTTTCGAAGAAATCCATTGGCGCGAGAACGGCAAGTTCCTCGAAATCACAGGGGCCGCGGCGGCGGCATCGACAGCATGTCGTCTGCTCTCTCGCTGGTCCGTCCGCCCTCCCACCCGCCCGTTCGCTCGCTCGCCCGCTCGCTCGCCCGCTCGCCCGCTCGCTCGCTCGCCCGTTCGCTCGCTCGCCCGTTCGCTCGCTCGCCCGTTCGCTCGCTCGCCCGTTCGCTCGCTCGCTCGCCCGCCCCGCCCGCCCGCCGCCTTCCCGCCCGCCCGCCCGCCCGCCTTCCCGCCCGCCCGCCTTCCCGCCCGCCCGCCTTCCCGCCCGCCTGCCCCGCCCGTCCGCCTTCCCGCCCGCCCACCTTCCCGCCCGCCTGCCCGCCTGCTTTCCCGCCCGCCCGCTCCTTTTCCCACCCGCTCGCTCGCTCCTTCGTTCACTCTCTTGTTCGCTAGTCCGGTCGCTCGCTCACCCTTTCGTGCGCCTTTTCGCTCGTCCAGTCACTCGCCCAGTCGCTCGCTCGCTCTGCGAAGTCGATCAGCTGGCGGGAGCGAGCGCGCGCCCGTGTACCACCGGCAACGCCGCAGGACCACTCCGTCCGCCCTCGCCCGCCCCGCTTCGCCCCGCCTGCGGTCGCTTTGTGCGAGATGCTGGAGCGCGCTCACTCTGTTGCTCGCTCGTCCTCCCTTCCTCCGTCGCCGCCACTCCCCCTCCCTGCCCAGGGGCCGTCACCTGCCGCCACTCTCGCACCCCCGCGCCCGCAGAACAGAAGAGCAGCGCGGGTTGCATACACGGCAGGCGCTCGCTGTGCGGCGCGCCGCCGGCGGCGCGCGCTTTTTTTGTTCGTAAACATCTGCCATATGCAGCATTTTTGATTATGGATGTAAACAGCGGGTTCCGCGGGGCGAAGTGGCGGTGCAGCTAGCGTGACCGTCCCGCATTCGGTGGGATAGCGAGGTTTCCGGGTCGACTCCTGGAATCGACTATGGCAAATATGCCCAATGCATTTCGTGCTTTTTGCTAATTCTGAAAGTTTTTAATTCGAATTAAATTTCTTTTCTAATTATTTTCAAGCACGCAAGAAAGATAATCTTTTAGATTGTTCATACACGCAAAAATTTACGTGTTTAAAAAATCTCCTTAGATAGTAAAAACATGCATTCGAACTTAGCTCTATACAGTCACATGTACATTCAACGTAGGTACAGAATAGTTTTATTTTATATTTGTTCGTCAGTACATTACTACCTATACGATGCAAACACCTTAACCATCATGAAATGAACATTGTTCTGTTTTCTAGAATTATTAAAGCCATGGTTAATAGCAATACGTGGGAAAACCAATAAATCTATTGCATTCTGACACTTTTATATTCCTAAATATTTTACCCTTTGCACTTCAATAAAGTTTACTTCAATTGTTCTCTCTGTCAATGTTTTTTTAGAAACGAAAAATAATTCAAGTATTGTAAGACTAGAAAATGTTTACACTTTTTAGCCGCAAATCCTTAAGCAAATGCAGGTTAGTAGATATTTTGCACATGGATGCTTTAGTGTGTATATATTAGTGTTCTTTCGTTCTAAATTGATCTGAATGTCGTATATACTAACAATTAATTTATTGATTCTTCACCCGAGATTCGTCTTTACTTTGTACATAACACTTCCCTAAGCTAATCACACACTGGTGTTTCGTACCAGAGTACTGTTTCTTTTACTTAGCGTCAAACTTGTGCGTAACTGGTAAAATAAATCTTAAACCTTAAATATTTATGCGTGGAAGAGTTTAGTTACCGGAAAGCGGATCACAGCGGCCTAAGCAAAAGGGGCTTTGTGAGACCACCAACTTGGCCACGGCGTCAGAAATTCCCGAAAGCACACCTGCTCCCAGGGGTGTGTAACAACTGCCTTCGTTCTCTCTCGCACTAGCTGAATGCACCACACCAGCTGCTATTGCTCCCCGGCAACGTCGTGGTTTCTGCGACATCGTTGACCCGGAGGTCTTATGGATAGTGACCCGACGGTGGCGAAATTTCGACACTACGTAGCAGTTTTCTCCGAACAATACCATTCGAATGGCGGAGCAGTATCTAAGGAACGAGCCTCAGTCCCACGCCACTGTCCCTTTCCCATCCTTGTCCTCGCATCTCCCCTTACGCACTAATACATTCACTGCACTACCACACATGTTGATATTTCGAGCAGGACTAGTCTGGAAGGTGCTTCGCTGGAGGAGGAGATAATATGAGGGGGAAACCTGCATGTCGGCGTGTAGATTAGTGCCGGATCTCACCCTGCGTGAAAGGAAGACTGCCATGCTTTCGGATATAACATGCTATCACACTTACGGGACTAATGACCTAAGTAGTTGACGCGTTTGGAATTAATACTCACTCACTCTGGAGCTCTGTTGATGCATTCCGACACTTTTGCGGCTTCGGAGCTGTGCAGACTTTTTGGTAGCACGTACCTCGTTTATCCTTTTTAACGAAAATATTTACAGTATTCAGAAACGGTGTGGTATTTACGATCTTATTTTCGTTCTTTTGAAGAATGCGGAGACCGAACGATATTTCTGAAAGTTTTTGAGGAGAATCCTGACCTCTTGAGAGGAAAATTTTGGCGGGCCTTGTTTAACACACAACCACTGAGATATTTCTTTAAGTATTAGTGACAGAAGACACGGCACCTTTTTGCCGGCATTGACATAGAACAATTATTTCTACTTGTCAACCAAACAAAGAGCAGCGTATTTATGTGAAGTTTACGGAAGGTTTAAACTAATTTTCCAGCTTGTCATGTGAGCCACAGGGAAATTTAGCGATCATTTATAGTTCAGAAATGTTTGTTGCCGAAGGAGAAGAGAGAGAAAGAAAATAAGGTAGTAGTTCTGCCTCGGGCGATACGCCACTGAGGGAGGAAATCCCGCAAGCCAACGTGTATGTTGATGCCGGATCTTGCATTCCAGAGGAGAAGGAACTCCGGCAAATCCCGGGATATAACTTGCCCTGCACTTTCGGTACTAATGACCATACTGGTTGAGGCGCACCGAAACACTTAATAATCAATCACTCTGTCGCTCAGAGAAACATCGTTTACAGACGCTGCTGCCGCTGCGGAAAATGCAATATGCACGTGGCGAGAGCTTTGTAGCTGGCTGTGTCTCGTGATTGATTGATTGTTAGTGATTCCGGGCGCGTCAACTGCTGAGGTCATTAGTCTCCTAAATGCAGTGCATGTTTTTTATCGCAGGAAGTGGCTGTGATCTTCCCCCGCTGGATGTCGATATCCGGCGCCGACCTTACACGTTGTCTTGATGTGTTTTCCCCGACCAAGTATCTCCCACCAGTGGAGGCACTGCCCCAGCCAGGAGAAGCTCTAGGCTCCAGACTGGTCTCCCGACATGTGTCGTAGTGTAGTAGATGTAAGCCGAAGTATGTGTAAGAATGGAGTGAGGATAGGACAACGAAGAGGAAAGGAAGATCGCGCGCGGTGCGTGGCCCGTTCTTTTGGGTACTGCTCCGGCATTCACCTGGTGTGGATCGGAGAAACCATGGAAAACTACGGATCAGAGTAGCCGGCCGCTATAGTTCTCTCCAGACAGCGACTAAATTCGAGCTCGCTGCTAAGCTAGTGTCGAAAATCCTGCCACCGTCGGGACTCGAAGTTAAGGCCTCCCGGTCAGCGGCACTGCAGTGACATCAGTGGCCTGAGGCCCTGAGACACCTCTCCCGGCGAGTGTCTCTTGCATCGACAGGTGCAGCTCCCGGCCGTCGAGCGGACAGGAGCTCCGCGAGTGCCGGGGTCGCTGCGCGGGCGCGCGTTAACTTTGCACGCGCTTCTCTATCGACGCGCTCTGGCGGCGCTTCCCCTCCGTCACACAAATCTAAATACTGCAGCCGCAGACGACTTTTTTTTTTTCGTTCGTCGGTCGCTGCTGTATCGCGCCATTTTTTGACAAACGCATCTCCCCTCCTGTATCATATCCAACCGTTGGCATTCACCGCGACGCACAGGACCCATTCGAGCGTGACAAACGGAGGTTACCATAAAAGAAGGCAAGCGAGTGCGACGTATGTTGACATACTGATCCTCGCGAATATAAAAAAAAATATGTGGAACTCGAAACCGTGAAACCTTGCGTAGCTCGTCGGCTAACGCCACTGCACGTGGTTCTGAGTTCACTACCGGGCGGTTTCCTTGATATACAGCACAATTAAAATAATGTAATCAAATTTAATTAATTAATAGCGAATTTTTAACATGTAAGTTATTAACTATTATCAGTTTGGATGTGCTGGTCAATGACTACTATGAATGCCCATCGTTTTCCTGGTTTGACGTTGCAAGGATGGAACGACGGCGCGTTTTTAATGATTGCACGTACCATCTGTGTTTTCGGGCGAGTCTTTCCATATTGGTATTGATGAGATTGACAAATCCTTAATTGTGAATGCTGGTTGTGTGCTGCATTGAAGGTGTTTTGTCGTGTCTTTGTAATTATCCGTGGATGGAACGGCGTGAGTTGATTCGAATTCTCTGTTTAGTGTTTCTTCGAGAATGGATGTATAATATAGAACAATGTTAAAAAATATAGTAATAAAGTACATAAAGGTAGATAATTGACATTGCTTAACGCTTTCTTTTTTAGAATTGTTCAGCTGAGTGTCGATTCGCACATCTTCAATTATGCAAGTTTTAATCTTGGTTCTTCCCGCAAACCACCTTTCTGCATGTGTCCCATCTCTCCTCTTGAATATGGTAATTTTCAACAATCTACATGTATTATTATTAGGTTTGGTCTAGACGCAGAGATGTAAATTGACGTATGAGTGATTACGTTGACCGTCCAATCTGTTGAACTTCTGACGCGGACAGGAGAGTGCGCAAATAAATCGTAATAGAAAGGAATGTTCTTGAAATATAGAGAAATGCTTGTCTATCTATGCAAGTCTATCCCATGTAGAATTGCTTCATTATCTTTTGTCCAGAACAAATGCCACAAAGTGTGTCCGGAATTCGAAATCTAGTGTCCAGATGGAAGGAAATTGGGAATTTGCGCTTGGTATATTTGGCAACTCTGTATCATGTGAAGCTTTTTTTCATTTATTCACTTTGTAATAGGGACTGTACTAACGAACGTCAGATCTCCGTTCTCGTACCAATTGGGTATTTTCAAATTTTTCCGTTCCTCGGTCGTGTTCTAAGTGCACAGAAGGCACACAAAAGGCATGCCTTGGGTTGCTTACGATAAAAAACATTTGGGCGCCGGGCGTTGCAGTACCGTGAGGAGCGCCGAGCATAAATAAACCTTGGAGCAAGACTTTCCTTTGTGAAGGAGTTTTGTTCCACGAAAGCCGATGACAGAAGCCTAAACAGAAAGAGTTCTTTTATAGGCACATTTTCCCCTGGCTTTGGACCTTGTTCCCGAGAGCAGGGCCTATTTACCCAAGGTTGGGTCGTAATTTCATTTCTCTCATATTCTGTACGGGCTTTTCCATGTATTTGTTCGCTGTTTTGGCCTTCTTTTCTCATTTCGTGCGAGTTTAAACAGAAGGGGATTTGTGGAACAGCGTAAAATCGTATGTCAGAATCTCGAAAAGCGCATTCACGTGTTGGAATCTCTCGAGTGCAAAACTGGCCTTTGCTCCGGCGGCTCCAGCTCTCCCCTATCACGCATGTTCGCCGAAAAGTTACTTTTACCCTTCATCACATTATGCTCTGTTTACGCTTTCGAGTCAAACTGGGGTCACAGCTTCCTTTCCAGTGTCACTGTTCGTTTGGAGAAACATCCTTCTTAAATTTTCGGAGTATGCGAAGAGACAATTGTGTTTCAGGGCCTGATAGTACGGAATTGGATGGAAGTAATGAACCTTAGGTTGTTTTTGTTGTTGTTGTTGTTGTTGTTGTTTTTGTCAAAGAACAATGGAACCTGAAGTTATACATACATCAAAGAAGTATCTAGATAGGAGGCGGACAGCACTTTTCTTTATACAGCAACCGTCACGAACAATGCAATACTGTTAATTCAGCAGTTTAATTAACTTGTTAAAATCACAAATTTGAATACTCTCGTGCAACAGTGGGATAATCTGGGGAGAAGAGTTCTTCACCATCATCCAGCCGACCTGCGGGAGGTTCTTCCCACAAAAATTTGACTTGATTCCTTAGGAGAAAATATGTTGATCAGGAGAGCATCGTTGCGGTTATCTTTGCCTTATGTGGTATAATGTTATTATAAGAGAAAATAAAAGCCAATGCCAGTGAGACACAGTAACGAAATCTAGGTGTTCAAACGTATTATAACACGTGCTGATGTTGTGATTTTTCTTACGACGTTTTGTTACCTATTTTGTTACAAGTCTGTAACATTAAGGATGGGCTTTGTTGCATTACAGAATTAAAACCTAACAATGTATTTAACTTTTATAAAACAGATAATGGAATATTAAGTCATATTTCTTAAGAAATGTGGCATTTTTCTTGTCACTGAATTCAAGTGTCTTTTTTAGTTTGTGAGTGTATTACGTGTATTATTAAATACTGAATACTGAAAATAATATTCACATAATTTTCAGCGGGGGAAGATCACCGTCACCTCCCGATGAAAAAACATACGCTGCACTTGCGGGACTAATGACCTCAGTAGTTGACGCGCCTGGAATCAGTAACAATCAATCAATCATCAATCAGTAGTGCAACGCCGGTGCACGCGCGCGCCGCGTACAAGATCGCATCCCAATGTGTTGGAGGCAAATTGCGGGGACATTTCTTATCCATTGCAGGGTCTTTCTAAAAAACATCTTTAAACTGGAGAAAAACAAGGAATTTCATTTCTCAGGAAAAGTCCGCGAAAAAACAGGTAATTTAGAGAAGAATCTTTCCAAGCCCGGGAAAAGTCTGAGAGGCTTATAAAACTAAATATTATTACTTAAAAACAATAATACAGCCCTATTTTTTGCTCAATTTTTATTTATTTAGAAAATATTGTTAATTTGTAGTTTGTTTTGGCGAAATCAGAGAGCTTCCCAGTTAGTAGCTATCAGGTTACCTTTAATATTTTTTAAATTTGAAATTACAAATTTTATTTGGAAATAATATTAAGCAATTAACTGGAAAACCGGGAATAATCGGAGAAATTTGTTCTCGGTAATGAGTGGGTATCCTGTCTGAAACTCTCACCTCCGTGTAGCAAACACCTGCATTAATGGTAATTGAACCGATTCATTTTTCCATCCGGCAATTAGTGTCTCCTCATAACTAGATTATTTACAATAGAATAAATTTGAAGACAGTCGTTAATAGTATTATATGAAGAAACAATAAACCAATGTTTACAGTTATAAAAATTATTATTCAGTGCAACAACAAATTTTACTATTTTCTAATTAATGTAGAATCTAATGCCAGAACACTTTCCCTGCGCTATTGAGTATATTGCAATAATACACGTAATAGTACTATTAGTATCTTTACCAAACTGAGTATGGTGTGGGTTCCAAATTTAGTTTGCTTTTCGCCTTTGTCGCCTTTCTTCGTGAAAAGAGTGTATTGTAATCGTGCCCAGGAATTCGGCGATTATTCGGCGGAACCCATATTGCCGGGCCCTGGAAAGGAAATAAGAGATACATCTTGTTCCTGTACGTAGTAAATTTCTTCCTCTAACACATTGTGTAGTCAGAATTCATACATTATGGGTCCTTGGTACCGCAAAATCGATTGAAGGCGAAATGTTTGTCATCTGTGTCCGTCCGCGCGTCCGCCCGTCCGCCCGTCCGTCCGTCCGTCTGTCTGTGATCATCGCTAACCTCTAAACCGTTCAGACGATTTTCTCCAAAATCGATATTACTCGATTGTTCTGAACTTGTGAGTTTGAAACGGATATTTTGATTTCTGGGGTACTTTACATGAAGCCTCAATAACATTTTCAACACTTTCTCAAAAATGGTTCTGAATATTTTTAATGAAACTTTGTCATCGGAAAGCAAGTAGAACTGGCGGCTGGAATTTATTCGGCAGCGTTCCACTACTACAATATCGAAGGCTTTAAAATAATGAAATCTATTGAAATAAAAACATATACAATTTATCGCGTAATTTTGCGAGAAATATAGGCAATTTTTAAACTATTATTTTCTCCAAAACCTGCTACAAATTTGTTCTTTAATTTTTTCCACGAATAGAGCACGAATAGCGAACGCTTAAATAGACGCAGGTCTTATTTTCGATCAAAACACCCATGAATTTTCGAAAATCGCGAAAGTTAGAAATAATGCGAGAAAGTACGTGCTTTTGTAGCAAAGGTATTTTTTTTCTTAGAAGGAAGGGCGGCAGACGGTAAAACCGCAGCGAGAGCCGTTGCCTGTCTGGATAAGCGGTAGAGAGGGCGGAAGGCGGCGTTTGAGGCCGAGAGGCGGTGTGCGTGCTGCGGGCAGCGGAGCGGCCGGACAAACGCGGCCGGCAAACGCGCGCGGCGAACGCGGCAGTATCGCGATGCGCGCCACGCTCGCGGCCAGGGCCTCGCCCGAATCCGCGGACGTCTTCACGGGAGGTTGCACCTGCCAGTTCACTAAAGGCGCCTCGGCACGCCGATCACGAATAGGCGGTCGCTTGCTCTCCGTTATGGCTTTGCAAGCCGAACACGTCGCATCGATTTTTTTCGTGCTGTCAGACTCAGGAGCAGCTCAGCTCGGCGGTTGCCTTCGCGGTGGAGGCTTCGCGGTATCATTCGTCTGGCGATGATGATGACCCCGCGTCGATGGGCCGACTCGCCTGGAACTGCGAGGGCGACGGTACAAGATTGCTCACTGGAAAAGGATCTGTGAGCACTGTTAATATTCAGGAACGTCATTGTTGCGGCGGTTCATTGCTAACAATGTACGAGTCGAAATCAATTCGTATTTGATGTGATGTAGACATCTGATGTGATGAGGGAGCGGACCAATTAGACATTTCCACAGTGCCGCCATTAGATATCAATATTTTGGATGCATTGACGAACAGAACAAAGATTTCAGTCCTTTCAGGGCCCAGAAAATAATGCCGACCAAGTCCTTCTGATTACGTTTGAGTAAAGTTATGAGAAATACGCAGGAATTGTGTGATTTGGAAATGTTACTCTTAAAATCCAATTTTGCGTCTGATCATTCATTAAAATTTACTCGTTGGCGTTAATTGAATTTGATCAAATTGTTGTACAGATTCTCTCATATTTATGTCGAGAGAGGAAGAGAAATGAATGACCTCGAATTTTTCAAACACTTGAACTAAGAAACTTCTGATAGTTTGCAGTTTATTAATATTTATTATAAGAATATAAAATTGGATATTTTTATTTGTTATTTAATTTGTAGAATGTACTGTAATATAATACGCATGCACATAATAAAATAATTACATTTAATGAGTGTGTACAACGTACAAAATCTTCACTATAGTAGTTCTAAGCCACGTTATTTGTGTTTCTGAAAAACTGGTTTACGAATCCCTAGGTAGTGCCATATCAGTTTAAAGAGAATGAAAACTCACGTTCTGGTTTATTGAATATAGATAAATGTTTGCAGTATCAATGTAAGATGCTGACGCGTAAATTGAAGTCGATTTATCACACACATTGTAAGATAGCATAAGATAGTTGCGTAAAACTCGTATGTGCTCTATAGCCACTGCCTCGTTTGTAAGTATACGTACTCAGGAGCATACATTTTTTACACAAATTTGTACCTTTAAAGAGGTTCAGCTTCTCTCCCCTCTCGAAGTGCAATACCATTCGTACAAAAATGCTGAAATCTCTTGCATGACTGCAAAACGCATGTTTGCTTTATTTATATGCTCAATTTTTTGCACTTCATTGCTCTTTCTCGCTGTATGAAAGAGATTAAAAATCCATTGCACGATTTACGAGCTTTATTTTCCCTTATTATGATATATAATGTTCTCTGTCGAGTGATGGTCCGCTCAACGGTTGAACATATTGGTCCCTTTATTGTGATGTGTGTATAGTGCATAATAAATTCTCACAATCTACGTTAATCAGCTGTGTCATACGTTTGACTTCATGAAGACTGCTGGCCTGTATAGCGCGCAAAATCATTATCAATGATGTTTTTGTTACGTAATAGCACATCGTCAATCACAAAGCTGGTATTAACATTATCAGTGATTTATGATCCTCTATTAAGAAAGATGCCTGTCGGTGTTTACGACAGCTGTTTTCTTGTACGGTCCCTTAAGTTGGGGAGGGAGACAGCAACCCTTGCGGGCCTTGGTGTTAAAACACTATGTTAACTTTGATGATTTTTCTCTTAGACATATATTTTTAGAATCAGATCTACTCTATTAATGTTCTTCAAACAAATATTGTGTTTCTTTTACCCGTCCTAAATCATAGATGTTTATTTCAAATAAGCACACTGTGTTAAAATCCTTTTACTGTTAACACAGCACATTATTGTTAATTAATGTATTTATTGACAATAATGGGCTGTGTTAATTTATATTGTATAATTGAACTGACCTTTTGAATCGGTCGGCATTGAGTTATTTTGAAACTTCAATGTATTCCTTTTGACTTGCTTCAAAGTAAATAGTTCGGTAGTATCCGAATTATATAATGACTATTCATAATTTCGCTGCTCTTACCTAATTTAAATGTTAGTGTTTAATGCTTTAATATTTGTGGGTTTATGTACTTGCAACTGTTGTATTTGTTTGAATACGTAAGTTGGGTATTCGGATATGTTGAAAGCATTCTGAAGCGAATTACTTGCTCAAATTAATTCTACGAATATGACATTAGACTCATTACCGATATGTTATCAACCTGTCACGTGATTTCTTCTCTCTAATGGAATTTAACTTGAATTAAGTTTTTTCGACAAAAGTTTCATCCGTTCAGCAGAGTTTGAATCACTTGATGAACAAATGGAAGAAGCCAACTGAAGCCGCGTGTAATAGAATTCCTCGTGTCAGAAACGAGAGACATTAATAAGAAAATGATTTGACTAATTTTCTAATCCTTCCCCTTCGAACACATTCCGTGCATCTCATTTCTCCCAAAAAGGACCTGAAGCATGGGCATACTTGGGCAAAGTTATGTGAACTTGTATTGTTAGCCTCTTCTAAAGAAGCCCGGAAATTTCATCAAAGCCCCCATCCCTTTGCGAAGCTTTAACAAGAACGTCTATACATCAGTTTAATAGAAATCAGCTTTGGAAATAGCGCAAACGCCACCTTCATTGGCCACTCTAATGAAAGGCTCGGTAAACGCAAAAGAGTAATCCGCAACCTCACTGTTACACGACTTCGTCTTGCAGCGCTGCTTCCACGCAGCTTATGCGGGCGCCCACCCACGTTCACCACAACAGCGGCCCGCACTGTCTCCTCCCCGGAATAAGGAGACCTCTAATCTCGAATCCACTCTCATCCCGTTCCGCTCTCCGTTGTGCGGGAACCGACAAAAAAATCCCTACTTTCCCGGATGGAGAATTCGATCACGATGTTCTTCTGTCAACTCGCCGCGCAACGCCCTTGCCTCTCGCAACCCCCTTTCGATCGCCCCACTCTCGTCCTCGCCGCCATCCCTGCTTTCGCGCCCACCCTCGCTCCCGCTCCCGCCCCTCCTTCGCCCCCGCCGCCGCCCCCGCCCTCGCCCTTGCCCCCGCCCTCGCCCCCGCCCTCGCCCCCGCCCTCGCCCCCGCCCTCACCCCCGCCCTCGCCCCCGCTCTCGCCCCCGCTCTCGCCCCCGCTCTCGCCCCCGCGCTCGCACAGCTCCCGTCTCCCCGCTACTTCTCCCAGGCCTGCCTGTTTCTTCCCCTGCCTTTTGGGCTCCGCAGGTCTCGCCCTTGGCATTGCCCTCTGGCCCTGCCCTCCCTTCTCCCTCGCTTTCGCCCTTTCCACGGGCGTTATTCTGCCAATAACGCGGGCCCTACGCCAGACGTCCAGGAATTTTCGCTGTTTGCCGCCTCTTCCCTTCGTTATGAGTTTCCTGTGGGGGAGCGGGCGGCCGTGCGCCCCGGACATGGCGTCTCCGCCGCCCAAGGCAGCGCTCGCGTTGCGTCTTCGGAGCTACCTGAGTGGAGCCAAAGGATTTCATTCTTTGGGCGGGCGGAGCGGGCGGGGCCCTTTTGTTATTTGTTTTGCTCTGTTTTGTTGGTTTGTTTGGAAAGACATGGTGTCAGCGAAGGAATGAGATGGTGGAGAGGTTGCCTTTCTGCTGCTTGCTTTGGTTGCTCGCCCTTCGTTTCGTTCTGTTCACTTTGTTTGTTAACGTTTTATTCGGTTAGTTCAATGTTTGCCTCTTGCGCGTCCTTTTACGGCGTGTGTGACGCTCCGAAGCTTCTGATGTGACAAGCGTGTGCAATGAAAATTAGCATTTTACTGAGCACTGTAATGGAATTAGTACTTTCAAGACAATAGACCACGTTTTGCAGCAAGCTCTGAAATATATTATCCTCTATCAACTTCATTGCATGTTTATTAACTTGGTCAATTCTGCCAACTCTTTCATTGAGCTCTTTTTAATCGATTAATCGTGTTTACATATCATCAAACACATGCAGGAGATAAATTATAAATAACTTCTTAAATGAAATGAGTCCAAATTTTACGGAATTGTGTATATATATATCATTTGTTAATTACATCAGTGTCATTTTGTACGTATACTTACAAAATAGAGCGTGTGATACACTTTTCTTCACGTTTCATGTAAACAGCTTGTATGCAATTTTGTGAAATTATTAATTCTGTACTCATTATATGTTAGGCGATTATACTCCTTGAAGTTGTAGCTGCCTGAGTTTGTTCTTTGAGGAAACTGAAGGGAAAACTCTTGTGATAGTGCTATCTTCCGTTCCTTTTTTATTCCCTTCCTAATTTTGGATTTTCTCACCACATTCCGTGAATAGTTTGGAGTTAAACTTGTAGCGTTTCCCAGAATTAGCGTTTAACACGTATCTCGTCTACTAACCCTAAAACATTTGTCTATGTTTTTCACTCTGAAAGTGCCTCCTATAGGGAGTGGTAGGGCTCATTGAGCGAACAGTGTTGTTGACCACGTTACCGAATTAGTTAGAACCACGTTACCGACCGTTACAGAATTTTCTAAGCTGCGTGTTTCGATCACTTGTACCCTGATAGTCGTGTCGTACTTAAAGGCATCGTTACCCGTGGGAAACATTTTTCATTTTGGAAAGTCGTCCAAAATGTATTTAAGAGCCTTCATTAACTGGGATAAGCTTTTCCACTGAAACACGGTGCTTTGGAGGTCTCAGAATCTGAGTCAGTTTATTGCCGAATTAACGACAAGATAATGTGACCTCTTCGCAGCTAACAAGCATTGACCATTGGTCTACGCTTGGTAGATACCAGGTTTTTTGAAAATTCTAATTTTTTGTAGACATAACTTGCACTAATAAATTTCTTCGTTCATTCACTTTGTTTCTGTGAAAATGCTGTAATTTCTCTTAAAGGAATATTTTAACACCAATGTCTAAGCATTAAAAAAAATGCTACAATTAAATATAATGATTTGTTAAATCCCGCTTCGTCAGTTTCTTTTATGAAAACTATATCTGTTATGAATGAAGAAAAGAGAGACATTTTGTCAGTTTCAAGAGACATTTCAATTGAACTTTTGGAATCCTTCCTCCTGATGTATAAATTTACCACAGGCTTTAAATATTTACCATCTGTTATTATCCATGTCATAAAAAGGCTGATTTCGTATTTTTTTCTAAAGCAATATATGTATTACAGTGTTGTTATATCTTCTAGTTCCGCACTCTGACAGGCAATATTGCCAGCGCTAGGCAGATTGGTATATTTTTTTGTAAATCGTACAATGTATTATTAAATAATTTTTCCAATCAGTAATTTACTCAAGAATGATGTTACGTGATAACGTATAAGGTGTCTTGTGTGGTTGCAATACCGCAGCCACCTCATGTGGGCAAAAATCGACTATAAACGGCTAAAGTGCAATTTATGCTGCAAAGGTGTTCCTACTTCGTACTTTAGCCAATCTTTTTGGATAATGTGAACAATAACTGACTAGTTTGGGGATTACCCTGATTCGGATATTAGTCGTAGCGCAGAATCCACTGATGCGATGTATGTATGGTTAGAGATGGTAGATTTTAGCAATTGCTAATGCTAAATGTAACCAAATGCTGAAAAAATAGTAATTGTAAGTTTGGCAATCTGTGCAGTATGTTTCTGAAGAGTTTCAATCTGCGATAAAATACTAAATCACGTACAAAGTGTGCAATGGTCGTGAATCTGCGAAATATTTGCTGAATTGCATTTTATAGTTCCCTTCATGTTCGCTCCCTAACTAGGGATGCGACATCAATAACGCATTGATGTTTGAAAACATTTATTTTGAGAGTGGCCATGTTTATTAATTTATAATTAAGATTTTACTGACAAAACAAAGAAAAAAATTAAAAATTGACCCTGAAAGCCTGAGCGCTCAGGGTCATCTAAAGGGGTCGCAGCTTCTTCAATTCGCTGTACGGAGAAGGTCATAGAAAGAAGACCCTAAGCCTAAGGCACACGGGTCACTTCTTATGCTTTTATTTTGTTGAAGTTAACAAACGGCGAAATATTAAATTAGTTTCTCTTATGTCTTGATTTTAATGGGAAAATATAAAAAAATGCATCAAAATAATTATTTCATTGCAAAGAATCATTTTCCGTAAGTTTTTCATATTATGGTTGTATTTTTCCACGAATATTTTCCCTTTTTGTCATATTTTTATCTTTCTGATTCTACTTTCGCATACTTGCTTGCAGTCGTCTCAAAGAACTGTTTCACATCTAACTGTTGTCTAATTTCTTACAACTGTTGTATCTAATTGTTGACTGTCTTTCCTATAAATATATATATGTGAATTGGAGGGGTAAGATATATAGGAAAAAAGAAAGCATCATATTCATGGTCATACTTTCATATTTTTTAGGTCATAAATGCTTGCATATTTCTAACATTTTTAGCTTATAAACATCTAGGCCCTGGTGATGGTAGAATTAAGTATTTTAACTTTATCGCGTATTCAAAACAAGGCTATACCATTTTATAGCATTATAAAAATTAAGCTTTAGCATTTTGTAGTACTTGTTGAGAAAATTATTGGGAGGAAAGGGAGGAAAGGGTTTAAAAAAAGCCAAGATATGATTGTATTTGATATGACTCGTGAAAATTGCATAATTGTAATCATTGTAGATAAAATCATGTTCAACTTACATTTTCCATGGAAATAACACAAAGAAAAAATACGACACGTCATAAACACCCGGGCCCCAACCATCACTGTCTATTGTGGAGGAGTCGGCTGTGTTAACGGCGCGGTGTGTTGTGTGTTGCAGGCGCGGGCGCGGGCGCGGCCCTACGCTTCGTGCAGGAGCCGCAGGACGCCGTGGCGGCGCCGGGCCAGCACGTGCTGCTGCCTTGCGCCGCGGAGCTGACGGGGGCCGGCGGCGCGGCGCTCGACCTGGGCGGCGGCGGCGCGGGCGGGGGCGGCGCCAGCCGCGTGCTGCAGCTGCAGTGGCGCATCGACGACCAGCAGCTGCAGCTCATCGGAGACACCTTCAGGTCAGCCACACCCCTAACCCGCAACCCCGCGACCCGCTACTCATTCTCAACGGGTTGAGCTTGGAGCTTAGCTGCAGTTAGCTGCAGCAGTTAGATACTTAGCGCAGATTAGCTGCAAAGAAGGCATTGCCGCTGTCTCTGCAGCGACTATGACTGGGAGGTCCTAGAGTTCGAGTCCCGACGGTGGCGGATTTTCTACACTAGCTTTATAGTTTTCCATGGTTTCTCCGATCAATTGAAGGTGAATGCCCGAAGAGTACCCTAACAAACGGGCCATGGAACGCACACTATCTTCCCTTCATTCCTGACTCCCTTTCCCTTCCATGCACACACACGTACATACATTACACTACCACACATGTCGGGAGACCGGTCGGGAGCTTGGAGCTTGGCCGTCTGAGAGAAGATACCTGGAGGAAAAATCCCCCGCTAGCCGATGTGTAAGGTCGGTGCCGGATCTCACAAAATCCTGCGGGAGACGAACACTGCTATCTCCCTCAATGGAACGTTCATTACACTAACGAGACTAATGACCATAGCTGTCGGCGTTCCCGAAAACGTCAATCAATTAGTCACTAATCTACTCAACTCATCGCCGCAAAATCGCTCAACAGCTTACAATGTCCCTGTTGGGGTGGAGGCAACGAGACACAGCAAACGTGCCACTGTTCGAAAATTTTAATATCGTCGTTTTGGTCAAAGTATGTTTCATCTTGTCTGGTTTGTGTGGCTCATCTTACTGCCACAAACCCTTCGATTAACGAATGCTCATTTGATTTTGTAGCATGATATGTAGCGCTGTGTGTCTCTTTTTCTTTGTTTCATTTCAAAAACAGCCGTACGCGGAGTTCGATCACATAGTTCCAAGTTCTGCGGTGAGGCTTCGAAGTAGTTGATAACCTCCACCACCACCTCATTCTTTTGCCTACTCACATATTACGCATTTGATTTACGACTTGCAATAACGTATCCTCCATATAAAATATCCATGATAATTTCTGTGCGAAATTCACTTTACAAAATCGGGTTGAGTGGTGCGTTCCTTTTGTTGAAAAAGTCCTTGCGCTAATTTGACAACCCCAAGAAGTATTTGAGCACATTTCTAGGGTGCAGGTGTGTGGTTCCGCTTAGCTCTCACACCCAGTAACCAATGATTATGCATGATAGCCCGGCGAGTACAAATGGTGTTAAGATTAGGTAGCATTTACGGGAAAACGTGTATATCGTGAAAATGAATTGTGCACTACAAACTCCATGTGGAGTAACCGGGATTCAGGGAGAAAGAAAAACTCGGAGGAAACTACGGCATTAAACTGATTCGATAATAACCATTTCCTCGCTTAAAGAGATTACGCTGTTCAATGCTTAGTTGAAGTTTGAATATTAACTGAGTTGCGTGTTTGTTTATTAGCTTAAAAATGTTTTACTGTCGAAAATGACCGTGATGCGTTAAAGGTTTTTTTTTCGCGAAACTCCGTTATAAATAACTTAGGAAGAGATGTAAAAACGATTTTTGTTTTCTTTTGGGACGCAAAACAACTTCAAAATATATTTTCCATTTATGACACATTGAGATTCAACTGTCGTGTTGACTGACGTTTCTGTTGAGTGACATTTTGTTGGGTATTGTTTGCAGCTTGCGCCCTATAATCAAATGCTAGTTTAAACGCGAACTAGGTTAAATGTGTGACATATTTCATGCATTATTGTACACTGTACTTGTAATTTATGATGCATAGTATTTCGTGGCTTATTAGTTACAAAGAAACATTCTCGGATCAAGGTTCGCATAAATAGAAAAAAAAACTGGTGGGGCTACAACAGCACAAACTTTCTCGCGTTATTTGTAACACGTAGATATACTATAATATTACAACTTTTGACCGGAAATATTTGAGAGAAGGTTTGTTTTCAATTTTAGAAAATTGATAACTTACAAGGAAAATTGTTCTTGTGCCATAGGATTCAGTGCATTGGGCTCTCTTTTGAGAAAATCGTGTTTAGCTATTTTTGGTAATTTATAATAATAATGAAAATAGTCAGGACATTTTGGTAATGGTAATGGTAATGGTAATAATGAAAAATAGTCAGGACATTTTGAGCGCTAGTAACAAAACTAAAGCAATGTGGGATATCGTAAAAAATACAACCACATCATCTCGATACCTTGTAGAGAATGTTATTTTAAAGGATAATGAAAGAGAAACGAGTAATCCGGAAAAAGTTGCCAATCTCTTCAACAAACACTTTTCCAGAATTGCGTCTGATCTCACGAAGGGACTAAAATCACAAAATTCAACATTTTACACTTCCCAAAAAATTTCAGATACGATATTTATTCCCGAAACTTCTCCCAACGAAATCCTCAGAATAGTCAGTAAACTAAAAAATAATATTCATCTGGTTTAGATGAATTTCCGGATTGTTTATTAAAAACTTGTGCACCTGCCTTTATACATCCGTTAACTCACATTTTCAATGCTTCTTTATGTACAGGAATATTTCCAGATATTTTCAAAACAGCAAAAATGAAGCCACTTTTTAAAAAAGGGGACAAAAATGATATTCAAAATTACCGGCCAATTTCTCTTTTGTCAGTTTTCTCAAAAATATTAGAAAGGCTTTTCTACTTACGAATGGAAACATTTCTCAGGAAAAACAGAGCGTTTTCAGACTCACAACACGGTTTTAGAAAATCAAAATCTACGGAAACTGCCATTTTTTCTTTTCTCAAAGATGTTGCTTCATCAATAGACCAAAATGAAATACCCATTGGAATATTCTTAGATCTCTCGAAAGCTTTTGACGTTATTGACCATAAGATCTTGCTCTCAAAATTACCTTCGTATGGAATTCGTGGTATTGCCCTAGATTGGATAACTTCTTACCTTAAACATTGGACTCAAAAAGTAGAAATACCATACTGGCAGGAAAGGACATTACATACTTATATTTCCAATTCTTTGCCAATTGTGCATGGGGTCCCGCAAGGTTCGATCTTAGGTCCTATTCTCTTTCTGTTATATGTAAACGATATGCCCTCGTCTATTAAAAATGGAAGAACGGTTCTGTTTGCTGATGACACGAATGTTCTTTGCAAAAAAGAAGCAGTAAATAGTACAATTTCAGAAGTTTCAAATTGGTTTAATAATAACAAAGAGAATTGTTAACGAAAGAAAAACTGTTTCAATGCATTTTTGCATCTCAAATCGGAAATCGCATGTTCCATTGAAAATGAACAATATGCAATTAGCTGATGTTGAGGCAACAAAATTTTTAGGTCTTTCAATTCAATCAAACCTCAAATGGAATGTACATATAACAGAATTAAACACTAAATTAAGTTCATTATGCTATGCATTCAGAATTCTTTCAAATTCTGTCAGCCTTCATGCAGCTCGTTGCGTTTATTTTGCAAATGTGCATTCCCGCCTGAGATATGGCATAATATTCTGGGGAAGCTCATCCTGTAGTATTCAGACCTTCAGATTGCAAAAGAAAATTATTCGAATAATGAAAAAATGCCTTCCACGTGATTCCTGCAAGCCTCTTTTCATTGAGCTGGGAATCCTACCATTGCCTTGTCTATTTATTTACGAATCTGTAATATTTGTCAAAAATGACCTACTTAACGGAGGGAACATATTTTCATGCAATATTGATATTTATAATTACAACACACGCCGTAGAAATCACGTGCATCAAGTGTCAGTATCAACAGCTCAGTACAAGAAATCAACATACAATACATGTACGTTACTTTACAACGCATTGCCAGATGACATAAAACAATTAAAGTCGGTATACAAATTTAAGTTAAAAGTAAAATCTTTTCTGCTGCAAAACTGTTTCTATACAATTAGAGACTATACTGATCGTGAAAAAGAAAAATAATGTTTAATGTAACAAAACAAAGATGTATAATGAATTAGTTTATGTTTGCATTGTATACATTTAAAAAAAATATTTAATACGCCTGTAACAAGTAATGTACTTCAGCTTCCGGGTCAATGACCCCCATCTCGATCAGGTTTTTGTCCAGTTTCCCTGATCCATAGAGCAAATGCTGAGATGGCCCCTTGTTTTGCTTCTGGACGTAAATGTAGCTTCACTGTGCGCACGTTTTGTTGAGCACTCCTTTTGCTTGTAGTTCATTTACAGTTGAAATTGATTTTCTATAACTCGGGAAAAAACATTTTTCAAATATCTTTATTTTTCTAAAATAATTATTTTCTAAATTAATTTTTTCGTTTTCGTTTTTTTTTTTTTTAAATAAAATTCTGGCCCTCAAGAAAATGTGCGCAGATAAATTTCTTTCCCCACACGTCATATACAGTTTTTACTGTTTTTTTTGACTAAATAAATAAAACATCTTATCACGATATGACTTAAAATTACACGAAAACTACTAATATTTTGAAAAACTACAACTGAAATAATTTAAAGTGCTAATAGAGGGATGTATTAAATTAAGAACTGTATCTTTGACTTCAATAATGAAAGTGTAGGACAAGTAGTACCAAAAAAGAGGCAATTTTGATGTACAAAATATTGCAATTTTGTAAATTTCATTCGTTTTGATCGGACGTTTACCAGCATTTTATTCAAGCTGAACATTTGGAGCTGTTCCTCTATTCAAGCGCTTTCTCTATTCACGCTGAACATTTGGAGCTGTTTTTTGAAAAAATGTGGAATATCTACTACAGGCTTTACCCAAAATGAAAAGATCCTCCCCCCTCAAAAAAATTAAAAGATCCGTATAAAATCAGCAGGGTCTCGAGTTTGGCCACATCAACCTGGCAATATCTATTTAGGGGAAATCGTATTAACATTTTAGACGCTATTGTTGTTTATTGCCACATAGCGTTTGTAAGTTTGTCAAAACACAACGAGGGAAACAAAATTATTTATATCTAGATAAAGTACTGGTCTGTTGGCGAAGTAACGTTAAGTTTCGAGTACGGTCGGTGGACCTGCAACCTCCCCTATCGGAGGCACTTTCAGGTGCTCCGCCCGCCCCACCACGCCCATCTCACTCTCCGGCTACTGCGGCGAGGGCGTCCCCCGTCGTTAATTGATTCGTCGATTAATTACCCGACTCGGATTGGCCGATGATTGATGGATGGCTGGATGGGTTTAGCGAACGGTTTAGCGGACCACTAAATAGGACGGGCTGATCCCGTTTCAATCTGACGCATTTCGGGGTGGTGGGAAAAACGAGCATTTCTTAATTTTGTGACAACAATGATTTATTGTTATTGTTTCCGACCCGGTACACATCTTCACTGAGCAGGGCGAGATGAAGGATGGCTGTGCTTATCTATAACGATGGGACGCTTTTGTCAGCGAGCGCACTAAGAAATAAGAGGCATTGGATGGACGATTTCCATTAAATATTTCCGAGAAGAGAAAAAAAATGAAGCGATAATGTTTGCAGTATATTAATTATTACTGTTTTTTAATAGAATGCTCTCAGGAATTATTTTACTGTGCATAGAATTCTTAATTACATGAGGAACTTGTGTTTGATATCATAAATGGTCTCATGATTGCACTGCATCCGCTGAGATGGGCCGTAAAAACAATTGAGGCAGCATTGCTCGTTCTCAGAAATTTCGACATTTCAAAACAAAATAATTCGTTGTGTATAGTTCGACCCAGTTCACGATTACCAATATTTAATTTTTCGTATTCTATTTATGTGGAATAGAGAAAGTATTGTAAATGGTGCAGAAAAAAGGCGATCTTTAGACAGAAAAACCCGTTTTGTAGGTCCGTCATCCGAAAATATGGATAATTCTTGTTCGTGTGTGGTAAGTACCTTTCTCTAAAAGCAGTTTTGCTGCTCCAGGCCACTACTTATTCCTAAATTTGTTCTTAATTAAGAAGCTAATGTAATTGCCATACTTTCACGCCACTAAAACTCTGTTGGAAAGCTCTACACTTGCCAGAAATGTTCATGTGCAAAAGATATTGCAGAATATAAAGGTAGATATGGATTAGCAAGTTATATTAAATAAATGATATTAAATTGATTAGTAAAAGTAGATAGGGATTAACAAAATAACAATTCACAGTCCTGACTCTAGTCCTACCACAACTAGTAAAAGGAGAGCTCAAAAACCCTGTGCATAATGAAGCTACATTTATGTCCAGAAGCATATGAAAGGACCACTCAATATTTCCTCACTTGTTTGAGTGAAACAGGACGAAAAATCTGATCAAAAAGGGGCTACTGTCTCTGAAGATGAACGACAATACTTGTTACAGGCATATTTAGTCTTTTAGAATTACACAGTACCCATGTTAACTAATGCATTACACTGTTCAACACATATTTTGATGCCTTAGATATTAAACTTTTTCCTGGGTATTTCGATGTTACTGATTCAAAAAAATGATTAGTTTTGCCCTGTTAGCTCTAGCTTTGTAAATACAGAATTATCATCATATATCCCACTTCCACACTGTGTGCTAGAATTTGAGAGCATCAATGGCATTTTCACATAAAATGTGTACTTTACTAGTGTTTATTTGTTGAAAAAAAACTGTTTTATAAATGAAATATTATTTAGTAGATAACTTTAAATCACATAATTTCTCATCAAAATGTTTTAAAAATTCACAAAATCAACCATTCATTCAACGCCCAAAAAGTTTTTTTTTAAACAGATTTTTTGGAGTGAGAAATGCAATTGCAGTCTCGCTGCACGTTTCAACAGTAGTCTGCCATAACGTGTGTATCCCATTTTTCTTGGTGTCTTTCTTCCATTGGAGAAATCTTGGTGAAATCTTTCACCTTACTCTTCACTGAGATCGCTAAATGAAGGAAAGCAAGCGTAGTGGATATGTAGGTAATGGACCTTCATATTCATTGCAGCTAAGCACATGGAAATTGGAAAGCATTGTTTTCACTAATTGTGAAAAGTTTTCTGCTCAATGCTTGCCTAGAGAGTTTTTCACAACTAGAACGAAACAACACCAGACATTCGATTCAATTTCGCTCATGGATTCCAAGATATTCGAATCATTTACGAGTTTCTTATTCGAGAACCATCGAAAATACCGGCTCTCAGTTTCTCGTTGGTGACTCCCGGAATATACTCTGGAAGCACCAACCATCCCATCCCCAATGACTGTAGAAATTGTATCATCTTGCGGCAAGACACAAAATTCTAATTTGTTACACTGTGTTATTTGACGCAGTGTTACATGTCTATTAGCACTAACAACTACACTAACGCCACTGCTCTCGGCCACTACGTTGTCCGTATTGAGAGCTTATGCCCGAAATTAGGTATTCTCATCATACACTTGACACTGTGGATCTCTGAGAATTGAATTCCCAAACGATTTCCGAAATGGAATGTCCCATTCGTCAGCTCCAACTACTATTCCGCCTTCAGAGTCTGTTAATTCCCGTCGTGTGACCATAATCACTTCAGAAACCTTTCAACATTAATCACTTTTGAATGCAGATTCTGGATCAAGAACCACGAAAAAACGCAAGAATTATTTCCTAAATATTACACACAAAACTAAACAAAACTTTAAATACTATGATTGAGTCCAATTCCTTCACAGGAATTTAGGACAACTTGCTGTTTCGGTTCAGTGATAAATATCAAAATTAATTCCTTCTTCATTCCCCACACACACACACACACGCACGCACACTTTGACTGTTGAAGACGTACATGGCTAATGTCCGTTCTGTGTTCATGAGAGACAGATGGCATGCAGCAGCAACTTCGTACGCAAGCAAAGTTTAGTATCTGTTTTTTAAATTTGCATATAATGTAAATAGTTTGGTTTTTTAATTGATTCCAACCATTTTGAAAAGGTAAGCTTCTCACAACTTACATAAGTATACAATATGTTTTGTTTAAAATGTATATAATGTAAATAATTTAGATTTAACAAGCGATTCTGACCATTTTTTAGGATAGATGTCTGAAGATGGCTATTAAATGTATAGCCGAAATGCTACGTTCACAACAATTATCAGAACAATATAAAAAACTATTTATCTCTAATTATAAAGTAAGACATTCGTTAAAAGAAGATAATAAAGTTTATGAATCAGTTGAGTACAAATGAAAGATCTGCCAGTGCACTGCTCTTTCAGACCTTTTGTACGCGATATTACTGCCATATGTGTATTTGCATATTTCTATCCCACGACTTTCGTCACCTCAGTGTGCAGCTTTTACGTTTTTCTCGACTTTAAATAAATAACAATCTGAGAGAGAATTGCATATTAATGTTATTGTTGTTCCAAAATGCACCAAGAGTTTATTGGAGTTTAACATTTTATTGGAAATAGCGAACTGCAGTTAAGCTTCTTCCAGCTTTCCCTCGGAGTCGGAAAACGCACATGCAAGAAAAATAACTGTCACCTCCGGAGATTTAACCACGGTAATTGTAACAGACTTTTGGACATATTGTTATCATTGAATACTAAGCACGTTTTTGAGGAGAGAGTGTTAACATTATCGATAAAAGATGGAAATCCCGTTCATTATATAATTCATTCAAAAATGAATTATTTGGGAAGCAATGGTAAGAACATGGAAATTTGCATGTTAGAACATCGATATACGAGTCGGAAAAGGCAATACGAATTAAATTGGAATTGACTTTCTTAGAAAAAAATTTCTGCCTTCATTGGTTTCCGTCGAGATGCTTAGGTTATGCATTCTAAGTTACAGCTTGACTTTTGCTCTGTGCTATATGAAAAGCTTCATAGTAATAGAATAGTTCATGTGCCTTAGTCGTGGTAATTTTTGTTACTAGTTGATAATTGAAACAGACATTCGTTGCGCTGCCATGGTAAATCTTCAGTTCATACTCCGAAAGGAAATCCTTGAATCATTATCAAGTGCGATAGCGAAGAGCCGTTAAATGCGATATACGCTTGTATACGATCGCGTTTGAACCAATCATCTTTACATTCGGGCGTAATGGCTGATTGGCCAGAATATGTTCGTACGTAACTACGCATAACTACTGAGCGCGCATGTCCGCCAGTTATTAGTGCAGACTGCAGTTCTGACAATTACGACAGATTTTACTTCGATATTAATGAATGTCTATTGAGCGATATTGTATCGGCCATGACAGAAATTAGTATTTAGAGAGGGAAAAAGCACTTGGGTCATTCAACGGAAACAGTAGGTCATCGAAACTCGACTTCCCAGAATTCGTTAAGTTATACTTTCTCACCTTACTTCGTAATAAGAGAAAGAATTGAAATCGTGCACTGGAAATCGGAGATTTTTGAACAGAAAAACTAATCGTCGGGCCCTGATAACGAAAAAGTATTTGAATCTTATTTCTGTACGTAGTAAATTACTTCCTCTAACAAGTTGTGTAGCCAGAATCCACGTTTTCTGGGTCATTGATACCGAAAAATCGATTTACGGCAAAACGCTTGTCTATCTACCCGTCTGTCTGTCTGTCTGTGGTCAACGCTAGCTCATAAACAGTTCAGACGATTTTGTCCAAAATTCGTATTCTGCGATCGATCTGGACGCACTCCAGGCCTTGAGAGTTTGAAAGGAATATCTTTATTATTAGGAGTCTCTCGATTGATGACACCTGGAAACACAGACCCCGAACGATAGTGTACATAGGAATAAAAGCTTGTCAGTGTTATATGCTTGCTGCAAAAGTTACTGGCCACCAGAATACGGAGCCGCCTATTTCGCAAGGGATTTTCGTGTGCGCCGTCTCGTGTAGCGTTTGTCGCATACGAGAACGTGAGAGAATGTGTGACATTTGACCTCCATTTCCACTGTTTTTCCCTTCCTTTGTTTTTCTGATTCGGTTCTTTTTTGGGCTGCCTTTGCGTTTTACGGAATTTCCGGGGACTGCGGGTCTCTGGAGCGGCTGCTCTGTCCTCTCCATGTTCAATCCGGTCTTGATACCAGCGCATAAAATGAATTTCACTCTCAGACCTTATTTTCGAGAAAAGAGACTTAAATGCCGGTAAATCGGTGATTAGTACTCCGCCTCTCCCTGCGGCGTTCTCGGTAGCCACCGACTGACTGCCTTCGACCGGCTGAGGGGGCTCAGGGTATCAACTGGTGTCACTGCAGTGTCTCTGACGGGAAGGGAGATCCTAGGGTTTGAGTCCCGACGGTGGCGGGGTAGAGAACTAGGTCGAATTCAGGCCCTGTCTAGAGGAGAATTCTAGCTGTCATCTGCTCGGAATCGGTGCATTTCCTTGATTTCTCCGCTCAACATCAGGCGAATGCCGGAGTCGTACCCTAACAACGGGGCCACGGATCGCGCACAATCTTTCCTTCTTCTCCCTTGTCCTATCCTCACCCCTTACTTACAAACTTTAACTTCCATGTACGACACTACCGCATGTTTGGAGGTCAGTCGGAAGCTTATAGCTTGTCCAGGCTGGAGCGGTGCCCCGCTGGGGGATGGGGATGGTGAATGGGGAAAACCTTGCAAGCCGAAGGGTGGGTCTCCGCCGGATCTCATCATCCAGTGGGGAAGAACACAGCCAGCTAGTGTGGTTACTACACTTACGGGACTAATATGGGACTTACGGGACCATAGCAGTTGACGCACCCAGAAACAAACCAGTTGCCTTCCAACATAATCCAAGGTTACTGGTTCAATTCTGGTGAAAGGCATTGGTGCCTCCCATTACATTATAACGTCAGTGCAGAACCACCTCCTCGTTCAACTTATTATTTCAGTGTGTGTGGAAAAACGATAAACCTGCCAACCCAGTTCCTTGCAGTCAACCTCCAGAGAAATAAAATTCATTTATTGATTACAAAATAATTCACTTCACAACGATGTTGCTTTCTTTTAGTTCAAGGCTTCCCATAATATCAATGCGACATCGCATGAAACGGTAATTACGTAAATTACAAACATTTTATTAATTTCTCAAGATTGTGTGGTTGTGTAAGGTGAGTGATATTTTGAAAGTGGGATTGGAAAATGAACAAAAAAAATAGCGTAGTTTCTTGCGTAAGAGAAACTGAGATTATTTTGCTTACTGTATCATCAATGCATCTGGTAAAATGAGGTAGATCAATGAAAACTTCAACTACTTGAGATGCGAAGACCTTTCGAACTGAAACCATATAACTGAATGAGATGAGTCTTTGAGGCCAAGGTGAAGTCAAGATCATGTCGTTTGACGTTGCAGGAAGATCTAATTTGGTGGAGTGTACGAACAAAAGAGGAGAGATAGAGCTTAAAAGATTTCTGACTCCATCTGCGTGGATGTCAGAGTAGGCGTCTGGCTTCCGGAACCAAAACAAGAGTTCGCGAGTTCAAACCCGACTGGGGGTGATGAATTTTCAAAGGTAGTTTTTTTTAATACTCAGTGATATGTCACGCTCATGTCCTATGAAAGAACAACAGATAATGCATTGTAAAATTCAACCATCAGACCGTTCTAAACTGATCTAATATATGTTCACATAGGGAACGAAGCAAGTGACTGATAAAAATAGTGAGATAGATGTTGAATGGGTTCCTAGCGGGAAATGTGAGACTCTAACAAACAGAAGCGTTGGACTCAACAATGGAGCCATGTGGGGCCACATTCGGACGCAGGATAACAAAATGCAGTCCGTGGCGGATAATGGGCCACGAACAAGTTTTAAGAGCCTGACAACAATAACAAAATTTCGCCTCAATCGTAAGTTCATGTCTTCTTCACGTGGTCTACTTCACGTGTTAAGACATCAATTGATGTCACTGCAGTGCCTCTGATCCTAGGATTCAAATCCCGACGGTGGCAGGATTTTCGACACTTGCTAGATAGCTAGGTCGAATACAGCAGCTGTCTGGAGAAGAATTCTAGCGGCCGGCAGCTCTGATCGGTAGTTTCCTCGATTTCTCCGTTCACCTGGCGAATGCCGGAGCAGTATCCTTATAAACGGGTCACTGATCACGCGCGATCTTTCCTTCCGTTTCCTTGAGCTATCCTCACTCATTCCGTTTCGTTGGAGACGGGTCAGTTTACGTATGCTTTAACTAAGAAAAAATTCTCAAGCTCGGAGGAATGTCATAATCAACACCAGAATATTGACGGCTACGCGGATACGCGCTATTTCTAAAACTTTCTTCAATTCAGTTCAATGGAAATTCCATTTTAGATGGCGATGCTCAGGCCGTCAGGCCGGTTTTTCCGCCTTACTATACAAATTTCGGTATGCTCCCTTCCTTCTAGCAACGAAAAGTATTACTCGGGCAAGGAAACAGGCGATTATCATGTAGCTTAGAGGCTTCTTTGAGGCTCGAGGATGTTCTTTTACATTAAGTAAGTGTACAACATGGGACAGCCGGCTTTACTTTTCCGAAAGAAGGCGTACAAGGCATTTGTTCGCTTTAAAAAATCAGTGGCTGCGATCATATTTGAACCCGCAAAATTGGGTATAATTAATCCGATACGCTAACCGTTTCACCGCCAAAATTATGGAATCGTTCGTTTCAGTGCCTCTGGCCGGGAGATCCCGACGGCAGGATTTTCGACACAAGCCAGATAGCTAGATCGAGTTCTGTCGCTGCCTGGAGGAGAATTCTAGCGGCCGGCTGCTCTGATCGGTAGTCCTCCGTAATTTCTCCAGACAATACGAGGCGAATGTTGGAGCAGTACCCTACCAAACGAGCCACGGACCGCGCGCAATCTTTCCCTCTCATTCCTTGTCGTATCCTACCCCTTGCCTACACACTTACATGCACTACACCGCCACACATGGCGAGAGATCGGTCAGGAGCTTAGAGCTTGCCCCAACTGGGACGGTGCCCCGCCGGTGGGAGATACCTGGTTGGGAAAATCCCCGCTAGCCAACGGGGTAGGTTGGCGCCGGATCTCGCCATCCAGCGGGGCAAGATCACCGCCACCTCCCGAGCAATAGCATGAACTACACCAACGGGATTAATGGCCTTAGCATTTGAGGCGCTCGAAATCACTAGTAATCAATTATCGTGGAATCCTTGGAAGAAAAGAAGCCTGTGAGTGGGCTGCAAGCGACTCCTACCAAGCCGGGCTGTGCGTGTTGCAGGCGGCAGCTGGACAACGGGTCGCTGGTGATCCGCGCGCCCATCGACGCGGCCGCGCGCCACCTCGTGGAGGGCCGCTACCGCTGCGTGGCCGTGCTGGAGGCGCTGGGCACACTCGTCAGCCGCGCCGCCTCCGTCCGCATCGCAGGTGAGTGCGCGAGGTCACAAAATAGACTTGCAGCCGTTCTTGTGTCAAGAAATGATTGAATTTGTCGCAGCTGGAAGGGCTCGATTCACTAGGTAGAATAAGGATACATGAGTTATCTCATTAACGTAATTAGATGGTACTCTCCCTGTTATTTGTAATTTCAATAAAAATACTCGTATCACACCTTTGTCTCTGTGAGATCTCTCGAAAATCTGATTATGCCATTACCATTATGTCAGTGTTCCTTTTTGCAGTGAGTAATGCAGTTGCGTCGATTCATGTTTTGTTGAAGAGTTAAGAAGTGACACAATTAATTGAGGCTTTAGGACTATCGATTAATCTATAATACTTGTCGAGACTAAATACAAATCAACATTCATACTATTAAAAAAAGATGTTTGGATTATGAATTAAAATTTGAGTAATTAATTCTGAACTATCGATTTATCATTAGGCGTTTAATATCTTTTTAAATAAAAAAAATGGGTTTACTAGTTCTTTATTGTAAGGCCGAGTTTTTTGATTTTTAGCCCCGAGCCAATTCTTTGCAAACAATTTTTTAATCGAGTAATCGTTGGAAAATTAATACACGATTTTTTTCAGATACGTGGAAATTAGTGATGGTTACTAACAATTGGTTCAGTTTTTTGTGCTTTTTTTCATATTGAAGAACACTTGAGTTGTGGTAGAGTGTTTATAAACCAAAGTCTACATCATATTATTGTGTTGTTTGTAAAATGTCTGTGGTTGTCATTTTGGTTATTGGTATTTTTTGTCGCTGAAATATCCGAAACATGACATGAACATCCGGCATTGTGTATGTCAGTGTGTGTATGTCTGTGTGTGTATGCCTGTCTGTGTGTAAGTATGTGTGTGTATGTATGTATGTGTGTGTGTCTGTGTATGTGTATGCCTGTGTGTATGTCTGTGAGAGAGAGGGGAGAGAGAGAGAGTTAAGTGTCTTGTAACGTACGTGCCGAGGCGCCGCGCGCAGGTAGGCGTGGAGCGCGAGTGCGAGTGCGAGTGCGCTGTGCGTTTGCGTGGCAGGGCCGCCGCGGATCGAGCGCGGGCCCGAGGCGGCGCGCCTGCTGCCGGGCCAGACGGCCTTCCTGCGCTGCGACACGCGCGGCGTGCCCCCGCCCAGCGTGCGCTGGCTGCGCGACGGCCGCCCGCTCACGCTCGACGCCTCGCGCATGGTGGTGCTACCCTCCGGTGAGTGCTGCGCCCTGCGCCCTGGTTTATTTAGAGACTTCTTTAAAAAGTTGTCGCGTCTTGATTGACGCGACGTGTCTCCAAGTCCCTAAAACCGGGAGAGATGGCTCAGTGCATGAACCTGATGTCACTGCAGTCCCTCTGACCGGGAGGTCCTAGGTTTCAGTCTCGACGGCGGCAAGATTTTCGACACTAGCTTGTCAGCTAGGTCGAATTCAGTCGCTGTCTGGAGGAGAATTCTAGCGGCCGGCTGCACTGATCGGTAGTTTTCCGTGGTTTCTCCTACCAACACCAGACGAATGCCGGAGCTGTGCCCTAACAAACGGGCCACGGACCGCGCGCGATCTTTCATTCCTCTTCCTTGATCTATCATCTCCTCTTAGACACACACTTACACTAACATGCACTACACTACCACACATGCCGGGAGACCGGTCGGGAGCTTACAGCTTGTCCCGACTGGGGCGGTGCCCCGCTGGTGGAAGATACCTGGTTGAGGGGAAAACCCCGCTAGTCGACGGTAGGTCGGCGCCAGATCTCGCCATCCAGCGGGGAAAAAGATCACCCCCACAGCTCGAGAAAAAAATACTCTCTACACTTACGGGAGTAATGACCTAAGTAGTTGGCGTGCCCTTAAACACAAATCAATCAATCGAAGCCCCTAAAAGAGCATTGAGCGCTTTGCGCTTAGGAGTAACCCTCCATTAAGATACCTTACATCTGTCAAGACTCGTCACAGTCAGTTGTCAAAAGGACCACTAGGTAGCGTTTCCACGTACACGCCTCTCACACGCGCTCCTGCGTCACTAACAGCACCCACGATTGGGAAGGAATTGGGAGGGGGTAGGATTTAGGACACTTCACAGAGGTTGGACTGGTCCCTGTGAAGCAGAAAAATTCATTTTGTTAGAACAAATTTCATTTGAGTTGTCTGGGAATCGCACCCGGACCTCCTTGGCGAAAGGCAAGCTCTTTTCTTTGTGCCACGAGCGCCTTTTTTGCGTCAAAAAATTGTTAAACTCTGTGTGACGTACTTTGGGGAGAAGTGCAATCTATGCTCGTTTTCTTGAGCTCTGGAATCCCTATCCTAGCTCTTGTACTACAGTGCATCAGGAAAGTCTCTCGGTACCGAGCCGAATCAGGACCTCCTATTAAAAATTGCCTTTATGTTGGTAAAAACCAGATTACTTGGAAACAAGTGAAGGGGATCCTATCCAGCATCTATTATGATTGTGGTGAGTACGCAATTTACGTTTTCTTTTGTTTCAAGCTGCAACTCGTGCTACCAACATAATTTACGTTGCTGGCACTCTCACCAGCAAGATGCGGAGAGACTTGCAAGATGCCACTGGCGCGCTCTATATTGGGTTGAATTGTGAATACAGGTAGCAACGAGCGTTTTGGGCAAGAATTAATGAGAAAATATTCTCTCGCATGTAATAAAAACTATTTACAAAGACGAATTAGCTACGGATTTTGGCTAATCGACATTCTGCCGGAGAACAGGGAGAACGATTACTTGAATTACTATATCCCCCATTGAGCTCAAGGAAACGCGCACAGAAAGTGTAGCATTATTTATGTTCAAAAGCCAAACAAATGGCCATCTAAACATTTGCTCTTCTCCCCATCCCCTCACCCCGCCCCCCTTCCCACTCCCCTCTACACTCCCCCTCCGCGCTCACTCTATCCGCTGCCCCTCCTCGCCCACTTCGCCCACATTATTGTTCTCCTTTCCGCCTCCGCTTTCTTTCCGTTTTTCTTTTCGTCTTGCTCCTTCCCCTTCCTTCTTCCCTCTTCTCCTTTTCCGCCATTCTCTTCTCCTTCTCTTACCCCTACTTTTTTCGCCTTTCCCATACTCTTTTTTCCGCCTCCTCCTACACTTTTTTTTCACTTATTATCTTCGGAAAATAAAATGAAATTGGACTGTCCTTGTATTTTATATAAATGGGCAAAAAGTGATTTGTTAATCTAATACTGCATTATGAGATGTGTCAAAGGTTTATTCGTTGCTTGCAATTTCAATACATACCAAAAATTGAAAAGTGAAAATTGCAACACTGCAGAATTGCAAAATTGCAAAATTACAGAGAATGGCTGAAATGAATAAAAAATCGTAGTAAATGTACGAGTAAACGGGGTGGACCACCTAAGTTGGCCACAGCAAATATCTTGAAAACGGTTTAAGGCAGACCTGCACAGCATTTTGCACTTTCACTGACGTCAGGAGCTGCGCGCGGGCAACTCGGGGGCAAATGAGAAATTCGAATTTGGTGGGGATGAGACCCAATCTAGGAGTGGGGACCACCAATCAGAATGCGCGATTCGAAAGATAGAGAGATTCGTAAATTTAAAGAGCAATCGCCAAGAACATGACGGTCATATACAATTTAAGTAATATTGCCTTTTGTATTATATTGCAAATGTTTGTTCTCGGTATATGACAGGGCGAAATATGAAACTACAACTAATTATACATGTTAGATTTCGACACCAAGTATTATAATTGCCTGTAGGGCTGATAATGTAATTCACTTTGCTACGATGTAATCACAAATTTAGTGTTATGCTAAACACAAAATTTTGATACTGAATTGTTTTTGTTTGATGATGACAGCAATAAACTATTTTTTATCAACTATGTTTAATTGAATAAGACGGTTCTCTCAAAGAAAAAACATATTGTTCTTGAAAAAAATCATGATTATTTTCTGTTCTAATTTCTGACAAGAGTGTAGAGTCGTTTACGACATCGTATAAAAATATAAAGCCCTTTGCATTCTATTTAACAATACCCATGATTATCTTATGATTGTCCGTAACATATCGTCACAGAAGTTTGCTCGTTGATATATTTTATTCAGTTTCATAATGGGGGAAAATGGTCACAAATGTGCTATTAAACATTACCCTTCTTGAAATTGCCACATATTCTATTTTTATGTCAATTGTCTTGATGTGAGAGATTGCTCTCATGATTTTGTTCATTTTTCTGTCATTTGGAGATTATAACATTCCTGGTGAACAATCAATTATTAAATTGCAATTTTTTGTTAGATAGAATTAAATAATATTTTTTCTTGTATATAAGCATATATTTTAAAGCTATTGCTTTAAAATAATGCTTAAGAGTCACAATGAGCATGTTAATTTCTTTTAAAAAAATTAGAAAATGAAAATACATACAGTGGTGGATACAAAGGTAGATATACAGCAGTGCACAGAACATAAACAATGAATTATGACCCTGGTAACTTGAAATACTAGACATAATCCATTTAAACAAATGGGCATATAATTTTGAAGAATGGATCATTGTAGTAGACGCTCAGGCATTCAATCTACACGCCGCGTCGTGCTACGTCAGACTTCTCCCCTCCCCGCAAAGCTTCCTACTCCCCACTACTTGCACTTTCGGCGCTGTCGCGGGCAGACGATCGGCTTGCAAGTGCAGAATGCCCGCGGGAGCAGGCGTTGTGCAGGTCTGGTTTAAGGTATCGAGATGGTGTTTGCGCCATGTTGTTGCAGATGATGAGGCAAATAACATATTTCGTTTTCTTGATAGTACCGTGTGTCATTTTTTGAAATACTGACAAAAAACTTTGGTTTTTTAAATGGAAGTATATATTTTTTCTCCAGCATTTTATAGTTCATTAAAAATGAAATGCAATGATACAAATATTGTTAATATTCGAAGAGTAATTTTTGCCAAAACAATGCAATTATAACTTGGTAAACGCCATGCAGCAGCACGCAAAGACTGCCGACCTTGCTGACATCGTATACGTGAATCGACGACCCTTGACGGAAAACGAGTAATTTCGCCGATAGATAGATTGAGGGATATTTCATATCAACGGTTAAACGCAATAGAATCCCAAGTATCTAATTTTACCATAGTGAATACAGGCTTAACTGATGTTGCGTTTGACAGGAGCGCTAAAGTCATTCGACTCAGGGCGTTTAGCATCATTAACCCGAACTTGCTTATTCTGCGACCTTCTCGAGCAACTTTGAATTAATAATGTTTCTAGAAATGTGTGGATATGTGGTAAGTTTTGTGTTGTCTTCTTGTGTCACTGCTACAAGTTGGGAACATCAAGTAAGGAGATCTGAACTTACTGCTCTTGCTTTCACATAGTGGGGTTGCCGCTAAAGTCTTCTCTACCTCCTGGGTCAGTTGTAAAAATATAGGGATAAAAACGTGACGTGCGGGGCGGGTAAAGTAGATTTCAATCTTTAAAATATTCCCTCTGATAGACTATAAGGGCAATAGAAGACTAATAGTAAGTGGCTTGGTCACGAAACAACGGATGAAACGAATGTGTGCTCGGGTGTATCTGATGTGGTTTAGTTGCGAGGCACCTGAATAAATAAATAAATTTCTCTATAAAAATTCTCTTGTAGTCGTAGCACGTGAGGTAAGGCACTGAATCCGCAGTACGATTGCTTGAACGATCGCATCCCAGAGCAACCAATTTAACATATAGTTATGAGTTGTAAATGAACTGAGCTATCTATGATAGTATTACGAGTAATATGTTATTAGGGTGTCCCCAAGTAGTACAATTTGAGAATGAAAACGTTGTTACACAGGAAGAGAAAGAAAACAAAACTGGTTTGTAAATTTGGCGATCACTACAGCAAACGCAAGAATAGGTTTTTCCTTTTCTCCTTCTATTCCGTCAAAACGTATTTCAATTTATTACTGACTTCAACAATACTTGTACGTTTTGGAGTATGCTTAGAAATAAAACCTTTCTCCCTCAAATAAATAAAAAATAATGTAATATGAAGGTTTCTCCGCAGGGGAAACAAGAGGAATGGGACAGTAGACAGTTGCACCCCCTCCCCCTTCTGGACGTTACTGGTACTATGTATATCATTTGTAGAATAAAACTTCCGTTTCGGTCGTTTTGCGACTGTCTTCGGTAATTTTGTAATCTCAGAAATAAATAATGCACAAAAAGAATATAAATGAAAACCATTAGGCTAGTGCATTACCACCGGAAGGAATAATGTAAAAGATTCTGATGAATTGATGATAATATTACAAATGTAATGCAGAACTGACCATCGGAGACTAGGTCGTTTAATAACAATAGGGATCAAAACTTTGGTGTAAATTGGTAAATGCTTTTATTCCATAACAACATTTCGTGGATAATGTATCCACCTCAGATTCTTAAAATTTTTAAGAATTAACAATTTTTAAGTTAAAAATATTTTAATGTAAATAATAATGGATGTGATGCACTAACACATCACTAATGCGCTATTATTATTATTATTATTATTATTATTATTAATACTACTGCACTACTACTGCTACTAATAATAATAATATTAAAAATAATTAATTGAACTTCTCGGTAAAGATAATTTAGATTAATGGATGTTGCAGGTGCAAGCCGTGTTAATTAAAGGCGATTTTTGAGATTCCGTTAGTGGAATTGTAAAACCCGAACTTGGCGAAAACTGCACGCAAGCGGCGAGCGTGCAAGCACGGCAGACGAACGACTTGGAAGCGCATTCCGACATAATTTTCTCGATGTATTCTAGTGAACTGAAACATGTTAAGAACTGCGCGACTTCACGTGAAATGTTACTGAATTTAGAAGAAGTGTACCAAACGAAATGACCGGCGAGGAAAGCTACGCTTTTAATGTAGTAAACTCGTGAATAGATGACAGACGGCGAAGATGTGTGTGTGTGCATCTCAGACATCTCTTCGACTTGGTGGACAAGTTGAATGATATGGACGTCGAAATTAACGTCGATTTGTCAGTGTTGTAGCTGTACAGTTTACTTGCGACCTGTGAAAATTTCCAATGTGTCATGGTATGGCATACGGGAGTTCCAATTCTTCAGACTGCTCAACATGTTTCATTATCTTTGGTTAAGAATTCATATTCGCATTACTTTATTACCTTATTGTACCAACAGGTTATGGGCCCATTCGTTTCTCGAAATCGAATCGCGAGGCGAACTGCCCACGCCGGAGGAACTTTGTATTAAATCATAATGTGATTCTCACACTTGGACGGTGTTATGCATCAACCGGCTATGCGACATCATACAAGTTTTGAGATAATCGTGTTCAAAGATTTTATTACATTTTCAGCTCTAAAAACTGTAATTTAATTATTTCATTCATTGAAGCGCCAAACTATTCAAACATGAGTGGAATATATGGCGCTTATCTGCATAGTGTAAAATTAGGAACAGCAGATTTGAAGATCTAGGTTTATAGCCGGATGTTGCGAAACAAAATCTCTGATGTGACTGATGGCGTTTACATTTTTCATTATTTATAAGGCTATTTTTAAAGATTTTGCGCCAAAATTGTGCGTACACTTAGAACATTGTCCAATGCAACTGATGGCGTCCATATCTTTTCTCTCTCTCTCTCTCTCTCTCTCTCTCTCTCTCTCTCTCTCTCTCTCTCCAAAAATGGCGCTTAGCCGGTTGATGCATAACACCGTCCACTTGTGAAGTGCGAAATGCTTTGTCAAGAAGTATGTCGGTCCGCAACACTGGAAAGGACAAAACATCTGAGATTGTGAGAAAAGCCACAACGTGTGAGGGCGAACAGTGCAACACAGCTTTATAAGCTAATAAGCCTTTTATAACAAGCTGCATCCACCAAGTGTTGGACGTTTAAATTATTTTCATTATGAAGTATTAGACCTGTGCAAATTTCACGCAGAACGCGTGACAAGTTTTTAAGATTTTTGCCGTCGAGGTTTGTTGTTTGGGGATCCCCGCGTCTGTCATGTTCGCCGAACCTCATCAACATTGAGGGGCGTGATTCAGGCGAACACGATCAGCCTGGTAATAGTCAATGATTGCCGGAATGAGTAATGTGGTGAAATGAAACATGACAGAGAAAACGTGGGGACGATTCGCAAATCCATTTTGTCCACCGCAAATTCCACATGGATACCGAATTAAAACTCCACCGCCCAAAGGTAATTAAAATTAAATGAAGAGCTGGACAAAGATACAAAGTCTATGGAAAGTAATGGAAATAAATTTATTATCAAACAATTATATTGTGCCTATTTATTATGTAAAAGTTTCTGCCTTTCGGTCGTCAACAGACGTCTGCATTTTTTTTCTTTTTCAATTTCTTTCTCCCATACCCACCCCTCATTCTCTAGACCAAATATGCAATCTTCTATGTCCAAAATTACAACCTTCTCTACGAACGGATTTTCGATATAAGCACGCCCACACTATGTTCGCTTTAAAATCTAAAAGCGATGGCTGTTTCGTTTCTGCCTTTACGATTTTAACATTTTTCATGAAGCGATAAAGGGTTGTTACTCACTGTCAGTAATTCATGCATCACACCACAAATGCCATCCATTCTTGTTCTCTAATTCTCTGGCTGTATGGAAGGGCACAACGTAATTCACAAAAAATCTAAATTCAGGAAATGTTACAAAACAATACATAAACTAAACGTACTCGTACACCCCACGAAATACACCAGACTAGCACCCTCACGCCTATTTCAACTTAGCACAGTCATCTGTCCACTAAATGGGACGAGATCACGGGAACATTTTCTTCGAATTCGTCGCCGCCTGGGGAGCTTTGCATTAGAGCGAAAAGGATGATGAGAACAAGAGGAAACGTGTGTACTTCCCCGACCATCACGGACGTTCTTAGGCACAGACTTTCGGCAATTCGCAGCAGATTATTTCGTGAAAGCTCGTACTTCGATCGGTGTTCACTGTGGCTAGCTCTAGTCGCTCACGAAGACCGTACCAAAGTTCCCATGTTCTCCCCTCTTGTCCGCTCCTGCCGTCTGGTGGCAACGCTCATTTGGAATTGGAAAGGCGCGTTTCTTCGTAACCGCTTTGGGAAACCTTTAAATTAATTTGTGCTAAATGGTCAGTGTAAGTTTAGCGTGCTCGGTTCTGTATGTGTGTTGAAGTGATGCATTTTTATTAATATTAAACTATTTATTAACTATTCCCATTGTTTCTTCTTTTGCTGTCTTTAGGCTTCGCAGCTAGCCTATCTAGCTTAGAAAATACGCCACGGTTTACATTAATTTATAGTAAATCTGAAGGCAATAAATACTATTTTATTCTTAAAAAAGGATGCAAAAACCTATGTAAAAAATTATGTGAACCATACCATTAGAGAAAACAAAATCAACACACAATTCTGCGTCTTTGGTCCGAATCCACAACTTTGCTAAGTGGACATGGGAACTAAGTAGACGTGGGAATTTTTCATTTTCTGTGAGACACACATTTTAAAGATTGTTTAATAAATTGTCTTTCACGATTATGAATTTTAGTAGAATGTGTGTTAGTAACCTCCTGCCCATGGCCATTGAGTCCTCTTTTGTGGATGACTCCTGATCTTGACTGAATAACTGTGTAAAAAAGTAATATGTAATTTACTGGTTGACCTAACATGCATAAATGTATCATGAAAGTTTTGAAGTGACTACCATGGAAGAAAGAATTACATGAGATTTCATAAATAATTATGGCTTATTACTGAAAATATTGAATTACAAATTATTTTCTTGATGAGTATCCTCCATCTCATATAGGGCCTAGGCTCCTCCTTTTTGAAGAATCTACATTTTAAGAAAGGAGTGTAAAAATGCACTATAAGTAGAAAACTGAAATCAATTTTTATTTTGCGGCCTAAAATGTTTAATTTACTCTTTCAAGCCAAAATGAGTAATGCCAATCATTCATGGACTTTTCATTTTATTCTTTCAGGAGCTTTAGAAATATCTCAAGTGTGGCCATCAGATCAAGGCAGATATCAGTGTAATGCATCATCTCTTCAACAGTCTCAGCTCAGTGACCCTGCAGTTCTCAGTGTTGATCAGGATAGGGGTAAGGTTTTGTTGTGTAAATCTAGTTAAAGTGTATTATACTTGTATATGTTCTTGAAAGTAAAGATTGTATGCCAACATCTTAATCAACTTCTGCTTATATTTAATGTGTGGCTCTAAATATTAAAATCCTTTGGTTCTTTATTTTATGAAATTTGTTTTCACAGAACTGGACCCAAGACCAATCCCACCAAGATTTATTGCTACACCACATGCATCTGTGGTGGCAACTGAAGGTCACAATGTCACATTAGATTGTGCAGCTAATGGACCTCCTGAGCCGGATATCTCTTGGCTCAAAGATGGCAGTAGTATAGACTTGAAGTTAGTATAATCATTTTAAATCTTTTCTAAATGTATTGAAGTCTGAACTGAAGTCAGGTTTATGGAGCGTGGTCAGTAAGAGCAAAAAAATTTTACCAAGTTACATGGTCTGAACATTTGAATGATAAATAAAAAACCTGATTTAGAGGAATTATCTTAAATGTTAACCTTGTTTCTTGCTAATTGAACACTAAAAACTGTAAATATTTCTTTATTGCTTTGATATCTTTCACATAACATTGTGGGTGAATGTAAATTATTAAAGAACAATTAGATACTGTTGCATTATTTGCTGCCCCAACTTTAGTACATGCCTTTTTGGAGGACATTTGGGAAAACAATTTTATCTTGAACTCGTAAGAGAATGGCCAATTAATAACGTACTCTTTCTGTCCATTGCTTTTCTTTATTCTTTGCAAACCTCTGATATTTATGTAAATTTAAGTACAATTTTCTTTTTCATTCATCTTATATGTTCTTGAAAATTACAATTGTTTTTAAGAATTTTGAGTTATAGAGTTAATGTTTCTAATTCAATGTTATGGTGTCAAAATGAATATTATTATGGCTGCAGCTGTGGGTACTGGTTTCTTTTATCTAGAGATCCATATATTAATCCTTAAGTGTGGCCTGGCAGGAACAGAAAATCATCTTCAATGACCAGAGGATGATAAAGAAATTACTTCATTAACTTCAGTGTTTCTTTGTTCTACTTGTTTCATTTTCCTTGACATTTGATACTTTCTGCATCACAGAAGAGATCACAGCAACTTTCCATTATTATTGTCCACATTATATCACAGCTTATCTTAAGTTTTATCACTGTGTTTCATATTTTATTCACCAGACAGTCATTCGTCACTATTGCATCATTCCTGCTGAAATATTACCTCCGTACTTCTCTTGAATTTCTTGAAAGTTACCTGAAAAACTAATTAAATTGGTTAACTCTCCACATTGAGGAAATCTACAAAGCTACTGAAGTACATATTGTATCAAGAACAAGGACAAGTTTTCTAAACACATAACATCATTGAAATATGTGATTCTTGAATCGAAATACAATTTTTCTTAAAAGTTTTAATGAGTTATGTTTTTTAATTAATTTGTTTAAAATTTGTATGCACAGAGATAGAGATAGCCGATTTACGAAAGTTGGTACTGGCAGTTTACGAATTTCACATGTACAAGAGAAAGACAGAGGAACTTATCAATGTCGTGCTGGAAATCGAGCTGATTTAGTTGATGCGACAACCACACTAGAAGTAGAAGGTATGTATTTCTTTATTATCCTTCTTTTCTCTACCCAATTCTAAACATTAACTAAAATTTGAAGTTGTCATTGACATTCAAAATGATTATTATGATTTGCTATGGATTGAAGGGAGTAAACATGGGAATAAAAATGAATGAATGATGGGAAAAATTGGTCAACAATTCTAGAACAAGTTCTAATAAAATTAATGTGACAAATTATAACTGTCAAGATCAAATATAACTAGAATATGGAAAAGTGTATCCAGGGGGATGGTATCAAAGTTACAGTTTCAACTTTTCTCTACAGTGCCTCCTAGATTTGTTAAAAGGCCAAAGGACCGTGAAGCCTTTGAGAAAGAAGATCTGGAGCTAGAATGTTCTGTATATGGCAAACCTGAACCTAAAGTTTACTGGATGAAGAATGGAGACTTGATCAAGCCGAGTGATTATATGCATGTAAGTATACTAATGAAATATCCCAAAGGATTCTAAGTAATAGGGTTGATGAGAGGAATTTATCATATAAATTATTTCTCTTAAACAGGTTGTAAATGGTAACAATCTCAAAATCCTGGGCCTGATGCGTCTTGACACTGGAATTTTCCAGTGCCTTGCTATGAATCCAGCTGGCAATATTCAAGCGTCTGCAAGACTCCAGATATATCCTCCTGGTAATTAATGGCTGCAGGGGAAAATTTTGTAATTGTAATGCTCTATATAAAAGGTTTTCTAAGCATGCTTTGTGGGACATAGGGTCCACAAAGATGTTTAAGGGGCTTTATAACACTTCCCTAGTTTTCGTAATATCTTTCCTGTTTGTTTCAATAGGAATAATATGGCAATAAATTGATATTCTTCCATGATTTATTTTTTGCGAATAATTCACAGTATTTGCAATGTACATCAAGTTTTGAAATAGCTTATTCTCAAGAGCATTATTGCAATGGATCACATTGTTGCAATGAAATTGCAAGAAGTATTTAACTTGATACTTACTATTTAGATACTTGCAAACACTTGTTAGGGACTCCAAGGTCTAAATTCTTGAATTAAAAGAACTCTCTGGCTTTGACTGCAAGTTGAAAGAGAGTGGAGATATCAAAAATTTGAGAACCGTAACTCAAATGAACAAGATTGAGTGTAATTGGAAACAATGAATTGTAAATTGTGCCAAATATATTTTAAAGAAAAGTGTATTTAAATTGACAAGTCATGAATTCTAAGCTGATTTTTAAAAGACAAATTATCCTAATTTTTGTATTTAGGTGTTAGTGTTCTTTTGTTGTTATTTCATACATTTAAATTTCTACATTGCCAATACTTTCTCTTAATTCACTCTGCCATTTTACTACAATTCTAATTTATTTATTGACATGATGTTGAATCCAAATTTAGTCATTGAGTTACAATTACCATCTTCAAGGTTGAAGAAGTTCTGTGCGTTACAACATTGAATTTCTGTTTGACCACATTTACTTTTGTTTGTTACAATTTGATTTTTCAACTTCAATTGAAATTTTGAGAGTTTGTAACTGTTTTCATTTTACAACTAAAATTAGCAATTAACTGTGGCTTGATAATATTTATTGCATGATATTTCTTATTTTTCTGATTCTTTTTTTATGTCACTGTAAGTTTCTTATTCCTTCTTTCTCTTTCTTTTGATTTATTGCTTCAGATTTTTATCATTATTCAGGGTGGCCACTTTCTGGAATACATGGAAAATCAAGCAAATTCAGGTAATTTGTAGAATAATAATTAGAAATTTGGGAAAATTTTAAGACAGTTTTAGAACTAAATTTTATTCCTAAAAAAATGTGACCAAAATGTGATAGTGACTATATTTTTATTTGATGTTGTTTTTATTTGTACTTTTATCACATTGAAATGAGAGAGCTGACAAATTAGTCATGCTTGCATAAATATTTTTTGAAATAGTGTGAAATACTCTTCAAATCTGATCAGTGGGAGAGGGAAAAAGAAGAAGAAGAAAAAAAAAGAAAAAAGAAAGAAAGAAAGAAAGAAAGAAAGGAAAAAAATAGGGGGAATGAAAAAGAAAAAAAGAAGAAAACATTAAAAAAATGCTTTGCAAAAACAGGAAAAGTTGGGGAAATTTGTTCCAGGAAATGAGTGGCCACCCTGTTAATATGTAAAATTTAAAAACTAAAAGAAAACATTTCCATGCCTGATGTGTAAAAGGTATGTGTTTAGAACTTTCTTCTTTCTGAATGTTCCCTTATTATTTCAATTTTTTTCAATGATTCATTCCATATTTTATCATTGAATTTGTTTTTCTATTTCTTTTAGTATTTATTTTGAAACTTCTTCTCTGGAATTCACATGATTGTTCATTAATCTTGTTTTTTCTTTACGTAGTAGTGTATTTGTTTTTGTCATTATTGATAACTTGCATACTCATAAATGAAGCATGGTAATTTACTGTGATATATCCACAAAAATTAATTTTCCATGAATTATTTTTGTATTGCATTCCAAATATTATTTTACTTAAGTGTTCTATGATGTGATTTTCATTAAAACACATCCTTTATATTATAAAATATGTATAGTTTTATCTCTTTATTTTGTTTTACTTGTACTTACATAAGTTTTTTGATTTTTTTCTTTTATCTCCCATGACCGTTGTGGACATGATTCTTTCTCAAACCTACAATCCTGCTTTCTTTCTTTCTTACTTACTTTTTTAATTACTTTTTTTCGTAATGGTTTTCTTGTACTCTGTCTTGTGGGTCCATGCTATGCTGTGCAACTGTATATTGACCAATTTTCTGAACTGCTATGACTCTTCGTCTACATTAATAACCATTGATCCATCCTGCTTCTCGAAATTCCTGCTAATCCAACTCACAATTCTTAATTTGTGTATTCTATACTGCTTAATACATCTGTTTCATTTAATGAATATATGTAATAATGCTTCTGCTTATAATGTTATTGTTTCCACTTTTCTGACTGTGCCTACAACTTTGTGGAATTTGAAATATTTCCTTTCTTTGTTTACAATATTATTCACTCACTGTTGCTTGATTTCATACTTACAATACAGCTTCAGAGTTACCTGGTAACGCTAATAACCCATCCTCTGTATTAAATCCTGGTGCCAATCTCAAACATAACCGAGGGCCATTCTTTCTTGACGAAAATGACGATGATGAAGACATTGATGATGACGGTGACGAAGATAATGACGATGATGATGATTATGACTATAACTATGAAGACAATGATGACTATGATGCGAGACTTGATGAAGACAGCCTTGACAGATTCTCCAAACTGAAGAATCCTACCCCTTTAGCTCCACCTACTGATGATGCTGTCGCCCCGGTGAGAGACGTTCCATCAGCACCAGAGGGATTGACAGCAGTTATTGTAGCCACACGATTTGTCACTCTCAGCTGGAAACCACCTGCAAATCCTCGTGGAGAAATCTTGATGTATTCAGTATATTACCGCAAGGAAGGATCACCAAGGTATGACTGTAATATTTTCTTTGTCTTTTAATTAAAATTTGTTCAATTATTCAATTCATTATTGTTGTATATGTGGAACATTATAAATTTCTTTTATTGCAAAACATATTGTAACTTAAAGTTGGAGTTGCAATTGATTTAAACTTGATTTGTTTCTTTAAATTATCATTTGTGCATTTTAATGTATGATACTTTCAGAATGCCTAATATTCAATAAATATTTGGTTGATAATGATACTTGATGTCTAAAAGGATATTTCTGGAAAACCCTGTATTCAGAGAATATTTTATTTAAAAAAGATTAAGAAAGTTATTGATTTTAGGTTCCTGTATATTTGAGACAAGCAAGTCTAGATTTTTTTTAATAAAATCTTTTATTTAAAATTTTTCCTTTTGTGCAATGTTTCGAGGCAATGTTAGGCTCATCTTCAGGCAACTGTAATGTAAAACAATGTGATGTACGTTTTATATAAACATTTTATCCTTATAAAATTTTGTAAACACTACATAAAAATAAGTATATAAATTTTTTCCAATTAAAATATATTAATAAGAACTTCAAATCAGGATGTATTTGAGCAAATAACTGTTACATGTTAGTGCTATATATCTAAGAACAAGAATCTTGACAAAGCTACCATCCACTCACCAATGAATTCCACAATTCCTCTCCAGGCAATGAATTTACGCGGATTAAAAGTATATGAACTATGTAAATATATATGTAATTATTTTTTATCGAAATTTGGAGTTAAATATGGATTTAATATGATAAAAAATGACTATGGTAAAATAATAATTTATTGTCAGTTGATAAACCACCTTTAAATTCTGAAATGTAACTATTTAATTTTTTTACACTTGCTGACTGTGCTGCTTTTGGCATTTTACACGGGCTTAATAGAGAGATTAATAAAACTTAGCCAACATGTAGTATTCTAACTGGATTGTAAATTACATTGAGGAGCTGTATAAGTTGAATTCTGATGTCCAAGACTGTGACGTCAAGCAATTTTTGGGTGGCAGCCTCAGAGGGAAAGAGGGGGGTTAATGTGCATATTGAAATGAGGTGTGATTCTCACAGACCATCATGGTCTCAAGGTCATCCGTCAAAGAAATCCAAAAGCTAATTGCCTCTTCGTGCCCCCCTTCACCTAGGGGACAGTCAGGCCCCTTAGACAGGGCCTCAGGACCAGAGAGTGGATGTATTCTTCACATAAATTAAAAGCATTAACAGTTTCTTTACTTGCTTTTCCATTGTCAATTCTCCCTCATTTTCAAAAAACTCTAATGATTAAGGAATTACTGAACATTTTTAAGCTCTTAATATTGAGATGAATTTTTAATATTTAATGTAATTTCACTATTAAGCTTAATATGCTATATGGACTGATTTTATATGAAATGTGAAAAATAAAAGTAGCATTTTTCAATTCTACACATTTTGAAACATAAAGATAATGCAAAAGAGTGTCAATATTAGCTTATTTAGTAAACATGTATTTATATAGAAATCTGTTTCCTGATTTATTGTTAGAGGGGTGTTAGTCCAGCAAGGGTAAAATGTCAAATTAAAACTGAAAATTGAACTTGCACATCTTAAAATAGAGGCAGATACTTCTGTCGTCCATACAATTTCTTTGCTTATTGGATTCATACACATTGCAAAGTTTTTTTGAGCTACTATGGATTTGGAATTTTTAGAATTATGAAGTAAATAATTACTTTATTCTATTATTATATTGAAGATATCTTAGTTATTGAATTCCAAGCCTCTAAAACTTTCATGAAATTAAGTAATACTAAATTTAAAAGAACACCTTGTTTATAGCCACATTTTAAGGCATTGCCAGTCAATAGCAGTCAGATTGATTTGTACACATTAGCATTATTTTTGCTAATATGGGAAAACAATTCATAGAAGTTCAAAGGTCCAATTGTGAACTCAGCCATGTCTGTAAATCCAATGAAAATAAACCTGTAGGAAACTGAAAAATCTTACACATCTTTCATCTTACAAGTTGTACATGAGAAAATGGCTGGAATGTTTTGAAAAAGAAAGATGAAGAAACAGAATACACCATTAAATTTCATGTTTTAATCCGAAGGCCTTGATGCCAGTGGTTTTTATTGTTGTAGTTGTTTAATTTCTGTATTTGCTTTGGTTGTTTCAGAGAACGTATTTGAACACTACTCGTTCTCAGTTGGAAGAAGCTAATATTCCAGGACTGATGCCTGATAAGCTATACCATTTCAGAGTAGTTGCCTATAACGAACAAGGAGCAGGTGCTAGTTCAGAAACTCTGAGTATACGTACAGATCCTGAGGTGCATGTCTTGGGTCCTCCTCGTTCACTGGCAGCTATTCCAGTATCGCCCAACGCACTGCTCGTCATTTGGCAACCTCCTGTTGATGCACCTGCTGGACCACCTCAAGGTTACAAGTTGTTCTATATGGAGGTAAGTTTGATTTTGTAAATATTTAGCAGTCAGAAAGTTTGGGAGATGAAACTGACAAATAAATTAATGAGTGGGAAAGGATAAAAGAAGACTTAGTTTTATGATTTTGAATACAAATTACAGTAAAACTTCACTTATACATTTTTCAGGAGACTAAAGGGAAAAAATGTATAAGTGAGAAAACTCATAACTGAAATTGAATATTATGAGGAAACAAAAACTCAGTATATTTATATATGCGTGTGCTCCACTCTTGGACTTGCTCTCAGGAACTATTACCAATGATTATGTTCTTGGCTGTCCGGGATGAGCCGCGTCTCAGTCGGTTTTGCTGACGTTTCGGCCATCTTGCTGTGGCCTTCTTCAGAGCTATACTGCTGCCGATTATATTACCAATGATTCTTTTGATTTAGTTGAATTGATTTATTTATTCAAAGAACACTGAAAACTGTATGTGGCATATAGGGGAGAAGTGCCATCTGCACCCGTTTTCTTGAGCTCCACAATCTCTTCTCAACATATTAAGTATAGATGGTTGAATAATGAATAAAAGTTTCAAAAAGTTAGTGACTTTTGCGAAGTTAGCAAGTTTTGTAAACTAGACATTTTCACTCCCAAGTTATAGAAAACTTATTTGCATTGGTAAAAAAAATTACTTTGACTTGTCTCATTTTAGTTTTGCATATTTGAGACTATCAGTTGTAAATGAGAGTGGACATAATTTTAAGTCATTTTTAAATGATTTGTAAGTTTTATGAAATTGTGTGGTTTTGAAGGATTGTTATGTGTAGTTGGTTGTAGTGAAATTTTTGTTCTTTTTGGTGGTGTGTGTAATGTTCTTTGCATTGGATGATTTCCTGTTTGATAATAAATAAATAAATAACTGCAGATTTTTTTGTATTGCTAACAAATAGTAAGACACTCCCAGCTCTACTCCTACCACTTCTAGCAAAAGATGAGCTCAACAACACATGTGCACAAGTGAAGCTACATTTATGTCCAGAAGCAAAACAAGGAGCCTTCTTAGCATTTGCTCAGTGGTTCAGGGAAATTAGACAAAAACCTGATCGAGACTTGAAGCTGAAGTTCATTACTTGTTACGTAGAAAACAAGCAGACCAGGCCTAGGAGCGAAGATAGCCCTGATATTTGCACTTTATCCAGCCAGCCTGTTAGGCCTGTGTAATACAAGTGTTGCATGACATGTGTCACTTAATGGTGCTGACATTGGTTGTGTTGGCATGTTTCAATGTTGTGCACATGACTCGCTTAATGTGCATCGTAGATTAACATAGTGTCTTATCCGAAACAACATGTAAGCGGTCTTTGCGACATATGTTGTGCCCACACTGCAAGGGCACTCGCATGCCATTTTGCATAAAATACAGTGTTAATCTATGATACGTGTGAAGTGACTCTTGTGTATAGGCATCAATATGGCTGATGTTGTCATCATCTTTTGGTAATGCATATCGATGCACTGACGCACTCAATCGATGCACTCAAAAAAGGCTCCAAATATTTTCCTTAAATTTCTTGTAATAATAGAGTAAAATATACTTATAAAGGTGACATAGGTCCCATTTTCATGGTTTTCTCTGAATTTTCGAAAATTGCATAACTTTGAAATTTTGTTCAGTGTCTTCCTAGAATTACAAAATTGAAGATAGAGATTTTTCCTTCAAATAAAATTTGTTGACCAGAGTGAGTTCTTTCATTATGGCCATTTAAATTGTTTAAAAAAATTTAGTAGTTTTTGTGCAATATTGCATGCAATATTTGCAATTTTACAAAAATGACAAAAACCTGATTTTTTCAAAAACAGCTCCAAATTTCTTCTTTAAACTTTTCATAGGGATAGTGCTAAATGTGCTCTATGAGATGACATTAATGCCATATTGCTCTATTCTTTTTGTTTTTTCAAAAATTACAAAAATGTAATTTATTTTACTTGTCTCTTATGTCGTTAATATTTACATTAGCGGCAATTTATTCACATTATTATATTTATGAGTATGTGTGCTTTAAATAATGTCAAATAACGTTTCTTGAAAATTGAATAGTTTTCTGTGAAAATCAGCTCAAAATTCCACATTTTCAGAAGCTCTCAAACGCCATATTCTAATAATTGGCTCCAAATTTTTTTTTCAAACTTTTCGAACAGATAGTACTAATTACACTCTTTAATATAACATAAAGTTTAATTTGGGGAATTTTTTTGTTTTTGCAAAAATTACACAAATTTAATTTTTTTGAAAGATCTCTCATGCCTTTTATATGCACATTACCAGCAATTTGGAAACTACTTTATTTCAGTTAAAGTGCGTCAAATAACTTCAGTTGAAGTGTTTCAAAAACTCAAAATTTTCTCTGAGAAAAAGCTTCAAATTTAGAATTTTTAATAGCGCTTAAAAAACCATTTTCTTAAAAACGGTTCTATATTTTTCAAAGAAAATTGGCATTTAGGGCGAGATTTTAGTGTTCTTTAATATTTTAAAATTAATATTTCCATTCTATCATTAGAAAACCGTAAAATTAAGAAAGTGTCAAAAAAAAGAGTAACAGAATCCTTGTTTTCCAAAAGTGCCCTCTTTGTGAACATTATTATTTCAAAAATGTACATGCATGATAATGGTAGGATTTGTAATTTTTTGAAAAGTGGTTTGCGGGACTCATATTTGTGAGTGTTTGTCATTGTTCTCAATATTCATTTTTGGATGACAAAAGTGTGAATACGTTCTGGAGAATTTCCCCTGAATATGATTCCGTATTTTAGATGCGAGTATGCATTTGCAATGTATACTGTTCGCAGCGTATCCAAGTAGAATGTGACTGAAGATGTAGATGGCATAACATGATTTGGTAAGCTTGTGTTTAGTTCTGTGATGTGAGAATTCCATTTTAGGTCGTCTTGAATAGTCAATCCAAGGAAAGTTGTTTTTTGGGCAATTTTCACAGGCATATTTTTTATCATCAATTTTGTTGGAGGCTTTTCTTTAGAGAGTGGATTCCGAAAGTTTAGGGAGACAGTTTTACTGGTGTTTATGATGAGTTTGTTTTCCTGGAACCATTTTACTAGTGCTTCTAGAACTGTTTGTGATTCTTTTGTAGAGTTTGTTGAGTATTTGCTTTAATAATAATGTTTGTGTCATCTGCAAATAGGACCATTTTGTTTCTTTTGTAGAGTCAGGGGCAATGTCATTGATGTATAAGAGAAATAATATAGGATTGATCCTTGTGGCACTCCATAATTATCATTCAAGGTTGAGAAAAATGGGTTGAAATCTTTTGTGACTACTTGTGAATCTTGATTGTGACTACTTGACAAAGATTTGAAAGGTAAAACCCATTGATGCCTCTAATTCCCAAAGTTTTAAGTTTGGATAAACAGTATATGATGGTCAATAATGTCGAATGCTTTAGATAAATCTAGGAACAACCAATGGGATGTCTTTCTGATCTAGAGCACCAATTATGTTATTTAGAAAGGTGAAGATAGCTGTATCTGTAGATCCACCATTTCTGAATCCATGTTGAGCCTCTGTCAATATGTTATTAGAATTGAGAAAAATTTTGAGTCTGTCATTAAAAATCTTTTCTAGAATTTTGGCAAATCCAGTTAGTAAGGATATCGGTCTGTAATTCATGAGATCATGAGTGTTGCCTTTTTTGAATAGCGGCTTCACTTTTCCTTTTTTGAGAATTTCTGGGAAGATACCTGTTGTGTATGTGGCAGTATGTGGCAATTGCGAATAGACCCAAAGAACTAGAAAATGAATATGGGAAAGTCTGTGTCATTCTGTAGCACTAGTTCATTTTATCTTGTAGTTTTGTCCAAAATTCCCAAATGGAAAGTTGAAACAAGTTGAAATGCCCTGCACATGGATGAAATTAAACAACCTGAATAATGAAATAGAGACAACCTGAAAATGAATAAGACACAAAATTTCTATGGGCTCCTCTAAGATAATGTAAACATTCTTACTTATTGGTCACCAATGTCGTTATCATTTGGATGTTATACGGTCTTAAAAGAACTTCCATTATGAATGTAAAAGCATGAAAACATGTAAACATAAAATGCTTATCTGAAATAATTTAGCATTTGAAGCACTGGAATTTATCAGAGACTTACAGAGAACAACATATAATCATGAGAAACATATAAGTGCAAAACGTACAAACAGTGTGTCACTGTAATTAATTTGTTTTTCATTTGACTAATAAATGCACTTTTTCTTATTGTTTTGAAAATCGTATATTCTTTAATGATTAGACAAAATAGATATGAGATATGTTTGACATATTATATTATATTTAATATATTGACAACATGACTAACATTACATAATTTTTAAAAATATTCTCATGTTATAGGTTGGTTCTGCTGAAGAGCATCGAGTGGAAACACAGGAAACACATTTCAATCTGACAGGTCTTACACCATACACTGAATACAGTGTATGGGTTATAGCTTACAACCAGAATGGACAGGGTTCAAGTACAGAAGAAGTAACTGCCCGTACTTTGTCTGCTCCACCTTCAGATTGTCCACAAAATGTAACATTGGAACCTACAAGTTCATCTGTGAGTACTGTTCAAGCTACTTTCTCGTAGCTACTCTCTCACTTGACATATAGCATAATATTACAGAGAGTTTTTTGTATTTTATGTACACATCTTTATTAGCAGGAAAGAATTGTATGAATTACCTGTATCATTTGCAATGTTTAATGGTCTAATTAAGTATATAGACAAATATTCAGACAAAGTTAAATATCACAGCTTTTCTACTTTTAATCTGCTATTTAATAATAATGTTCAGTACATTTTTTTGTCATTTATAAACATCAAGAATCCATTTAACTATATGTTTGAATTTGCAAATACATATCTTAATTTTTTATTCTTTATTGTGGTTTATCTTTATTTTTTTATTTTATCGCTAATACAAAGTCCAGTGAGTAAACAAATTGAAGGATAATACAAAACTTAAAATGAAAATTCAAGTGTACTGTCATAATTACTTAAGCTAGGTGTACGTGAAAATTTATAAACTTATAATTTCCAAATTTCATTAGCAAATGCATTAAAGTCTCATCCGAATGTTCAGTCCCAGCTGACTGTAACATTATATCCTTAAAGACAAAAGTTTATGTCATAATAGAGATACATATATAATAGAGATACATTAAATACATTTGTAAAAGTAGAACATATTTGACCTACTTTGTAATCCTAACAATGCAGAAATTTGTCCCTACGTATACATAATCATGTTCTAGAGCATTCTTGTGAGATGGGAACCTCCTCCTAAAGAAGGTCGCAATGGCCTCATAACTGGATACAAGCTTCGCTTTCGCAAGCGAGATCGTCGAGGTCGGGGTGGTGATGGAGCCAATACTATAAGTACACCAGGTGACCGGCGTTCACTTGCTCTTCCAGAACTGGAACGTGGGGCTCATTATCAGGTGAATGTTATTAGTTGAATTTACATTTATAGTGTAAAATTCCAATTATTAGAAGTGAGTAAGTATTAGCCAACTCAATTAGACATAATTGTAATTTATTCTCTAAAATAGTTTAAAAAAACTTGCACTGGTTTGTAAAATTTATTTTGACAAGTAAACAGTTAATAAATGAGTGGTAGAAATGTGAAATTTACGTAATAATATTTACCCCCACATAATTGACTATTTGGAATGCATTTATTTTGGGCTCTCCAATTATTTAATTCTTATTTTCTCACCTTACTATGTACATACATAGAAAGTATCATAATGCTTGCCATGAAAATCAACAATTTTTCATCAGAAAAACTTGTTGTGAGACCCTGGTATCAAAAAAGTGTGGGTAAATCTGTTCCTATATGTTAGTTCATTATGGTCCTCTAATGCCTTGTGTAGTCAGAATCTACATTTTGTTGGTCCTTCACAACGCAAAATTTTGATGGCAAAACTTCCATCCATCTGTCCGTTTGTTTGTCTGTGGTCAACGTTAGCACCTAAACCGCTCTGACAATTTTCTTAAAAATTGATATTCCCCAATCAGTCTGAATGAACTCAAAGCCATGTTAGTTTGAAATAGATATTTTGATTTTTGAGTGTTCTTTACATAGAGCCTCAACAACTCTGTCAAAATTTTCCCAAAAATTGCTCAATTGTTTGGATTTAACTTTTCCTTGTTAGAGTAAAGGACGCTTAATAAAATAGCAAAGGTTTCATTTTCGTTGACATC
>JAHLJT010008446.1:211954154-212038322 GCA_031308135.1 Acheta domesticus
AAAAGACATTCATTGGGCATTGTTTGAAATGTCTTTTTTCTAATACAGAGAGCTACTCCTTCACTTTTTTTTTACATTTTTTAAAGCATCTTTGATAATATCCAAAGTTATTCCAATATGCAGTTCGGAAGAGAAAAGTTATATTTATAACTTCCAAATTTATCAGCATCTAAAGATATATTAATTAAAATATCGCTTTGATGGTCAATATTAATATATATACCATTCTTTGTAATTTTAAAGAAAGCTTGTTTGATACTTTTGTTTGAGTTGTCACTTTTTTTAATTGGAGCAACTTGAGATAACAATTCTATTAAATTTTTAAAAATATTAGCACTTCCAGCTAATATGCTTCAAAGATTACTACTTCTTCGTCTTTTTCTAATGACATGTTCCTTTGTTTGTTTTATTCTTTTCTTTAACTTGTATCATAAATTTTAATAACCTGTAGTTATTAAAATTATTCATTATTTCAAAATTAATTTCTTCATTATTTTCCATATTAATTTTTTCTTTAATGACAATGTCTTCTGTAACTTCTTTTGGAAGAGCATCTACCCATAATTTATATAATTCTTTTGGTTCTGTAATATTAAAATTTTTAGAAATTAATCTACAGAATTTAAGTACGTTCATATTAATTTCTGAATTTATTTGAGAATACAAAGTGTCCATGATTTTAATGATAAAATTTTATTTATTTAAATAACAAAAATTGGTTTCTTTTGTAAAACCAAAATGGTTTTACAAAAGAAAAAGATTTTTAACCATGTATTTCACTAATGTAATTAGCTAAATTTTCAATTTCAGAATCATAATTTATACATTCTTTTTTATTCCAAAACACATTTCTTCGGGATATTGACATGATTCGCACAAAGTAATACAGGATAAACAATATCCTGTATTAAAATCATTTTTTATTATATTTCCACAGTTTCCACAACCTTTTTGTCTTCTACCTTAAGCAAATCAATTACATCAATAAAATCAATTACATCAATAATTTTTAAAGATTCCAAAAATCGTACAGTATCTCTGTAAGAAAGATACTTAGAAATATTTCTAAGTACATCTAAAGATCCAATGAAAAGTTGCTTCCAATCCATTGTATTACAATTTAATATAAACACAAAAAATAAGGTTCGTTTTTCTTTAACCTAACCTAATTAAATATAAAGGTTAATAACCTTTATATTTTAAATGAAAGAAATTAATTAATTCCTGTTGAGCCAGCCAAATCCATTTGTGCCTAATTCGTTGATCCAAAACCACCCTCACCTCTTTCTGTATCATCTAACTCCTCAGTTTCTTCACAAATATAATGAACATTTTTTCTAAGGACCATTTGCACAGCTTTAAAGGGCAATTTTATATCTTCTGCATCATTTGCAATTTTGTGAGAGTTACTTTTAACGTTCCACGATAAGAAGAATCTATTAATCCAACACTATTTGATAACATATAACCCGAATTTGACAAAGAACTTCTTGGTAATATTTCTACATGCCATCCTTCTTCCGGCTGTATTTTAATGCAAGTATCATATCGTGTAGTTGTTTCGTTAATCTTTTTATCAATTTCAATTAACCATAAATCATATCCTTCGTCTGAACAACTTCTTTTTGAAGGAGGTATAGCATTTATATTAGTTTTAACAAAGTAACATTTTGGAATTGGTTTACACATGTCTAATTGTGCTAAATATAAATCATATTTGCGTTTTAATTTTAATTTTTCATCCGCATTATCGTAAACTTTTGATAAAAAATCTACAGCATTTGTTCCTGAAAAACCAATTACTTTGTCATTTATGTAATGTTTGATTTTACAAAATTCCCCTATACCTTGTTTCATATAAGGTGAACAAGATGAAATTGCACATCCTCTTTGTCTCTTGTGGGTAGTTTCATCATTTCTATTAACAGTACCATCTCCATCTAACATTCCTCTTATAAATGCCCATGTTAATTCTTCTGATTCTATATTTGGAAACTTTACTGTAAATGATTTTTTTCCAGGATTAATTTGCAAATGTTTACATAAATCTTTACTAATTTGAGCAGAATATACGTTAAACCCTATACCATTCATTTCTCCAAATCCACCAATATTTTTTTACGCATTAAAGGTAATTCAGGACATATTCCATCTTTTAATATTTTAACTATATCCTCATCTGTATCTTTTCTTAATATCTTAAAGCCGTTATTTGAAATATAACCATCGCTTGCAATCCATCCTAACAAATAAGCCTTAAATTCTGTATCATTTTTGTAAAAAATCCATCGTCTAAAGTTTTATATTTGCAAACAGGACTATTTCTACCTTTAAAATTAAAAGAACAAAATTCACAAATATACACGCCATTATTTTTTTTCAGATTTTTTGTTAAAATCTATAAGAAATTGTAGTATTAATACTACAACCTTCCGATATTTTAGAATTACATTCTACAGTAACTTTTTGGGTATTTGTGTATTTTTTTTCTGGATAAGATACTGCCCAAATACATTTTTGACAAATATATTTACCATCTCTTTCAATTCTTTTACGAACTCCCGAATATTGTCTTTCACATTCTAAAACGCAATCGGGAGATGCGTTAGATTGACATCTAACTTTAACCATTTTAGAAGATCCTTGAGCTAATCCAGTAACATCTTCAAGATATGATGAATTCATTTTAAGTTTTGTTTAAGCGTTTTCTTAAAGTTTTTTATCTTTTAAATATTATCAATCAAATTTATGAGCTTTAATGATTAAAAAATCATTAAAGTTTAAATATATTGTACTGTAAACAAATTTTCCTTTCCTAATTTTAATTCTGCAATAACATCTCCAGCAGCAACATAATAATCTCTGGTAGATAGGTTATTTAAAATAACACAAAAATTAGAAGCGTCAACAATTCCTGCGCCTACTTCAAGGTTATGATTTAACGATAATCCTGATCTTGAACATATTTTTCCAAAATATCCATCTGGATATTGAATTTTTCCAATCTGTTTTAATTAACTTATTTCCATTTGCAGGAACAAGATATTCGTATGCACTTCTTAAATCAATTCCTGCGGAAAATTCCGAACCTCTTTTAGGTTTTTGAGCATATTCAGTTAATGCTGCAAATTTAATTTGTAAAATCGGTGTTGGATTATTTTGTATTGGATTTTGTACTGACTGAGAAATTGAGGTTTCCTGGGAAACCGAGTTTTCTCTCCGAGAAAACGACGACGATTTTAAACTATCATATTGTTTTGTAAATTGATGTACAATCAAATCCAATTTCTGTTGCCAATCAGCATCTTTCTTTTTAAGTTCATTTTTTAAATATTGAACATCTTCTTCTAAACAATTAACTTTGTCTTCTAAATTGTATTTTTGTCAATTTCATTGGTTGTTTCCTTGTCACTTTTATTATCCTCGTCCTCAATATATAACGATAATGATTTGCTTAATCCTTCTACTACAGATAGTATGTGATTAATTTTAGTATCTTTTTCATCTTTTTCCGTATCAAAGGAACTTTTTAATTTATCAATTTCATTTTTAATATAGCAATTGTTGGTTTTTATCCATTGTTTAATTTATATATATTATACTTTCTTTAAATTTATTTTAATCTCTGACAGCGATCAATATATGGTTTGTTACTTTTATACCAAGAATACATTTCTGATGCCTCAAATTTATCAATCCACTCTCTGTACGGTTTAAATCATATATTTTTGAGTTGTTTCATTAAAAATAATAAATTAACGGCACATTGTAAGTCATCAATTCTTTCACTCCAATTATTTTTTTCCTCCGTCGTTTCCCCTCGGTTGGACGAAGTCCCGGGAAACGCATGCACAAAAGAAATAAATTTTTGCAAAAAATTTAAGTCATGAGATATCATTTTTTTATAAGAAGACATAGTTAACATATTTTTATCTTTTCCAAACCATAATTTGTTTCTAGTACATTCTAACATAAAATAAATAAATCCATTATTTAATTCATTATTAAAACACGAAGATATACTTTCTTTTTCGTTCGGATTTAAAAATAAGTCTGCCATCATCATAGACGGAGTTTTAAACAATAATGACTTGGTCATTATAGTTCTAGGAGTAAAATCCATAGAAAGTTGTGGATAGGTTTTAATTATATACTCTAAAAATAATAATGGAGTTTGCCTGCCTGTATTATTTTTTAATGTTGAAACATAATCTATATGATCAATGTCCCCATAAAATTTAAATAAGTGATTTATACCAGATTTAATACTTACACTGGAAACGTCTCTGCAAAATAACAAAAATACATACGGGTCATATCCCGGAAATAAATAAGGAAATATTCCATTATCTTCTATTTTATGTTGTCCAATTGAAATATCTTTTTCAAGGGAACTAGACGACATCCCATAATCAATCATTACAGGCATAAACTTTGTCTTTACATTAATATCGTAAACATGAACATGACAAGTATAATTGTTTGTTATGGGAACAATGATTACATTGTCTGTATGCAAATCATAATGACAAAATTTATATTTGTTTTGACCTATTTCTAAAGCAACCAATATCTGAGCAAATATATCAAGAAATTCTTTAAATGATAATTCATTACATTTTAACATTTCTTTTAAAGTTTTTCCTTTTATGAATTCGGTTACTAACCATATTTCATCGAGTTTTTTTCTCTCGCTTGGAGTTTCTATTGTTAATATACCTAAAGTATAAGCAAACATTGGACACTCCATTCTTAGACTATTAATACATTTAATCCCATTAAAATAATCTTTTAAAGTATTTTCTAAAAAAATTTTTTTTTTGGTTTTTCAAAACAACTTCTTTTCCTAAAAATACCCTTTGTAAACATCTCCTTGCTTACTTAAATTACCAAAAGATTCTAAATTTGTTAACCATTTATTCATTTTTACAAAATTCCTTTTGTGCATTTTTTCATCTACATTTTCTACAGTAGGAGCTACTGTAGATGTTTCTTTTGTTATGCAAATACAACCATAAAAAATATATGACATTAGTTGAAGATATTCTTCTCTAGTTAATTGTTTTTCTAATTTTGTTAACTTTAACTGACCCCTCTCTATGTTAATTATTAATGAAGAAATATAAGGTTTTAAACAAGAATATTTCATAATGTTATCCTCTCTAATTTTATCAATAATATATATAATATCAGAAACGGTGTCATTTTTTTTCTTTAATTTTGTTTCTTCTTGTTTTATTTTTTTGCTTAAACACTCGGCCATTTTCTTTATTTAGAGTATAAACTTGAAAATTATAATTTTAAAAATATAAAATTTCTCCTTTATATTTTCACATAAGCACTCAAACACTCAGGCCACGTCAAATAGAACATAACGAACGTTTGTATTACCGCTACTCGAGGGACCGGATATTATGCAACACAAAGGATAACGTTCATTTATTTAAAAAAATTTTTTTAAATAAATGGATAAATTAATATCAAAAAAATTTTCAGAATTTCAATATAAATACATTGCAGATCCTGACTATAAAAAAGAATATGATAACAATTTAAAAGCACTTCATAGAATAAGGTTGTCACATACAACCTCTTATAGAGACTTGGCAAAGTTTGCCGATCCTGTATGTAAAACAATGATTTCTAATGAAGATTTTGTTAAATTTAATTATAACGAAATTAAAAAAATAACAAACGAAGTTGTAAATAGAACAGCATTAGCAAATACTGTATTAATATTAATGCAGTTAGAAATAATGCAGTTAGAAACTAATTATACAAGGATTGGAAAAGATTGTTGGATAAATTTCTTTAAAATTTAATAATTTTTTTATTAAATTTTAGCCACAATCATTTTTAAAATTATTAATTAATACTGTAACCACTATTTTTATTTTTATTTTCAATCTAAAGTAAAAAGAATGTCATTTAATTTAAATAACGCTTTAGACGACAAGATAACAGTGGTCCGTGGTATTCCGGGCGATATAGTAATTTTTGGTATAGATGGAACAATAGCTGATTCTGGCGTGCCAATTTCCATAGGATCTGGTCAAGCAAAACAACCTACTGCAGTACCTGGAGATTTAGCTGTTTTTGGTTCCGGAGTAAATCAAGGACAAACCATAGATTCTGGATTAACTGTAGATGATTCTTCGGTTTCATTACCAACTGTAATGGTCAAGTCCTCTGAAGTGTATTGTGAAGTTTGTGTTGTAAATTTGATGTGAGTTGAGTGATGATATTTGGCTTATGGTATCTGTCTTTGGGAAAATGTCATGTAGCCACTTCTGGAAAACTGGGAAATGTCTGTGCCCCTTATAGAACTGAAATATCTGGCAAAAAACAAGGAATTTTTAGAAGAATCATTGGAACTCAGAGACATTTTTGAGACTAGGATAAAACTAGGTATTATTCCTTAAATAGCATTAGTACTATGTTATTTTGAGGCACAATTGCTATTTGTGCAAAATATTTTAAATTTGTCTTCATCATGGCAAAACCAGAGATCTGACAAATAGGGTCTTGGTGTTTTGAATCAGAGTGTCTCTGTCTCACACAGTGCATTAGTATAAGAAATCTGACAGAAAAAAAGGTTCAAAGCCTGTAATAGTGTTTTAAGATTAGTTGGTAAAGTGGAAGATCAAATGTTAATAATGATTGTCTAATGCTAATTCACACTTTTTATACACTTCTTTTGGAACTTTTTCAACCCTGAAACATTGAACCTCGGGGCTTTTTTCAGTGCTTGTTGGAGGCACAAAGATGTGCAGTGCAGCGAAAGTGGTGAGGATTAGCTGCAATTCGTTGGCCTTGCGACCCTCTTCTTTGTGTTAGAATGTGTTGTTAGGAATGGAAATTGGCAAAGGTTCCAATAACTGAACATTTATTAGCTTTTCATCAATAACTGTTCCTATCATGGAGAATTGAAAAAGAGAAAGTCTTTTAGCAAAACTTGCTGTGATATTTTCGTAGTGTTTTTTGATGAAGTGATAAGCATGAGAAAAACACGTACAAATACAATCTAAAATATCTTTTTGTATTGTATTTAAACAAATTATTTAAACAAATAAAATACATCTCAATCCATGTTATTGTGTAATTTGTATTAAATAATAATTGGAAATATAGGATAAAATAAAAAAAATTCAAATTAGTGACAGGTACACAAGTCTTGGTTTATATATTTTCTTTAGTTATTGTGAAATACTCTACAAGTTTTATCAGGGAAAACATTGAAAAATGTGCTAGAAAACCAGGAGAAGTAAGGGAAATTTTTCTGGAAATATAGTGGCCAATTGAGATGATTATTTTTACCATTATTAAAATGTCAATACATTTGTGATATTAAAGGAATAGCATGTTTCATCAGATGTGAGCGGTTGGTAATCATTGCTGATGGAATACACAAGTAACATTGTCATTTCATCACATTTTTATAATACTTGTGTATTATTTATGTTTATGTTTGCATACCATTCACATAAATTTTGAGAAATAACTTACAGTTCTTGAGAAAAAATTAAAATAAAAAGTATTATACAAATAGTATTTGACCAGAGGCCATATTCTTTTTTGCAATGTGATATTATTTTACATCTTTCCTCTATGCTGCATATTGTGCAGTGACTCAAAGTACATTTCAGTATTTTCTCTATTCATCAGTTTCTTGTGGGTTACTCCTCTTGCAAGTAAATCTGCAAAGAATCATTTGAAGGAAAGATGGATTATTTTAGTACTGTGCAAAATGTTTTGCCTGTGAAGTTAGTGATTGGTATCTTTATTAGTTCTCTAATTTCACAACTTCTTAGTCCTGTGTATGTTTCTTAAGTTGCTAAAAATCTGTTTGTAAAGTTCTTGAGTTTGGGTCATAAATGATTGATTTACTTTTCATTGCTGACTTGGCAATTTTTTCAGCCTCAAACAGAGCCTTATTGGCCATATCATTCAGAACATAACAATAGTATGTAGACATTAAGGAGTTATATGTGCAAATTATCACGTACTTATAATAAAGGCAGAATAAATGCCCAAAACATTGGCAACGTAAATTAAATCAATTGTTTATGACCTAATACCAAGAAACTTACAAAAAGAACTTCTTTAAAAAAATCAAAAAGAACTCTTGATTGATTTAATAAGTTATTTTTTAGTTAAATATATGATTGATAGTATAAATGTACAAAATTTACAAAATTTTTAATTTTGTTTTTGTGTTGTAACAGAACCAACTTCAGAGTATGTTATCAGTCTTCGAGCATACAATGAAATGGGAGATGGACCTCCTGCTTACTCATCTGTGCGCACTCTTGATAATATAGCTCCAGAGCCTATAACTCCTCTCCATCCTCCAGTAGGACTAATGGCAATTGTACTGTCTTCTCGGTCTGTTGTACTATATTGGACTGACACAACATTATCTAAGAATCAGGTATTTAATGTTGCCATAATATGCATTACGAAACATTCATATATTTATAACTTTATTGAAGATGTTTTTTGACATGAAAATAAGAAGAAAGGAAATCATAAAAATATTGTTTTAACAGCAAGTTACAGATAGCCGCTACTATGTTGTACGATATACTTCTCAACATCATGCTTCAAGTCCACGTTATAAATACTTCAATGCATCAGACCTCAACTGTATGATAGATGATCTTAAGCCTAACACTCAATATGAGTTTACAGTGAAAACTGTTAGAGTGAGTACTCATTTGTATTTCAAGTATAATTCAAGAAAGAAAATTGATTTAATTGTCTTTTTAATAATTTTCAAAATAAAATAGAAACAAAGGAAATGGCTATTACGTTAATGATAAAATACATACTTTTAAAATAAAAGGCATAATAATTTGCATTCTTTGTATTTAAAGTAAAATTGTAAAGTTGTGAGTTTAAGTAAAGTAAATTGAACAGTTAATTGTGAATTTATGATGATGTTTAGTATTTGAGTCCATGTGTATTTTAATATGCACAAAGTATAGAGAAAATAGTGTGTAGTTGTGATATGATATAAAAGTATTTTTCATTTGAATGTTTTGAAACCACATAAAATGAAAGTTGAATGATGTGAATGATGTGATAATTTATTTCAAAACATTGTAAATTGGTTTTATTAACATATCTTTAGAGCATGAATCATGTAGCTCTTTAAACAATAAATAAAAAATAATACTTATCATTGTAAATATTGTTTTGGAACAATATTTTTTATTTGCTTTAAATTTTATATTCCATAAAATCCAATTTTCTATTGCTTTTAGTCATTATAAATATTTTCTTCATTCTGATGCTTATTTGCACTTAGTTGTACTGACACATTGTTATGCGGAATTTTTAATGTTTTCAGGGCCGGAGAGAAAGTCCTTGGAGTATGGTAGTTTTAAATATGACTCAAGAAGATCAACCAAATTCACCACCACGAGATTTGACTGTTGTACCTGTTGCAGAAAATCCAACAATGGTCAATATGAATTGGCAACCACCTAAGCAACCTAATGGTCCTATTACTGGTACGACCCGATTATGTAACATCAGTCAATTTTTGTGTCTGATGTTTACATTGTATTTTTATTTCATACCAGTTCTAATGATACTTTGCATGCTCATCTAGACCAGTTAGAAATTCACAATTGTATTCCGCTTGTAATTGTGAATTCTTAAAAGTATGTAAACTTGAATTTCTTTCCTTGTGTTACTCATATACAATTTACTAATTGAACTGTCTTGCTGCACTTATTTCGTTTAATGTTCATATTTCATGTTTTCCTCTCAAATAACACTTATATGGAAACATTGGTCTGTCAGGCACCAAGTGAAATTGATTTATGCAATAATGGCCAACATGAGTGGGCGAGAGCATTGACAATCATAGTAGCTTCCTCCCTGACACTCTTCTATCACTCGGCAGAGTTTTGTTTAGTTCTGCTGAAGGGGTCATCGTTTAAAGAGCATTTTTGGATATTGTAGCGGTCTGTGAGACCAGTAGTTTCTCTTTCCGTATTTTTCGTAGCAGTATATGAGACCGTTTGTTTCTCTTAGTGTGTTAGTGGTCTGTGAGATGGGTGTTTCCATAAACACTCTTGGGGCAACTTTCTCAAATATTTATTTAATATTTTTACTTGAAAAATATTGTAATGGATTGCCCAATATCGTTAGGGCAATCCCAGCTCAAAAAGAGAAAAATTTAATACCCTACTCAAGTGATGCTTCATGGATCCAAACCTATTGAAGGGTCTAACAAGAATGTCATTTTAAACAATTGATTTAATTCTGCAGAAGTTATTGTTGAACTGATGAAGAGAAAATTGACTTGTTGGGACAGTAAAAAAGGACAAAAATGATTCCTGAGGAATTCCTTGCTAGCCTTCAAAGATCAGTCGGATCAACACTGTACGGATTTAGAGAACTGAGGACGGTATACGGATTTAGAGGAAATTTCATTGTTTTACAACAATTAAAAAGTTTTTTAACAACATCAATGTTTTTCAACAATTTTCATGTTTTTAAAAGATTTCAATATTTTTTAACAATTTCGATCTTTTTTAACAATTTCAATCTTTTTCAACATTTTCAATATTTTTCAGTTATTTTCATGTTTTTATAATATAAAATATATGTTAGAATACTCTAAAGAAATACAAGAATTGATTGAAACAGTTCTATAATTTATTTTACCTTTACATCCCTCATTCAACACCCAATAACAAATGGCGGTCTCTGAGACTGGTGTTTCTCTTTGCGTTATAAAAATCATGTTTCCATATAAGTGTTAATGTGCTAATTTATCACCCCAAAAAGTGTAATTTGCTTCACCTCCTTTTCTTTGTGTGCAGGTTATCTCATCCTGTACACTACTGATAGCTCTCTACCAGACCGTGAATGGGTAGTCGAGGGCATTGTTGGTGACAGAATGACGACAACAGTTAAGAGCCTTACTCCAGAAACAACATACTATTTTAAAATACAAGCACGTAACAGCAAGGGTTATGGGCCTTTCTCTAGTGTTGTGTCCTTCATCACTGGTCCAAGTAAGTTAAAATAATGTTTTGGCTTTTGAATGAGCGTAGACACATCTGTTTTGAATATGGCATGAAAAATTCTTTTATTGCAAGTGTGCAGACTGTGTATAAGTTTATTATCATTTTTTAATACATGTATTTCATGTGGTTTTCCCCTTAATCATGGGCATATATTTGTACAAAATGAGCATGCTTATTCTACCATTTAGTGTTAATTGGTTTGGTGTATGAAATGTGTGTTAAATATTATTGTTCAGCAAATTTTTAAACACGATGGAAAGATAAATGGATTATGCAATATAGAATTGAAATAGAAAAAAAACAGCTTTATTTAAAATAATTTATTTTAATTTAGTAAGGAAAAATCCTGAACAAAGTACAGAGTTTGTTCTTCATAACTATTAGAATCTTGTAGTGGATTACAGATATTTTTTGGCTTATAATGTGATTTTGTGATTCAATATTAAATAGATTAATACCTGTGAATAAAATTAAGAATGTATTTAAGGTTCTACTCTAAAATATAATGAAGCAAAAAAAGTTACAAATAATGTTTTAAATATTATTTTTTAATGTCTTATTAAATTTCTTTTACTTTCTAATAAAAGATTTTGGCTGAAGTTTACTTATGGGAAATCTACAATATTTCATTTGATGAAATCTGTTGCCAACCTAACAGTTGTAAGTTTTCATGAGTCTTTTGCCAATCTTTCACTGGGTACTTTTGAGGTACACAATACAGTGTATAATGGCATTGAATTGGATGAACTTAGTGCTTAGTATGGTGGGAAACAAAGGGATGTATTAGAGTGATGTCATTAACAAAGACTTGTGCTAAACAATGTTCATTGTCAGTTTGCATTGGACACGCTCAAGGAAGATGTATATTAATCAAGTAGGCCGTAGCCTCATTATGAATTTCAACACTTGTAACAATGTGTCCAGGGTGACTTAGATGTGTTCGGCAAAACGATACTTAGGAATAAAATGTTTTTGAAATTATGCATTGGGCAGACTTGAGGATGTTTTGTGATAATAGCATAGGCTGAAGGCTGGAGCCTCGTCATGAAATTGTATAAAAGTGTAATGAAGCATTTAATCACTTAATAAGTTAGAGGGTATAAATATGGTACCATTCTGCTCATTCATTGTACATGCTTACAATATACACTAGTTGTGTTATGTTGGCTAAATCCACACTTCATTTGTACAATCGATGAGGTTGGTACTCGGAACGAGCCAAAATGGCATCTAGTTCCAGTAAGTAAACATTGACCAAGATTGTACTTTTTATTACATACAATAATTTAACTCTTTGTAGAAATTGATTAAATCATTCTCATGTGTTCACTGTTTAAAGTAATTTGTCTATTAGTTATTGAATAAACCACCTACTCTCAGGGTTTTTTGTTCATCGACTGTTATTATTAACAGTTTATTATTCACTAGATAATCGTGTATTATTTTGCATGTTTCAAGTGCTAAATTTGTGGAAGATATTTCTTTATTAAATAATATGAGATAATTGTTGTGAAGGTAGGTAATGACAGCAGTTATATTTTCAGCATGTTTTATTCTCAAAATACAAGAACATTGATTTGAATTCATAAAGTTTGTTTTATGACAATATAATGATGCTAATAATAATGATTATGAATTTTCTTATGGTATTTTTGTAAGTTCAATTTTTTTCCTCTTTCATTTGGTTGAAATGTAAAAAGAAAAGAAAAAAAAATGCTTTGTGCATTTTGTAACTGAGCATGACTAGTAGTGAACCATTTAAGTCTGATCACCCTTACAGGTTAGAAAATTACATATTTGTGAAACACTTTCATATAGTATGCCATGGGATCACAATGTTATGAAGTTCACTCCAGTGTATTACAATCAAAACACAAATCAGAATTGAAAACTATGTCAGTGACCTTTACCTTTAACATGATCTGTGTGTCAGAATTAATTATTGTGCCAACCAAATAAACTGTGTATTGTTCTTATGGTTTTGTATTCATTTTCTGCATGACTACAGCCATTTAGCCAAAATGACACTACTGGCATTTTCTTTTGTAATCATATTTCTCTGAAATTCCTATTTGCAATGTTTGAAATCAGCATGATTGAGCATCGTGGATGAAATTAAATCCAAGTTTTTCTTCTCTTTATTGCTTGATGTATTTTGTTTTATGTACCCTTTTTATAAGTTTTAAGTTATCAGCTTACTTTATATTCTATTTTCTTTATATTTATTGATTTTCAGTATATTATTTTTTTAATTTTGTATATATTCAGTTCATAGCTATTTGGTCTTTCAATGCTATAGTCATGATTTTGGGAAATTTCCATTTTCAAATTAAATTGTTATAATTTGCACTGATTTGTCATAAGTGGAGAGAAGTCAAATCCTATTTTCCTAAACTTCTTGTTGTTGCTTAATCCCAATAGAGCAGGTCTTCATAAAATTAGTTTTTTAACATTATGCAATTTTTATAAAGTAAAACATTAGATGTATTATGAATGAAACATAGGAATTTCAGGAGTGTTATGTCAAGTTTGTAGTTTTTTCTGAAGATATCTTCGATTTTCAAGTATTTTTGCTGAGTAATGTGTGTTTATAAAAGTTCTTATGAACTTTAATTATTCTGTGTTTAATATTACAAGTAATGTAATTCTGTGTGTTGTTAAAGCCTTTCACGTGATTCTTGAAATTAGAGTAAAGGGTAGTGGTGAGTTTTATTATAGATCAAAAGAACCATTAAGTATTTATTGTAGTAAGTAAAGACACGGTGGATAAGAATTACCTTTAGCTTTAGGGGAAACCAGGGATAAGTAGTCACCTCATGTTATATCAAGAACATTGTGTCATGTGAACTTGTCGTAGGTATAGTCCATGTGAAATTGAATTCACTCCCTCCACACCCTAGGCCATCACAAAATCAAAGCAATATCATTAATTTAAAAATTCAAATCCAAAATTTCAAAGCTAACTATGGATATATTTTCACTAAAATTCCAATAAATCTGTTAATTGGTATGAATGATTTCTTCTTAAGTGATGACAATTTTTAAAGTACATTTTTACCTGTTTTAGATATAACGTATGTATATATTTGATTTGATTCCAGTCGAAACCAAAAATTGTCTTCTTGACTCTTCAGCTTACAACTGCGAACTTTCTTGCAAGTATCATACATTTTTGCTCACCTCATACAATACTCAGTATTGAGTATAAAAGTACCCAGTACCAAATATCATACACATATATATGATGTAGGTATAAAGCATATATCTGGAGAGTAATTCAAATGAAATTGCTAAAAAAAAGTTCGAATTTAAGAGATTTGAAGTTGAAATTAAACATGATTTTTTAACATTTTTTCATCAACTTTGCACCAGTAGTCAAATTTTGAAAAAAAAATATGGCCAGAAAACTGTTTAAATAAAAATGTTTAAAGATATTTTTGTCATTGTGTCATAGTAATTTCTACCAGAAATGCTAATTATTTATTTTTTGTTTTTAAAAAAATAAATGTATACATAAAAGTTGGGAAAAAAGTTCTGTAAAAATATTAAAAAATAAAGAAAAGAAAAACTAACTACATCTCAATCCAAAGCATAAAGAAGGGGGAAAACTGTAAATTGAATAATAATTTTTGGCTTGTTGAACAAAAGAAAGAAAATTAAAAATCAATAAGGAGTCAGAGACATGCGAATTTTTGCATGCCATATAACGTATTTCATATTGTCAATGCACTAGGAAAGTGAGACAAAAAAAATTATCATTTTATAGTTAAGTGAAGAATTCCGTAAAAATATTATTCATAAAGTTGGTCTGTAAAAAGAAATATGTTAAAAAAAGATTAATTCGTGTAGCTTATAGTTTACAAAAGAGATTGTATATAGAGTAAAACACATTGCCTTTGGCCATGAAATGAACAGCTTCACACAGGATAAAACCATTCTGCAAAATTACCGAAATTACATTTTGAGATTGCAAGTTTTCTTGTGCGCCAAGAATATGGCTAGAGGGCGAATTTATTTACACTTAAAACCATCAAAACATGCATGCATTTTTGCACTTAAAATCAGTGAAATATGCACCAACAATGGGGATGTTATCAGTAAATTACTTCAAAAGTATCTTCTTCAATTAGTATTTCCTCTCTAGTCTCTTGCACTAGTTCATTGCACAGAGGTATCAGGTATTCCTTCTCATTTGTTTAGATTTCTGAATTCTTTAGATTTCTTCTGAAATCTCTCCAGGAAATTTTGTAAATGCGTCAATTTTTTTAACGACAGCAATGCACACAAAACTTACAAGGAGGAAATTTATCCCCCCAAAACCTAGTGTCGCTGCTGCTCTGATTGTTGTTTATCTCTGTTAGAGTAACTGGTTTCTTAATGATTGCCTTTCACAGATTTCTCTTGTGTACCACTACCTTGATATGTTACATAATTTCTTGTCACAAGAAACCCATGCGAGTAAAACATGCAAAACATTGAAATGTGTTAAATGGAAAGAATTCCATACCCAGTTCATTAAAAACTATTTTCCCGTTAGATTTGTTTGTTAGACACTGACCAAAAAAAATTCCATCAGCCAAGACATTATGACATTGATATTCAAAAGAAAAATTATCAAGTACTTTCTCATGATGCTATTTGAGCTGTAAATGAATAAAAGCTTAATAAGCGTTGCACATATGATAAGTTTCAAGGAACAAATAAATAAAGACAATAATGTCACCATATTTTGTAACAAAATGGAAAATTTTTTTGCTCAGCAATTGGAAAAAATATTCAAGCGTTGATGTCACCGATTTTATTTAACAAGTTACAGTATATTCAGTAACATACGAAATTGAGGATAGTTCAGTTCCTGATTGAAACCATTGTTAGTACAGACTAGATAATGTAGTTTGTGATTCAATTTCAATAGGTTCTTAAATTCTTGTTTTATCATAGCTGTATTCTTGTGAACACAATAGATTGTTTAGAAACGTCAATTGATCTCCAACTATTTATTATACAATGGTCAGAACTATTTTTATTTGAATTAAAATGAATAGAATGAAGATTTTATATTATTTAGAATTATTTTACAGATTAGTTATGAATCATGGTTTAGTTACAAATAAAAATGAAGGCCAACTCATGAAATATTTCTTTGAAAACCAATTGAGATTATTTTGAAAGAAAATACTTGCATTTTTAAATAAAAAAGTTATTAAAAATATTTGAGAAAGTTATTAAATATTTATTTTATAATTTTCATTTTGAAATCTCTTCCTGCATCAAAATGTTTGTGCATTTGCTTTCTCCTTTTTTTATTTCATCATAACTACGTTTTGCTCATTGAGAGACCAAATTTGCAATTGTTTCTTATTACTTATCAGTTTGTGCCTGTATGTTGCCTGCTGCCTGACTGTACCCCTGTTTGTCTACAGGCCGCAACTTTTATGATGCCGACACGCGAGGAGCTCAAATGCGTGGTATGTATATATTGCTGGAATTAAACTATTACATAAGTATTGTCAGTTGGTGACATTGTTAGGTTTATTGGACTCGAATAGGAACTTAATAGGAAGTTAAAAGTCAAATCAGATTTCTTTTCAAAGCCAATTTCAGGAATATATTTCATTACATTCATGATTTGAAACACCTCAACGTTTGAATGGAGAATTGCAAATAAAGATTAAAAAGAATTATTGTGGGGTTCCAAAGTGTCTGGAGATATACAACAAAACTTTATTATATTACAACTTCTTTGATATATTATGTTAAGTTTTACCCAATTAATTTCTGGTACCATTTGTATTGTGTGCCAAGTTGGGTATAATGGTGGTTGTTTGATCTGGAAAATGTTCTAATAATCATGAATGATAAAAGTATGGTGTTGGTATTGTACCCATAAACCATTGCCCCTTTACAGAGAATTGTATTTGTTTTATACTACTGTATCATGATCAGCCCACTTCTCTGGAATCAACGAATTCAATAAAATTCCTTCTGATTTTTGAAAAGTGGTATGTGTCCAGACTTTCCTGAGTAAAATGTTCATAACTATTTTGTAATTTGCTGTTTGTGTCTCTGCAGTATCTTGTTAAAAAATTACTAACATTTTTTTTTGTTAATTAATGTAAATGTGAGCACTTGTGGGGACATAAATTGAAAACATGAGTCTCGTGTAGGCAGTTTGTAATTATTGTTTCTCTTTGAAGTGGACCTAACTTTTCAGTTATGTTTTGTTCTTATTTATATCCCAATCTGAGCACTCAATATAGAAATATAGCCTAAAAAAAGATGAATCCTGAGTTGACTGTACCAAAAGAAATGGCTCAGAACATCAACTGATAGTAACTTCCCTGTTATCATCACACATTTATAGCTTACCAATAAGGTGATATAAAATCTTGAGTTGGGCATATGTCTAAAAAATCATTGAAATCTGTTGAGCCAAGTAGGAGGAGTTAGCTGTGAAACATCATTATTGTATATAGATTGAATGCCTGTATCAGTAGAACTCATCTTATTTTTTTTCTCTCCATATAAAATATATGTTGAACTAAAAAGTCTGACATTGAATAGAAAGCAGTTATTAGTTTCAGTGAATTCATGTTTGTTTTACAAGTGCAATATGATACCATCACAAAAAGTCAAATGTTGAGAGCAAGTGAGGAGTGCAGGATAAACCTTGCTTTATCTGGGAGAATGATGTTTTCCTAATCTGTAATAATTGTACGTAGGCATTCCTCTGTAACATAAATAGTGTTGAATGTCTCTAGTTGAACTTTTTTGTAAAAATATGCATGTTTTATGCATCTACACTTCTGCTACACTGTCAACAAATTTTAAAAACTTTTTATCTTTTCTAAAATTTCTTGCATGTGAGAATGAAACAGTGGTAGCAAGCAAAGTAGAAAGCATGCATTTATTGCAAGTTCGCCTTTAATAAGCAGCTTGTTAATGCCAGATTTGGTTACATGAAATGTTCATATTTGATTACATTAGTGCTGGAAAGTATTATTTTATAGATTAGTACTTAATTCTATAAAAAAAGGAAGTTAGGAAGTTATAAATTACTGGGTTCCTAGGATAGAAATAGTGGTCATTTAATATTGAAACATTTGCCTAATAAACAAACAATAGAAGAGAAGTCCATGGAAAAGTTTCAATTACTTAGTTTAATTTTCACAAGATTGTCTGCATTTATATTGCAATGTACAAATGAATTTCTAACAATTTTACCAGTAACCATAAGCAAATAGCAATAACCTTAATCTTCAGACAAATTGAGGGAGGTGACTCCAAGGAGAAAATTAAGTAATGAATTGTCTAAAGAACTTGCATCCAAAAACTGCACTTTACAAACCTAATTATTCCAACGATTTAGGGACCCTTATTTCCATGTGCTGGACCACTGTGTGTCAAATTTACCACTGTGCACCAGGGTTGAAGGGGACTGACATCACCAATAGTACCTGTGGCACCCTGTGCCACAGTGTGTCAGTGCATAGGAACAGAAGGCATTTGAATGTTCTTTTCCGGAAAAATTTGTAATTTTTTGGTATTTCATTGTAGGACAATTTTTGCTTATAGCTTATAATTTCCCGTATGCTTGTAGACTAGGAAGAGAAGAAAATTATTCCATGGCTCCTTTAGCACTAAAGCCATAAATTGCTATTTGCATTCAGGTACTATTTTAATTCTCATTAATGAAACTTCAATCTCTTCCAATTGCCTAAAACCAGAATAAGCAAGTTAGTTGAATAAGTATGATAAGAATGTGTCTTTGAAGCTTGAAGTCAAAGAACAGAAACAGTATTTGACAAACATCTTTATTTTTAAATAAATAAATGAAGAAGGAAATTGTGTTTCAAACAGTTCAAGAAGGAAAAAATGTCTGAGATAAGGTTTAAAATTTTGTCAGTAGTTAAAAACTGGATGATTAGTAAATCCCATTGGTGTTGTTATACACCTGTTAGGAGATAACTTTTGGTAGAAAAGGCATCCTGTTTGAATGTGAAGTTTTATTTAACAAATTAAGGAAACAGTTTTGGTTTGATTGTGGTGTAAAAAAAAGAAACAACTTTTGAAAATTGGGAATATTAGTTCTTGAACTCAATATTTAGTAATAGTTATTCCTATTGGTTCTATTATAGTAGTGTTGATATTTTACTCTTAATGTTTTGTTTCAGATGGGAGAGGTATACCACAAACAATTGTTTATATTGTTATTGGCTGCAGTGTAGTTGTGTTTACTGTCTTGGTGGGTCTTGGAATCTTGGTTTGTTGCAAGAGAAGGTCAGCAGAACGCAGTAAAAAAGGGTAAATATAACTAATTTTAATCCACAAAATAATGTTTCTGATAACTTTACAGCAATAGATATGTTTTAGATTTGTAGTGGAGTGACAGTAAATATTTTTTCCCAATTCTGCTTTCTTAGAACTGAAAATACTTTTCCATCCATTTTGTAAATTACATAATTTCTATTCAGAATTCCAGCCACTCAGACCTGATCTTCTCTTTTATTTTAATTCATACTTAATTTACACCATTCCATTTTCTTTTTATCATACTTTCTCCAACTATTATCATTAGATTATTACAGAGGCACACCCAAGGTTTTTCTCGGGGGGGGGGATGCTACTGGTATAGTGTGCAGCCAACTTACTTTTACTTATAAAGAATTTTTCATTTATGCTGAATATAAATTGTATTTTTAATTGTTGACTTATAGTTAATGTTTATAACATAAGCAATTTATATTTTTAATGACTTTTGTGAGTATAAACATATTATTTGTTAGTATAAACATATATAATTGTAATCTTGTAATATGTATCATTGACTTCTGGGGGAGCTCAAGCCTCATGACTCCCCCTCCCCCTTGGGTGCACCAGTGAACTATTTTCAACTACTATTGTCAGTTGTTTAGACACTACCGGTAACCCTATCAAGAACAACCCTAGATAATGAACATGAGATTCTTTTAAGATAGAATGCACTGAGAAATATATATTTGAAATAAATTATGAAATTTGACATTTGCTATTGACCAATTTATATATTAATTTATTAATGTATATTAATATATACATAATATATTAAAATTATGTATTATATATACATTACATATTAATTTATTAATATATAAATGTATGTATATAATTAATACATTCATTAAAGTTCAGTTATTATTTATTTATTAAGAGCATATGTATGACAACAAAGTTGCTCTACACCTGTTGCTGTTTCTCTGCTTTCAATCTCCTGGTATTTCTGTTCTCAGTGTTAAAAAAGGCAAAATTCTGAAAATAAATACCTCTAAATAAATGGTCATTACAATTGAACTGGTACATTGTTCAAAGATATTCTGTCAACTGCAAAAAATATTGTCAAAAAAGTTGTCTCCACATAAGTTTGAATGTCTTTAAATATTGTGTTCTAAGCACAGAAACTATAATCAAATAACTTTAATTTTAAAGTCTTAATATCATTTAAATTACCTATTTATTCTTGCATTGAGTAAATGAAAGTATCCTCTGTTTTCAGATACATGAAAGGTGCAATAAAAGGCAAGCCTGGTAAGCAAAACATCAAGCCTCCAGATCTTTGGATTCATCATGACCAGATGGAGCTTAAAGCTCTGCAGCAGCAGGCAGGTGTGAGTGGCAGTATTGGAGGTCCCTCCGGAGATGGAGGTGGTCCATCAGGAGTGCCAGCTACCCTCCCTCGCACAAGCCAGACAATGGGGTCTAGTGATTTTGATCAAGATCATCATGATGGAACCAAGTTTCACAGTAATTCGCTGGACAAACGTGGATATGTCTCATCGTATATAGGTAATCTGTGACTTTTTTCTTATTGCAGGTACACGGTAACTTTTTTTTTTTTAAGAATTACATGAAAATCCCTGTATATCTACCCTGTTTATAACACTGCAGTGAATCTTTCATACCATTTTATATTCTCCCTTCTCTTGTATACTGCTTGTTATTCTATGAATGCTCCTGTAATTACACTTATTTTTAACCAATTTGTGTATTATTTTCATGAAATGATTGGTTGGATGGATAGAAATATTATTTCTAGAATATAATGATTTTATTCAGTTTTAAAGCTAAAATTTTTTAAGGCAGAATTTGTAGTTACTTCTTAAGTAATATTGAATGAAATAGACGGCAATTACAAGAATAAATTGAAAAGAATAAGTAAAACTGGCAAATACAGATTTTTGTTACTTCTTCAAAACAAGTAAACTAGATTTTCAGAAGTGACATGTTTATGATGTCCCCTCTTTTGCAAATACTGTTGCGAAGCATAATTCGCGCAAGAGAAGAGAATTCACGCTTCGTCTTGTTGGACTGTTGGACTGAGGAAGGATTGAGTGGCTGGAAAGAGAAGGGGTTAGAGATGGAAGAAATAATTACTATCACATGGTTGATTTTAAGTTTAATCTCGTGACAGCCCGATTGTCACCTCATAACTACAAAAGAAAAGCACAGGGGTGAGAGGGAGAGAGAAGAGAGAGAGAAAGAGCACAATTGAAAATAATGAATGAAGGAATGTAAGTTGTGTGTGTGATGGCGTCAACTACTTACCATAGCCTTCAATTCTTTGGTGGGCATGGCGTTGTTGGACGAAGACATCTTGATGCTGATAGTTGGGAACAATTTATTAAAATTGTTTGATCACTCTAAAAATGTATACCTCTATTTTTTTTTAGAATTAAAAAATAATGAGAGGAGGAGATAAAAATTACAACTTTGAAGAAATAATCACCACTCTCATACATACATTTAACCTTTTTCTTTTTATTCTTAGAATTCGCCTCTGATTTCACTCGGGACATTTTGTAGAATGGGTTGCTTAAGATTTGTATCCATTGCGGTGACCATATTTTAATAACAGCTTTTTGCATTTTAGTGTTATTTATATTTATCAGGATTTAAATGTAGTTGTTAAAAGTAGAGCATTGTACTAAGAGTATCTTTGTGTTACAAAAGATGTGAACCATTCAACTGATATTTTCTTCTTATTTCATTTTTCCCTTCAGTCATTAAATATAATTTTGCTTGTATTATTATGGACACTTTTTCCATTGAGATATTAACATTTTTTGTTATATTTTAAAGATGTTTAAAATAACCAATTTCTCTGTAAATTTAAGAATTAAAATGTGATTGAAAAAATAATGGAGAAAATAGAAAAATGTCCTTATAACCTTCCCTGTTAAACTCTTTCTAGAGGTAATCTTTTAAAATAATTATTACTACTGCATTAATCCAGTTGCATCAACTTTGCTCTCCATGTATGTTTTCCCTACTCTTTAGAACTGATATGTTTAGGAACACATTTATAGTGTCTTAATGTATGAAGAGAAATAGCATGTTTTTCATTTTAATGCTAGCCTGAAAGCACATTAATTTTACATAACACTGCTTCTGTTGAAGATGTGAGAGCATGCTTGTTATTTACAGTTCAACATTATTGATTTGACTGTTGTTCGATAATTAATTACAATTTTATTTTAAAGTAATATATTTGTTCACTTTATAAGAGTATTTAGAAATATCAGAATTCCATTGCCAATATCTACTTTACTGTGGAATTCTAAGAAGAAATTTTTATACCCAAAGTATCTCTGAGGGATTTGAATTTTTGTTGCGGTTTCGATAGTCCAGATTGGCTCTTCCTAGAGTTTTGCAGCATTTGCCTCCCCTTAGAGAATGAAATTCATATGTATTATTCATGTGATTCAAAAAAGAACCATTGCTCTTTTATCCTAAGTTTTTCTTAAATTTGGTTTCGGAAGGAAAAATGTGTTTATTGAATAACATTGGCTGTTGAGGTGGACTTTGACTTTTGAATGAAAATTAGAATCTCCTCTATGATGATTCCATATGGCTGTAGAAGAAGTTAATGAAAATGGAATGATAGTTTCTGAAAAACTTAAAATATGAATTAAACTGCATACTAGAAAATTTACATGGTGTGTTAAAAATGAATAAGGTTGTGCTGTAAATGTGGTTCCATGGAGTATATACTCACATCTTCAGTTCTATGTGTTAATTGTATTGAATCATTTTGTTCTAATGGTGATGGCTTGCTAATTTTTATACTTCACAATTCAAGGTCCCAAAATTGTTTTCTTCTTTGACAATAGATTTCAACTTCTGTCTGAAAACCAGACAATCAAGTCTTCTGTTTTAAAAATATAGGTCCAGTTTACAGTATACAGTGATATAATTGAAATGAACTTAGGTTTCATAAAGTTGAAAAGCAAAGGTAATGGTGCACTCATAATTTTGCAGTTAAAATACTATTTGTTAATAACTTTGCATATGAGTCTATTATTCAATGAAGACACCTTATCCTGAACCTCAATGGGCATCGGAGGATATTTTTGCCTTCGTTTTTGATAGCTCAGAAGTCGTGGGCGTGGAAGACTAATTCTTTGCTGATATGTTTAAGGAATCTGTCTCATAGTAGAGGTTGGTAGTTACTTGCAAATACTTAGGGCCAAGGGCTGCAGGTTTGAGACCTACATAAGGCATAGGTGCTCTCACCATATGATTACAGTGTGAATGGATACTACTATGCATTGCTTCAGAACCATTATTCCATCCATAAGCATTCATCTCACATCATTCACTCCTCATGATCACCCCCTAATATCCACCAAATAGAAAGCAACGGCAAATCACCACTGTGGCCCTGTGCCCAGAAAAGGGGACGACATAAAGGTGTAAGGGGACCTTGCTCTGCCCTGCCTCTCTCCTCAGGGACTGAGGGAGCAAGGGAGGAGCTGTAATTTGATCTGTAGTAATTGACAAAATAAAACAATTTTATTTTCCCAGGTAAAAAGTATAAACTTTTTGTAGTTTCTATATTGACTTCATAGTTTTGTGGTAGTGGTTACATAATATTTAAGGATAATGGAATTTGGAGGCAAATTTCTCCTGCATAGGCAATAATTTATTGTGTAATATCTATTGGCACAATTTTATAGTAAATTGTATTAATTTTTTTTTTTTACTTTTGATCAGTCTTTATAAACAAAAGGACCTTGAAGTGTGAGTCCCTAGAATCTTAATTAGTCATCCTTGCTTGCCCTCTGGCTGGCAAACTGCTATTTGGGCTTTGGCTATCCACTGTCTTGCATCCCCCTGCACTAGTTCTATGTATCACCCATTAGGTGGAGAAGAACACAACTCTACAGCACGACGAGTCATCAAACCCAAGCCCATTGGGTCTGGAACTCTGCCATCTAGAGACTGTAAGTATAGAACACAACCAGAGAAGACACTGGTTCCTAGGATGTTTTACAAATGGTTATTCCTCAAATTGATGTGTATCTAGATTTGTTTGCTATTCAGTGTTTATATGTTGACATGTGTAAATTTTGTTTCAAATGTCCTTGTTTATTTATGAACACTTACATCAGAGCTTGCATTGATATATCATACCCACTATCTAATTGTGCATGACTGTTCTTGATCAAGAGTACCTTACAATATGCTCCTTCAGTGTGTTCCTATTGTTACCTATAATTGATTATGAAAATTTAAAAGAAAATAATAAAATTCTTTGAGTTGTATATTGTAAGCCATGATATTGACAATTGATTGTTGAAGAAATTAAAATTTTTGCCCAGTAAGTACTTTTGGGAACTAAAAAGGGAATCAACACAATAAAATGACATTCTAGTTGCCCACACAATACTTCTGGCTGAATATAATGTCTTGCAATTGACTTCAAAAAAGAGCAATCTGAAAGATTTAGTGAAGCCTTTATATATCAAAGTTATATCCTAACATCTTGTGAAATGTGTTTGTTAATTGTATTTCACAATTAAAAATATTTAATAGTGAATGTTCTTATAATACAGTGCATAAAAGCAAATTACTTCAAGAGACATCTTTTTTAATAAGCATGTTGGTTTTAGTTGTGAGAACCAGTGCTCAAGCTGTTGACAGTACAAATGTATATATTTTCATTTCATATTTCAAATTTTCTTGATTTAAATGAAAATAAATCAAGTCCAAACTTATTCTTATGGACGGTCTTGCAGCATAATGGCTCACGCACATCATGCTTTCCCTGTTGAGGCTTGGGTTTGATCTCTGACCAATCCATGTTGAATTTGTGGTAAAAAAATAAATCTCTCATCATGTTTTCTGGAGGTTCTTTCATGGGTTAAAATTTCTTCTTCTTGTCAATCACTTCATCATTATTATCTCTTTCATCTCTATCATCTACTCATTAGATCACTCATGGGTCTTAGTGATCATAACACTTAAAGGGCTCCTAAACCTTATAAATAAATTATCAATCTTAAGATATTCTTAATTTCATTTATAATATTCATTTTTGGAGGTCACACTCTGAGGAAAGATGTCCAAGATGAAAATGTTTACAAGGCTAAATGTTTGGAAAACCAGAAGGCCAAAACAAAATGTTGTATACCTTTGATCAAAGAGAAATGCCCTTTAAATTCAAGACCCCAAAAACTCTAAAACTCTAAAACTTCTAAAATATTGTATCGATTGAGGAAGAAAAGGAGCAGTTCTATATCATTTTTCTTCTTTTGGTTGAAGGTCCTTATTAATCCTTGAGTCCCAAACCTATGAAATCAGTTAACTGAAGTTAATAAGCTTGAAGCATTTATTTTGGAAACAAAAGATAGAATTTCACTCTCTAAATTTCAGTGTTAAGTGCTCATAACGAATTCATACAACATTTCTTAGAAAGTATTCTAGCTGTGCAACATGATAATGAAAATGAAATGTTATAAAATTATTTAGGTCACACAAAAACTGTGTAAACTCTTTGCAATGAAGCCAAGGAACTGAGTACTTTCTTTCTTAATAGTTTTTTATATAAAGAATCAGTGAATAAGGTGTATATAACCAAACTCAAGTAACGTCTACATTATTGGAAGGTTTTCTTTGTAAAAAAGTTTGTTTTTTTTTTTTCCTGGAAAAATAATGTGTTCAGTTCCATTGAATTCTGCTTGACAACAGTGCAAGTATTAAGTAAACATAGAATAGTCATTTGTTTTGTTTCGAAGTAATATTGTTAATTGGTTTATAGTTATATAGACTCATTGAATGATTTATTTAGAGGAAAATATTAGATTGCTGAGTACGTAATGTAAATGTTTACATCAAAATTCTCATATTTGTTTATGAATTAGTCTTAGTATTAATACTATGACCATTTACCAGCAAGGGGAAAAATTAAAATGACAAGACACAGTTAACATTTCTCTGCTTAAACCCATCTCCCCTCCGAAATAGTAATTTTAGCACAGTATTGCACTAATGTTTTATTTTCAATAAAACATGAGAAACAACACATTTAAAAATAATTTAGCTTTCAGTAGTACTTCAGCTGAGAGTAATGTAAAACAATCCTCAAAGTGCAAAGCAACTCCACACTTTTTGCATACATAGCAAAATTCACTCTATGTTGCCCTTTTTTGAGTTTGTTTCAAAAGACATAACACAAGTTGCCTAGCTGTTTGTTTGTGGTATCGTCCTGAGAAAGTGGTCACAGTATTTGCTCCCACAGTCAAATCCACTGTCAGTGATATTGGGTGCTAATGTTATAAAAATTTAGAAGTTGCTCAGTAGCTTTTATTCTGATCAATTATTTTCAATTTTTCTTTGAGTTATAAATGCAATCTAATATGCAGTGATTTAAATTCTGCAAACTAGAGATCTCTTGTAGGTTCATTGGATTCCCTTTCTTTGCATTATTCAATGTTGTAATTTATTTAACTTTCCATTTCTTTTAAGTCAACTATTACTTTCAGCGATCTTTTTATAGTGAGCATACAAAAACTTGTGACTAAGTGATACCATTTCTGCCAAAAAATATTTGCAAGATATTCACTAAGTTTGATATATTCCAGATTCAGAAAACTGTTGAAAATGTAGGACCATAAAATGAATTATAACATTAGAATCTCAAGTCTGGGAAGTCTGTTTATTTTATAAAATCTATTTGCATATTTTGCTTGAAAATACTGTGCAGTTATGGCACTTTCTGTTTCCTGCATTAGCCTTTGCAGATTATGAATTCATTCAAGATATTGTGCTTCATGAAATCAGATCCTGTGTCCAAAACTGAAACAAAAATAATAGTAATTATTTTAGAAAACCTTGTCTTTTAATGAGGTTTTATTATATTTCGTTGTGTAGAATGCAGTCGATTGTTGTAGTGCATCACCTTGCTTGTTGTACCCAAGGACATGAAGTAAGCCTGTCTTAGCAGAAGCTCAGTAATATATTGCTGGCAATTTGTTCGATTAGGCCAGTGTCATAATTATTTAAGTATTTGTCTTGTTTGTTTTCTTTTTTTCTTGTTCTCTTCTGATTTCATTTTTATTTCTCTCCTTGCTTTTACCTATTTGTCCTCTTTCCCAGTTTTGTTGTTTGTCATATTAATGTATGTGTATACTTTTGGCTTCATATCTTTTCCAAAAATTTGTTTTATTTTTCTTTACTACTTCAAAAATATTTTTTGTATTTTTATAATTTCTTTCTTAAAGTTTATAATCTACTTGTTAATAAGAAGTTGTTATTTGCACAGGTCAAACAATGGATGCGAGTGCTGGGCGACCTGTGTACCCTAGAACACAGTATTCTATTTCACGAGCACACGTCACCCTTGATCCTGCTGCTGGTGCTACAGTGGCTGCTGTTGCCCCTGTAAGCAACACTGCTCCTCCGGAAGGCCCTTATGCTTTACAAGGAGGTTATGATGCTGTGGTGTAGGTGGTGCCAACCCACATGCAGTGCCGCTTGCAATGCCACAGTCTAGCCACCAGCAGCATGCTGCACAAATTGTGCCTCCTAGTGCATACGGGTCAGTGCTGCATGTAAAGTTGTGATGTTCAGAGAATTAGTGTAGCTCTCAATGTGATACTATTTATATTATAATGAACTCAGCACTTTGTTTCACAAGTAATTTTACTGTTAATTTTGTAGTGCGGGGATGCAGGCTGTAGGAGTGGCAAGGTGAAGCAGGAGCCTCAGGAACATTGGGCAAGCGAACCCAAGGCCATCCACTGAAGAGCTTTAGTGTTCCTGCACCTCCTCCTCAGTCAGCCCCCTCCACACCTCAGCAAAAGCACATTGGTAAGTAAAGTGTGTCTCTTAATTAAGTTCTTAACTTTGTATTACACCTTTGATGTATTGATGAGGTGTAGTTGGCTTTATACAGAGTGTTTCAGGAGGCTATATCTGGAGGTAAAAGTTTAGAATATTCTGAACTGAAAAGGTTAAATAAACATGTCTATTTTTCTACTGGTATGCATTTGAAGTTTTTTGAAGTTTAAAATTCTTGCACCCTTTTCAAAACCACTCAACATCATCACATGGGGTGATGACTAGTTGATCAGAATTTTTGTGGGTAGTTGATTGCTTATGACATTAATACTCTTCAGCAGTAAAGATATTTTTCCCTCAAAACAACATCCACTTTAATCATTGATTGAGGCTGTTCTCTTACCAAACACTTACACTGGGGCAGTGGAAGTTATCTTCTTGCAAAATGAGCTTTTGCTATTGCATGTTTATCCAGTATGAAGGAGTTTCTGATTATTGTTAACATAGTATGACATATGAGAAGTTTGTTATCAACACTATTATTTACCAAAATTCTCTCTCTCTCTCTCTCTCTTTTTTTTTTTTTTTTTTTTTTTTTTTTTTTTTTTTTTTTTTTTTCTTTCTTTCTTTTTTCTTTTCACAAAGTTTAGGAGGTCCTTCATAACTTCACCATGAGATATAGTTCATATCCAGCTTGTTTTCACCTAAAATGTGATGAGAACATATCTCGTTCCTTTCAAACTAATGTGTGGAAACAAGAAGATTTTTTGTTCTACTTGTAAATTTTTCAAAAATTGAATGCCTTTCAATTACTCAGGGACTGCTATTATTATTAAAGTTGTTGCTATTGTTATTATCATAATAATAATAATAATAATTAATAATTTTAATATACTTAACAAATGTACTGCTACCGTGGTGTATACCTCTTTTGGTTCTGGTTCCTACAGTATTCTTAATGAAAAATAATTGCTTCAGTCACTCTCACTATTGAAATGATTTGGTTTGATGCCTTAATTTTCTATGAAGTCTCCAATTGTATTTGATGAAATTAATTGGAATTGGAAATTCATGGCATGTTTGGAGGTTGCCTTACTTTATGCCGTATTCTCAGAAAATGGCCAATAATGAGTATAGGATAGTAGTACACATTGTCCCTGCTCCACCCATGGAAATTCTGCTTAAGTAGGTGAGGCCACCACTGTCACTCACTGATGAAAACTTTTCCCTTTTGGAGTAGTTCGTAAGTTTGTTTATGAGCATGTTATGTTTTGATATTTTTGATTTCTTCATATAATTTTCCATAAACAATTGTTTGCAACATTCTCTTCCTCCATAAAGATGATGCTTTAAAGTTTCACTGAATTGTGAAATTAGTTTTCTGAAACAATTTGCTAGAACTTTTTTTTTTAATTACAGCTGTTTCTTCGGTGACAATCCGCCCTCAGGGTTCATGTAGCCCCTATAAGAAGGCAGGTCATCTTGCCAGTGGGACATCTGGAACAAGCACTCCACCTCCTGTAACCATTCCTTCTGCTCCTGGCAGTGCTGGTAGCAATAAAAGTGGGCGACCCACACCAGACAGCCATGCTCAGATGCAGGTACATCTGTACTTCCATTTAACTGCATTAAAGTATTCTGTAATTGCTTCCTTAGTATGCTATCTTATTAATTAAATAAATAAATGGTTTATCTACACTGAAAAATGTGGAATTCTTTGATGGTGTATTGTTATTTACTATATTAGTTTAGTATCTTTGCTAAGGAGCCCTGTATGCCTACTTGATAGATTCTGATGTAGTGGGGCTTTTTCAGCCATCATATAGTACTGAGGAGCTTAACCAAGAAATGGCTAATTTGGAGGGTCTTATGAAGGACTTGAATGCTATAACAGCATCTGAATTTGAGTGCTGAGGTGAGTTAAGCTTTAGCATTAAAATTCTAAAAATAATACTCCTTACTGCATGCTTAATAATGTTACTATTGTAATATATATAAATTTGTGTGTGTAAATAATTTATTACTCCTAAGAGTTGAAGTAGTTATTTTTCATACTAAAGTACGTGAATTTTCCTGCTTTTGGAATCCGAAGAAAAAATTGAAGAATTTGACATGACCATTTGTATAATTGTTTTGCAGTAGGCTCCATATTGTCACTTTCAATTTAAATATATATATATAGATATATATATTTCAATTTTTCTATAAACTAGTTTCATACACAGATTACAGGGCTTTGGACATAGTAGATAACTGTTCAACTAATTTTGAAAAGTTTAAGTTGAAGAAAGTTTAAGAAAAGAAAAGTTGTGGGGTAAATAATATGATTTCTTTTTGTTTTCTGGGTCACAGAATATGAAAATGATGCTTAAATAGATTAATTTTGTCTTGTTTTTGAGATAAGATCACTTATTACATGTAAGTTAGAATTTAAAATAAGAACAACATAAAAATAAATTAAAAAACAATTTAAAAATTTAATACAAAATGGTTACCTTAATAGCATCTCCTTTTGGCCTGTCAGGAGCATTATAGCCTGTCAGCTATTTCAGGAGCATTCCTTTTCATTACTTATCACAAAACATGGCAGCACTCCACTTCCTTTCGAACCATTATTCCATCAGTCAAACATCTTGATGGAAGTACTCCACATGTTCATTGCTCATATCTCTACAAAATGAAAGTAATCCAGCAGTGAATGCAAAATGTGCATTTTTAGTGGCATGTGTTGATTATGGCAAATGGTACAGTCATAATACAGTCTGTATTGCATATTACCCAGTTTTAAGAAATCTTTTGTAGCTCTCTTAATCAAATTGATGTGAGCAAAATAGTTCAATTTATCCCATTTATTTTTTAATAATAATCTGGAAGTATAAATAAGCATGAGATTGGTTAGGATTAGGTCTTGGAATTCATTATGCAATTTTATTTTGTTGTTAATGAATAAAGATGAGTGTTTCATTACCTTCACAAAAAAGAAATTTATAAGTGACAACAATGAATTGAGCTTGTCGGGAAGTAATTAGTTTAATTGTTGTGTTGGAAAGAGGATTTTAGAGAATTCAAAATATTGCTTATTGTTGTGCAGTATGGTTGCTGCTTGAAGTTTCTAGTCATATTGAAATAAATTTGACAGATTTTCATCTTCATCTTTATCTTCATCACCTTCACCATCTTCGGTTTAGGAAAAGATTTTGTGACCTTCTAGTAGCTAGAAAAGCAATATTCCTTCACATCATGAAGTGTGTAAATTTTCTTGTCAGTCTGCCTGTGTCCTGTTTGCCTTATGGTCTGTAGCTTACGGACAATCAGTTGTAATTGCTGTTTGTCCATTCTTTTATGTGCCTTCTCCATTTCTCATGTGTTCTTTTATTTCTCTTTCTAAATATTTAGTTTTCAGTTCATTTCTAATTTTCGCATTTTGAATTTTGTCTGTCATTTTTACTCCTAAAATTGAAAACTTGAAGACTTTATTTGAGCTACTTCCAGACTTCTGACCCATTATTCACATTTCTCAACCATACTTTTAACATTGCTTTCAAAGTGTTATAATGAATTGTCCTCTTTCTTTCCTCATCTGCCCAAAGTGTCTTTATTATTCTATTGCTTCTATTATATTTTTGTATTTTTTCTTCCATATTCTTTTGCTCTAATCCAATTGTGTTTCAGAGATATAAAATGTTGATAACTTGTTCAATTATTAAATTTTCTATTACTATTTTGACTCAAAGATGCTCTTTGTCAGTAGAAGGACAGCAATTTTGTTTTATGGGGAGATATTCCTATGTACATTATAATTTTTTATAATTTTCTTTTGTTAATTAATTTTCTGAATACTCATAGTTTATCTTTTCAACATGTTAATCTATTGACAGTGTCATTTTACTCCATGAAAAGGTTACAAATTTCAATCAGATCTAGCAACTTAGCACATCATTAATATATTTTTTTCTTTTATCTTTCGAATCTCAGTTCCTTCAGGACCTAGTATATTTTAGATTCCTGAAACATTTCTTGTTCACATAGAAACATTTTTCTGTGATGTTTCAAAAGTCTCCATTTCTGTAACTAAAATATTAATTTCTTTATTTTTCTAACCATCTCTCTATAATTATATTTTTACCTTTATACTTTTATTTACACATAATTTTTTTCAGTTTGTTTCAACGCCGATCCTTTGGGATATATTTATATTATGGGAGATATATTTATACGTAGGTGAGAGATAATCATAAGTGACTCACGTAGTTTTGAGGTACAACTTGTTTAATGTTTGACAAAAACACAAATCAATGGAGGGGCAAGACAATCAGTCAGATGTCATTCTGTAATATGGCTTGAAGGCTGAGGATTGTTCAGAGAGAATCATGTTATGGTCTATTTAAAACACTCAAAATTGTGGCTTACGATTTTCTCTCACTATTCATATATATTACATTTATATTACGTATATTACAAATATTATTCATTTTCTAGGTTGGCGTGCTGCTAATTTTAGGCAAGAGTATGGGGACACTCAATAAGACTGGCCTAACTCATCACAGATAATCTTTCATGCTTATAATGGCCATGAGTGGTTGTCGCTGTACCAGAGCTTAAAGCTTCATGCAGTCACCGTAGTGCTGAATCACTGGTTTCATCGTCTCCAGTAGGCCTAGACTTCTCCACTTGTGGAGTCACATGTGAAATGATTTTTTGTATGTTTTAGCAAGCCTGAAGTTTTCTTGGTAGTTGAAATTCATGAATAAGGCATGCATTTCACTTAAAATGTGATTTGTAAGACATTTTCAAAATTCATTTCCAGGGAAGAATGAAATTTCTCATTTTTGGGGGTAATGTTTCGTTGAGATTCTCATCTTTCAGAATAGTATTTTTATACCATTATAACTTAATTCAAATATACTACAACACTTAGAATGAACTGTTTTCGTAAAAGCAATTACATAACTGAAATGTCAATTTTAATGACACAAATTTCTTTTTTATCATTATATAAGAAGGATCTCCCTTCAAATATAAAAATTATTCAGAATTAAGGCTGTAAACACCACTTACAACTGCTTCATTCTTCCCAAAAAAAACTGAGAATCTGGAAATATTCACTATATCATGTAATGCTATTTTTGTATGAAATATAAAAATAGGGTGTTCCAAAATTTTTTCTTGGAATGACAACTTCACAAAAACAATCACTGCCCTCATATATAGTTGTTACTGTGATCTATTTGTGTAATGAATTGTATGGAGATTGTGAGGGCAAACGGAATTCTTGCAAATCTGTTACTTCTGTGTTAACAGAATACGTTAATTTTTTTATAATTTAGCTTTGGAGATCACATATCACCTGCAGTCACTTGCACTTTTCTGGAACACTCAATTCCATAAGCCTTTATAAGCTGTGGACTAAAACGTGTGGTGTCTAAGATGACCGGTATAAAACAAGTTGATATATGAAGATCATCAGTGATTGACTTTCTGCATTTCACATGGGAACACACATTGAGAAGCAGTGTGCTCAAGAATCCAAGACTTGTGCCTGTGTAGAAAAATGCCTTCCTGAATGAAATTTTGACAAAAACTGGTTATTTTGACCCTATAATTGTCAAAAAAATTTCTGTAAGATATCGTATTTGTGTGTGTGTTGCATATGTGGTATAGAATTAGGATTATCTCTTCCTTTGAGAAGAGTGTGCCATGTTTATACAAGACTTTGTACCATTGTTGAGTAGTGGTACTATCTGAATATGTATGTGAGTGTGTGCATGTGTGTATGATATCAATAAGAGGGACGGAAACAATAGCTGCAGCTTCTGCAATCAATACCCAGTGAATGAATGTTAAATGTTTATATAAGTTTGCTCATGGACATCAAGAAAGTGTATTATTGAAGTTGAGAGGGAATGGTGAAATGGTATGTGTCTGCATTGAATTTCACAAGAAGAAAGTTTTACTTAGTGTTTTTATATGCATATAAAATATCTATACATAAGAAACTTACACTGGATGCTCCCTAAATGTATATGACTCATAAAACTGCTCCACAGACAGAACAAATGAATTTTTAGTGAGTATTGTCTGATTTATTTGTGCATATTTTACATTTTTAGACAGTTTTTACTATTTGTACTGATGATTTATTATTTAACTTAGAGACAAACATTGTGAAATCAGGTGTATTCTTTAATCATTTCAATAAAATATTCAAGCAGTGTTCTCAGAAGAAAAAAAACTTAAAGAAAGGAAAGAGATCAATGAACACAAACAGAATTGTCATTCAACAAGTTGTGACCATCTAAATGTTTTCTGGTTTGATCAATACTACTGAAACTGGTAAAGTCAACTAGTACTATGTGTATGAAACCAATGTGTTTTACATTAAATGTACACATTTTGCTTTTGTGTTTCTTGTGTTCCAGTTTACATAAAGAGTGATGGTGATAAAGAGTAGCAAATTTGTAGTTTAGATACATTGATTTCCATTCCTGTGACATATTTACATATTTATATGATGTTAACAAAATATCTGCTTGACAGAAATGTTATAAACAAAATTTCCTCTATCATTTTTCTCTACATTCAATGACAAGTATCCAGTCTATTTTGCCTGTTCACAACAATTTAATGATAATGCTTTCCTGTGGAATCGTCCATTAATTTGTCAGTTCTTATTAACTTCGCATTTTGACAATAATTATATTGTTAGAATGTCATATGTGATATTATCAACATGAAGAAAGAATTCTAAGACCTGTTGGTTTTTTTATATAAGTGTTGCTCTGTTGCATGGCATTCTTGTGGGAAAAATTCAGTTACTACTCTTGTAACCGTTTGGTAGAGATTGTCAGAAATTGAGAAAAAAAATGCCTTTTGAATGAAAGTCCTTTGAAATTTCCCTTTCCCTCTTTTTATTCAAAGTATATGAATAGATATAATAAATTCTTTTTGTCCTTCCAGATGTACCACTGTTTTTTTTTTTGAAAAATTATGGATATTTTTGGGAAAAGTACACATATCATAAAATATTAATATTTCAAATTCTTGAAAAATTTAACATTTCTGGAAAACTAATTACATAATGGATAAAATTCCATTGTCTTAACTTAATTTCATCTTTGAAACAATTTGTACACTGCAACTTCTACAGGTGATTCTGGAAAGAAGAAAATTACATATTTGCAAAATAGAGAGTAATTCTTTTGTCAGTTGAGCTCTCAGTCCTCAAATGTGAAAAGACCTTTTGTGTTTGTGTCAGTGTTTCCTGGTTTGGGATTTTGCAACATCATCTAGATGATCTGAGAAAATATTTTTTGGCCTTCCTGTCCTCCCATTTTTTGCTTTCTGACTGAGTGATACTAATACTTTGAAATACTATTTTAAATTTCTCTGGAGCTGATTCAAAACAGGTTAAAATTATGACTTAAGTCTCTTGTGAGTGAAATATTCCTTTGCAATCAATTGTTATGCATGAAGCAAATAGATAAGTAGAATAGGATCAGATGAAAAATTTGAAGATATTGAAAATATTAAAAGGTTCTTTCTTCCATATTATTGACAAAGCAGAAAGCAAAAGAAAATAATGTATTGTTTGGTAAAATCTTGTACAAAATTTTTAGGATGCTTAAATGTTTAGATGCCCCCAACTGCATGAATTAGCCAAATGACGTCTGTTATAGTATATGAGCAAGGCAAATATTTCTGCACATTGGGAGTCATTATCCAAGGGTGCTGATAATTTCACAGTATTCCAAATATAAGATTTTAAACAAAAAGAAATAAAATAAACACATACAGATATACATATCAATGAAACTAAGATAATTACATTTGACAGAATGACTTAAGCAATCAAGGCAAGCCTATTTATTAATGAACACAGTTAAAATAATTGCTTTCAGAGATAACATAACAGCAAATGTGATTGGCTGTTGATTTGATTCTTAAATTGTGTAATATTATTTCTTGCTTTAGCTCTGTTCAAACTTCTACAATGAATGGAGATTATTGAAGCCTCAGTGATGATGCAGATCATACCACAGGCACAACCTTGCATGCATTATAAATGGATCGTACAATTTACATAGATTAACTTCTAATCAGGAAAGTAACTGAATTCTCTCTCATGATAATCTGTGATATAGCTTTTCAAGTGATAGAAGCTTCATGAATTAGGTAAGTGTCTTAGCCTAATAATGCAATTGAAATTGGATCCAATGAATGATAGCTGATAAAGACGAATGATAAAAAGCTGCTGAAAACTTTCTCCACCATGACAAGATTCATTATTTAAAATCTATACACACGTTGTTTTCCTGGCAAGTTTTCAAGTTATGAAGCCTTTGATCTCATTTTAAATATTTTCTTTGTAATTGTGAAAATAATAATTATGTTTAATTTCACTTATTTATATATTTGAAATTAATATATATTCACAAAAGTTGGTATGCTATTCACGATTTTTTCACCGTAGTGTACTGGAAATGGGTTTACTTTGATTAAAATTGTAATATATTTATTTAGGAAATAAACTGTAGCAGAAATTTTGTTTCAAAATTTGAAAGATTGAACATCCATGTATATTCAATATCCTTGATGTTCCTTACACAGCATGCCATTTAAGGCAAAGTATCAACATGATATTTGACTTATTGGAAACTATTTTAATAAATCAGAAACCTCTTAGGTTGGAACCCTTGTATTTTTGTGTATTGTATATAACCATAAAGACTGAATTCAATGCTGCATGTCTACTCATTGTTCTACTCACATTATATCATATTTTGATCTTCAGATTTTTATCATTGAGTTGTGTAGCATTTACTTTCACCATGAATAGTTTACCTATTTCCACTTACACTAATATGAATTATTTTAGATTTTTTATTTTTGAATTATACAATATTTAATTATTTTTAAAACGTTATTTGAGGGTCTGTTTTAGTTCGTAAGTCTTAACTTGTACATTTGTGTTTGTTATTCGTTCTTCATATTATGTATTGTGGAGATCCTCTTTGGTATATAGTTTTAATAAATGAAAATTTACTTGTCTAAGAACACTGCTTTGAATATTTCCTATAGAATGAATATTGAGTGAATCCAGTAAAAATTAACTTTTTTAGCATGTTCCAATAGTAATGAAATATTAAAATTATTTTATTAATGATCACCATAGAAACTGTAATTATCATCTAAACAATATTTTATTTAAAAGTTTTCTTTTGGAGATTTTTATTTGAATGATATTAGTTGTAGTTTATTAAGATACAGTATAATGGATTATACATAATAATGAAGTATAAAAACAGAGCACATAATTTATAAACTACGTTTCTGTGATTTGAAAAGTAACATATTAAGACTTCCCCAATTACTCTATTTTTGAATTAATATTTCAAGCAATGAACATGCTAGAAATGAAAAACTGGTTAACAGTTATCAGTATTCTCAAAAACATGGTATTGGCATATGAAGTATTCATAAACATATAGTCCATGTTCATTTCTGTTATATGGTTGTATCGTGATTTGTTATTGATAATGTATATTTGTCCTAATGCTTTGTCTGTACTGAAAAGCAGCTACACTGCCAAACAAAGGCTGCACTCGGTTTTGTATTGAGTCATACTCAAAATTTGTGGAAAAATATAAGAAAAAATATACAAAAATCTTTTTGCTGCTCTTGTTTTCTTCCACCTTGGGTATTTCTGCACATGGTATTTTAATGTTATTTCCAAAATTTATAATTCATATTTCCTATACTTTTTTCTTTTTTTTTTTTGCCTGGATACAGAGGGTCTCTATGTTAATTTAATTCTCTTTCATCTTTAATTGTGACTAATGAATGCTAAAGATACAGAAAATATTCCTGATAAACTGTGATGGATTTGAATATTTGGCTGATGGATATACATCTGCATGATACACATTATATGCCAAAGTAGTTTGATTGAAAGTTATAATTTATAGAATTCATTTTTTGAATGGCTTAGATATCTGTACTAAGCAGTAAGTACATTTGAACTAAATGCTTTGTCCAACAGTGAAAAATAAAATTTCATGCCCAGTTTTGGAACATTCTGAATTTGCATCATCAATAAAATATTGATGACAGATTTTTCTTCCTAAATGAAATATGTTCTTCAAAATTTCATGATCTTTAAATAAGATCAAGTTTAATTTTTTGAAAATGTGAGTAATTTTTGTATATTTCTTTAGTGTAGAATGAGAAGATGCAACAAATTTTAATTAAACAAATTTTAATAAAAAACTGATCAATTTGCATTGGCAAAGACTGTTAATTTCATTTTATTTAATTAGTTGACTGTAATTTAATTTCATTCTCTTTTTTTCACTCCCTCCAAAGTTTCTATAATGAAATTAAGAATTGGAAGGATATTTGCAGTTCTGATTGTTATACAATAAAATAATATTGAGTGTAATTTTTTGTTTAATTGATATTTTGTTCTTATTCAAAGATGCTGTTGTTACAAAACAGCGCTTTTGAACTATGAACCAAATAGGATTGCCATAATGTCCACAGGAGAGGCAAGGGGGCACAATGAAAAAGGCTTGCTTTGGGCACCATTTTTCCTAGTGAAGTCACTGACACACACACTCACAACCTTTTGGGAGGATCAGGCTGAAACGTACTGTTGCCACTGTGTTGCACCTATTGGGAGGAATAGAAATTTAATGGCATTGATATAAGAACTGCCTGTGGGATGCAATATGCCACCAGATACTGTTATAAAAATCATCAATTGTGGTAATGTTGGTTATTCACTTGCAATATACTTAACTTCAAATAACGTATTGTATAATAAATATTTATGAGCTCTTTATTTATTTAAAATAGAAATGCTAGTTAATTTTCAAATTTGCTTAATACATGCACCTCAATTTCGAAATACAAATGAAACAAGAAGGTAGGGACTATCATACAAGAAGAGGTGAATAAGGAAAGGAAGGAACTACTGTGATTCAACTTCGAAACATACATTAAAGAAATGAAGAGAATATAATCATCCCATATACATGCTGTTTTTGGTTTACTGCAAAGTTTATAACGATATAAAGATCAAAATTATGGTGTATTTTAGGGAGCTAAAGTATTCTAGGAAACCAGGTAATTGCCTTTAAACACATGTACCATAGACAGAATAAAAGATCAATGAAAGTCAATCACAACTTTTTGAGAATTTCACATAGTATTTATGTTTTAGGGCCTATATTACAATTTCAGAATGTTGGCAACCTTGAGCCTAAATGCATCATGTTCAGGGTTGCCAACAGTCTGAAATTGTCATCAGTAACAGTAATAATATGTATAATTCTAAGAAAGTGGTAAGTGATTGACTTTATTTTCACTGATCAATTTTACCCTCTTCACTGGCAACCAGAATACTGAATTTTCATTAGGGTGAATGATTGTAAAACATTAAAACTCTTAAAAATAAACCAATGATGTGGTTTGTCTCCATGCCTCTTCAATATTTTCATGAACAAAATTATGGAGTTATAGAGTATCACAAATATAAGAGGTGTACCTGTCTCAAGAAATAAACAACTCGCGCAACTGGCTTATGCAGATTAAGGTTTTTTTGGCTTCCGGAAAAAACAATATCCAAAGAAATATCACGTCTTTTAACTCAGTGCTTCAAGGACATAATTGGAGGATATTTACCCCCCAAAAAATTAGATTATGGCATACCAAGGTAAATATTTGAGAAGGATAAAATAATTCTCAACAACAAAATTACTCTAGATTCACTTACCTTGGCTGCAAAATATCTAGTGATGACGTCAACCCAAAAATTCAAGAAAAGAGTAGTAAATACTTCTAGTTGAAGGGGTCAAAATAAGATGCATTTTAAAAACAAGATGTTGAAATCACACAGTGTGATACCTCAATTTATGCAATTTTGTAATTGTCTATTATGTAATTATTAACTTAGCAACCAAACAGTTTCAACTTTTGGTATTATAATATAATCTTATTTTATAATGCAATAGGTAAAGAATTATGTATGCCAAAAATATTTCACAAAACATGAAAATTATTCTCTTCCAGACTTCAAAAATGCAAATGAAACAACATATTAAAATATGTACCTCAAGCTGCATCATAAGCATATTGAGATCTTTGTTGGCGGGAGGGTGGGAAACGAAATAAGAAATATTATTATGTACAAAGTGGAAGGAAATAATTAGGCAGCCGATTTTTATGCCTTAAAAAATCTTGAAATATGCTCTTAAAAATATGCATTTATGACCTAAAAATTCCGAAATGTGCCCTTTAATTTGCACTTAAAATTAACAATATTTCATTTCTTCTGCAAACCCGCCTTGATAAAATTCTTGGAATGAAAAGATATTTTTTGTGCAAACGTAATATAATCTACCCTACTTTGCGAGAGAAATAATCAAAGTAAATATTCACCTTAGTGAAGTACATTGCATGTCTTGTTGAATTTCTTCTGACTGGTTTAAAAAATATGTTCTCAAGAAATATTTCACATTTGCACAAGTATTTTATCATCTACAGAAAACGAAAACGCAAACTGTGACTGGCTCTTTTGAATCAATGAATGCTCACAATTAGGTAAGATTTTTTGAAAAGATGAAACGTTTTATAGATTAGTTTCTTTTTAAACGAAATATGCAAAATATGCACCTATAATTACACGAATATGCACAACAGGAAAAATCAGCCAAATATGCACTAACGTATTAATCTATAGCACCATATTCTAACCAAACATTGAGAAATTTCACTTAGCTATGTCCTGAACTAACAGACAAAAATATGCAAAATCATAGAAATCCGCTCCCTAGAAATAATAATTAATTCAATAAATAAATAATGGGTTAGATTATAAATACTATATTTACTCAAATATAAGATGGCTCCCTAATTTTGAAGCGGCCTCCTGAGAATTTTTTATATTTTTAACCAATGCTTACTATTTAGTAAAAATAAAATTGCATATTATCTAATTGACTAGAAAATTATTTTGTTGATGAGAATGTTAAAATTTATTGCCTGACCTAGCCCTACATTCTTGTTCCTTAAAATCATCCCTCTTCATCTTCACATGTATTTCTTTTTGGCCCTCCTCCCATACTGCAACGTCCTCTGAGTTTTTAGGCCCCTCTGAAAGTTTTGTGCATTGAATTTGTGTTCTTAGTCCATCCATCAGTGACCAGGACTTCTGCCTAAACCATACGTGGGATTTTTTCCAAAATGGATATTCCCCAGTCGATCTGGCTTGACTCGAGGCGCTGCGATTTTGAAAAACTTTCTTCAAAATTTGGTGGTACTTCACATAAAAGACATTTTCAAAATTTTCTCAAAAATGGTTCCAAATTTTTTCTTTAAATTTCTTGTAAGAATAGAGTAAAATACACTTATTAAGGTGGCATAGGTCCAAATTTCTCAGTTAACTCTGAATTAACGTAACTTTCCTATGGCACTCGTAATGTCTTTTGCTGTTATTTCTTCTAAGTTCATTTGGGGCAGATTCTCGTGTTGTTTGTTAAGACTGTTAATCCATGATCTGGATTCATCAAATCCACAGGTTTTAGCCCATTTGTTTGTCCAGAACGATTTAAAATCTTGTTCATTTACACTGATTCGCTGCTTGTTTGAGTCAGAGTTCAACTTTCTCAGAAATTCTTTTTGACGGAATCTGAATTCTGCGTTTTGTGCCTTCCTTTTTGTAATTTCATTGTATCTACGAAGCCGAGCACACTTCATTTTCATCTTTTGTCTGATGTTATCTTTCAGGTCAACAACTTTTGGTCGGCTATTGTGGTGGTACCTGTATATTTCAATTTTATTTGTAGCTGCAATGGCGTTCACTTTTCGCAGAACCTTTTTTGATTTACTACCTTCTAAATATTGAGAGAGAACATTAACTTTACTTCTCAATTCATCAATATTGTTTTCGAGTCGTCTTTTCCAGGCAGGTTTTCTCTCTTTTTGATTTCGCTTTGTTTGTCTGGGATAGTAAGTCCTCTGACCGTTTATTTCAATTGCTGTTACTGCAGCAGTGTATAAAGCAAGTTGAACTTCTGACAGATTTCGCTGTATACTCAGGTGCTCTTTCAAAACGTCATTGATTTGAGAAAGAACTACTTTGGCTTTATTTACTTTACGTAAAACTGGTATTACTGGTCTGTTTAAAGGATCGACTTGGCTGTAATATGCATGAAGACTGCTGAATGTTTCTTTCACTTTGTCTGTCTCCTCCTTTGGATCTACATCACCTCCAGAGTTCAATACTCTTTTGTTGCTTTCTATTTGCTCATCTGTATTGACAGTTGGTAGCCATGAGTTTTTGGCTTCCTGCCTCAGTACTGATTCACTTCTTTCTATTTGTTCATTTGTACTCGCAGATAGTCGCGACGAGTTTTCGACTTCCTGTCGTATTTGCTCTAGTTCTACTTCAGACAGGAAGCATCTTCTGACTATGACATGTTTTCTGTCAGCTACATTTTGTTCTGTCAGATGGAGTTCTGGATACCGTCTCGTGAATTCGGCGTGAAGAGCTTGCCTCCATCCTGGGAGTGGATCATGTTGACACTGGTTAATGTAATAGAACGCTCTCATTATTTCAATATTCATCTCGCGCGTCCATCTCTTACGCCCAGCATCTTCTCTCCTGCTGGCAGCCCTCCTTACGGGTGGCGGGCCAGAAGGCAGAGGGACATTTGGTTCTTCTGTCCGTGCGGTTAGATCAACATTGTTACTAGATCAACATTGTTACTCCTGTCGTCGTCTGGAGGCTGACTATGACACACATCGAGGACAGCCTCATGGCTCGATGTGTCCGAGGCATTACTTATTTTCTTGTTTCTCTCCATAATTGCATGAGTATCGCATTTTATACCTATCTGCCAGGTGAGTATGTCAGAAGAGTCCATCCACCAAGTTCACCATTGGGGCTTATTGTCCCTCATCTGCTGATCTTACTGTTCACTCTTTCTGTTTGCAGCCGCCTGCTCCAGGTCAGTCGCTGCATTGAGGATGGAATGGGACTAAGAAAGGAATTATCTGATTGGGAAAATTTTAAAGGTGAGGAAATAGCTAGTGTTTAGGAAATGAGCTACTCAATCCACCCACTTCCTCCCGCTGGAAGGGGGAGGACGAAATATTAAAAGGGAGGATATCTAGGGTAGGTCAGCGGTCAGCGCCCCTTTCTAGGTAGGGGAAACCGGGCTGATTGCGTAGTCCCGACCCTCCGGCAGGGTACTACGGGCGATGGGGTCGCTAATTCCCTACGCCTTTATTATTATTATTATTATTATTATTATTATTATTATTATTATTATTATTATTATTATCGTTTATTTTTCACAGCTTCCTGGTACAAGTTGTAGGAGTCATACAGATATTTCTATCAAAGCATGACTTCCGTAGTACAATAATTTTAATTAAACTAATCAGGGAGTAAACAATTCTACAAATATAAATTTTGACACTTAAATTAATTTACAAATTAAAAGTAAATAGTTCTTTAACACAAATTTTTAGAAACTCATAAATCTTCTGACTAAAGAACACGTGCTCAGGATCACAGCTTTCTGTAGATTGATGGTAATGTTCGTCTCGATCCCCAGTTTATTCAGAGAGTGCTTCAGGACGGTAGGTATCACACCTGTTGCTGAGAGGACGATTGGTACAATCTCCACGTTCAATACATGCCACTGCTCCTTTACAATTTGTGCTAGTTCTCTGTATTTCTGAATTTTATTTTTGTGTGTTGTTTCGAGGTTGCTGGTATCTACAACCGCTATGTCTATCAGCCATACTTTTCTTTTAAATGTATCCCAAAGAATGACATCCGGCCTGTTATGATGGACTGTTCTGTCGGTTAGTATGCTTCGGTCCCAGTATAGCTTATATCTGTTGTTCTCGATGACATTTTTTGGATTGTACTTGTAGTAGGGTGTATCAAATTCACCAGCAATTCCACATTTCCTTACAAGTTTGGCGTGGATGATTCGTGCTACCATATCGTGCCTCTGTTTATAATCAGTTGGGGCAAGCATGCGGCAACTCGTAGTGATGTGCTGGATCGTTTTCTTGACCTTCACCACAGGCCCGGCAGATATTGGAAGGCACTTCGGGGTCTTTAATAATGTGCTTGAGATAATTTCTTGTCGCAATCACCTGGTCCTGGATTGCTATCAAAAATCCTTCAGTCTCGGGGTACAGATATCCTATTTTAAGCCACTTGTACGACAAGCAGGCGTCGACATTTGATTTGGCTATTTCTGTAGGGTATCTCCCATGAAGTGCTTTTTGCTTCCATTGTTCTAATTCCTGAGCTTGTGTTGATTGTTCGTGTAATACATTTTGCTGTTTGAGGTTGAGGGGTGTATAGTTCTCGTCAACTTGCTGGATTACTCTGTGTAGCTGAGATGAAAACGCTTTCTCATTGAAATACTCTCTCATGTCCGTCATCAGTTTTGCGTGGAGATTACCAATCTTTAAGATACCCCTTCCCCCTAGTCTCCTTGGTAGTGTTATTCTTTGGATAGAACTTTTGGATGGTGGTATTTGGACCGAGTCATTTGGACCCTGATAATCCTCTCCAGTGAGTCTAAATCTGTTCTGGTCCATTTAATAATGCCGAATGAGTAAGTAATCACAGGTATGGCATATGTATTAATTGCTGTTGTAAGATTACGAGAGTTGAGGGAGGTCTTGAGTATGGTTTTTAATCTGTTAGTAAACTCTGTTTTAACTTCTCTTTTATCTGACTGTGTATGATCATTTTATTTTGTTGAATTCCCAGATACTTGTAAAACTCATCTATTCCCAACGCTGTGATAATCTCTCTTGATATAGTTTCATGATCTGTGCTCTCTATGAGCTTTCCCCTTTGAATACTTTGTATTTTACATTTTTCTATGCCAAACTGCATGCCTATATCACTAGAGAATCTTTCAGTGATATGTATTAGCTTCTTCAAACCCTGTAATGTGCTGGAGTATAGTTTTATGTCATCCATGTACGCCAAATGGGTGACCATACACTTCTCTTGGCCTTTCAGTTCAAATCCCAGTCTACTGTTGTCCAATACATACGACAGCGGGTTTATGGCCAGGCAGAACCAAAACGGACTGAGGCTATCTCTTTGAAATATTCCTCGCTTGATCTTCAAACTTTTTGTGACTACTCTGTCGTTCCTTGACTGCATCTGTATTCTCGTAGACCAGTGGTTCATTACCGTCTTGAGGAATTCCACAATCACAGGGTTTATACCGTATATTCTAAGGACATTGATGAGCCAATCGTGAGGGTCCATGTCGAATGCTTTTTTAAAATCAATAAAGCACGTAAACACATGCCTGGGACATGATAACACTGTCTATTACTAACTGTTCTCTACTTCCCAATGAACCCTTGCAGCTACCTCTTTGCGTCTTCGAGATGATGTTATTTTTGTGCAATGTTGTTCGATGATCATATGTAGACAGCCAGTCATGATCTTGTATAATGCGTTGAGGCATGTGATTGGTCGGTAATTCCTGGATGTGTAGTGTCATTTGTTTTTGGTTTTAAGTATGTAACTCCTTCACTCAAGATGATTGGAGTTTCTTTCGGATTTTTCAGGTAATGATTCACAAGTGTCAAGATCTTTTCATGGAGACATGTGAATCTCTTGAACCAGATGTTATGAAGCCCATCAGGACCAGGACATTTCCAATTATCCAGCTTACGAATAGTGGCCCGTAAGGTATCCATAGAAATTTCACTGGTTTCCATGTGACTGATAGTATCAGTAGAATTCGTAACATCACTCATCCATGATGTGCTTTCTTGAAAGTGGACTTCTGTTGACTATATTCCTCCCCAGAATTCTTCTACAGCTGACTTCGCCTGGCAACTGAACGGTTTCAATTTCTCCTTTCAATCTCCTATAAAACACTTTTTGATTTCTATTAAATGCTTGGTTATCATTTTTGCGTTTTAAAACTCTTATTATAGCGTCTCAATCTTTGGCTGTAAAGGCTGAGTTTTTGTTTCAGAGTATCAATATATTCTAGAATACATTCATTTGCAGGATTGTACGCTGCGTGTTTGCGATGCATTCTCATGATTTTTGATGCTTTTCTCTTCATCTTGTTGCTTCTGTTTCCCCTCAGATAGGCTTCCAGAACCGCTATATCTGATCTGAGCTGCTTTATTTTCTTCTCTAGCCTTATCTTCCAGGGCGGTTCATGCGGTTGTCGGTGCGCTTGTTGTTTTCGACTTTCAATGATTTTCCCACCATTTGCCCTTACGATTGCCACTGCCATGCAGTAAATGGTGGAATCAAGTTGGTCGTGTGTGATGTTTTTAACTTGTTCCATTTCAGAGGGGAGTATGTTTTCGTTTGCCAGCTTTATCAATTCTGCCAGTTTCTTGGAGCTGTGTTGTCTTTGTAGTCTGGGTCTTGTTTGGTATGTAAATCCCCAGTATTCCGCTTTTGCTGTCTGGTAATGCTGACGGAGCCGTTCAAGCAGCATACCTTCAACAGGATGTTCAAAGTCTTGATGTTCACTTCGGCAAGCATCCGCTTGCTGGACTGTCGGGTCCGGTTGAGAGACTCGAGGCATCAATTCGACAAAGGACTGTGCTTCCTCCTGCTCTTCATTCCATCGCATTTCTGCCTCGATTTCCGATTTAATTTCCTCTCTCCTGATACGCGAGACGTACTTTTCAGACTTGTAAATTAACGCTCTTCGGTCTGCTATATTCTGTTCTGTGATATGAGTTAAATGTGGGTAAAGTTCCATAAAACCTTTATATAATTCCTGCCGGTAACCTAAATAGACTGTTTCGCAACAGGTAGTGCGCTGAAATATCCTTACGATATTTTCATTCATGTCAGTTGTCCATTGTAGCCTCCGTCGTGGCAGGCCTGCCTGAGTGGTCCCGAGTGATGTCCAGGAAACACTGTTGGCAGGTGCAGCTGATTGTTTTTGGGTGCTGCGTTGGTCGGCTGTAGTAGTTTCGGGTGTCCCGGTGTTCGCCCGCCTGTTCAGCGACACACCACTGGCGGCTTGCATGCTGTCACGACCAGCGCCAGCTCCAGTCGCGCCCTGGCGATCCCCAGGCAGCGGCTCATTTTCCGAGGCCTTACGACTGTTATAGCGACTCTCCATACTGTTAGATATGGGTTGCCATTGCCCTGTTAGCCGTTACTGATGTATTAGTAACGTTGCCCGTCCCCCACGTGGCATAGATGTTCTTCGCTCGGACGTAGGGCTGGACTTCGGGGGACTTATTATTATTATTATTATTATTATTATTATTATTATTATTATTATTAAGGTGGCGTAAGTCCCATTTTCACGGTTAAATCTGAATTTTCGTTTGCGGCGTCTTCCTACAAATGCGAAATTAAAGATAGAGATTTTTCCTTCAAACAAAATTTGTTCTTCATAGTGAGATTTTTCATTAATGCCGTGTACATTTTTTGAAGATTTTTTGTAGTTTTCGCGCAATATTGCGTGCAATATGTGTAATTTAAAAAATATACACAAGATTTTCTCAAAAACGGCTCCAAATTTTTTCTTTAAACTTTTGGTGGGGATAGTGCTAAATGTAAGCTACTGTATGATACGACATAAAAATCAGTTTGTTCTATTCTTTTGTTTTTCAAAAATTACAAAAATGTATTTTTAGTTGCTTTTCACGTCGTTAATATTTACATTAGCGGCGGTTTGTTTACATTATTATATTTATGAGTACATGTGATTTAAATAATGCCATATAAAGTTTCTAAAAAACTCAACCGTTTTTCTGTGAAAACGAGCTCAAAATTCCGCATTTTTCAGAAACGCAAACGTTCAAACTTCTCGAACGTATAGTGCTAATTGCACTCTTTAATATGACTTAAAGTTCATTTTGGGGTATTTTTGTCAAAAATTACAAAAATGTAATTATTTACTTTTTTTGCCTTACGAACACGTTACGAGAGCCCGGCAATAAGCGTCGAATATGTTACGTGCCTTACGTAACAAGAGAAAGAGTTACCGTGCGCCAGAAAAGGGCGAATTTCCGCCAGAAAATTTCTCATTGCTGGGCTCTCGTAACAAAATAGTAGATAAATCCTGTTGCTAAATATAGAAAAAATGCACTAATTCGATGTGTTCATGGTTCTTGACACCAAAAAATCTATTGACGGCATAACGTCCGTCTGTGGCCAACGCTAGCGCCTAAACCGTTCAGCCGATTTTCTCCAAAATTGATATTCCCCCATCGTTCTGGCTCATGTCGTGACTCCTGGAATTTGAAAACCGATATTTTAATTCTGTGGGGTACTTTACATGAAGACCATCGGACATTTTCCCAAATTATATTAGTGGTGCTACCAAAGCACGTACTTTCTCGCATTGTTCCTAAATGCTCCGCAATATTATACTAATACATAACCCAGCAAAAATTTTTTCCCGTCCGAGACGCGATCCAAAATCCTCAGATTTACCTTGCCGGCATTCATGCCATTACGCTACATAAGCGCGCATGGACCGAACTCGGGCATAGGCATAAACACGTGAATGTCCGATTCACGTAAAAAAACAACAAATAATTCAGGACAAGATATAAAAAACCCACCGTAGGTATATTTTTCCTTTCTCATTCATATTCAAAACGTCAAAGCAAGTGCTACCAAAGAAATGCATTTTCATGCTTATGTAATCATGCGCCGGAAAATTCGTCTTCTTACGAAGTATTCGTAAGGCGAGAAAGTAATAACAATTTCGGAACCGTTAAGAATATGTAAATTGATCGTATGTGTTCTGGTTAAATTGTATTTCAATTTAATGTTGAAATACTCATAATTTTGCTTAAATCGATCCATACAAATGCTCACAAGACGATTGATTTGACGTGACTTATGTTTCAGAAATCGAATTACAGAGTTGAAAAATGTTTGAAAGATGCAATATGAGAAAACACAGACAAGCCCTGAATATTTATCGGCATTGATTATATTTGTGAGTAGAATACTTCAAATTATTTTCAATAAAGTTTCCACAATCTTCAATCGTTTTTTTCAACAAAACATTCATCAAATTAAAATCCCTCTGTGGATTCGAATCCGGCTTCTTCCGAAGCTTCAGTCTCTGCACGCTTCAACCACCTCGGCCATTGGAGTGAGTTGCGGACTGAATACTTATATATTAGTCAAAACGTACTTGTATCAGCTCGAGCATTAGGAAGGTGGTAATTGACAACATGGGAGAAACAAGTCTTCTGGGAGACAAAGAGAGGCAGCTGTGAAGGTCTTACTCCAAAAGCTAGATCCAACTAACGAGATTAGAAAAATAACTACTGCGAGAAAGTCTGTGCCATTCTATAGCCTCACTAGTTTATTTATTTATTTACCGTCCCTTATTACACATGTGGAGAAAATTTAAAGAAAAAATTTGGAGTGATTTTTGAGAAATTTTTTTTCGTAAATTTCAAGCGCAAATTACGCAAAAACTACTCGATTTTTAAGAAAATTCTTCATAGCCTGTTTTAAAGAGCTAAGTTTGTACAACAGACTTTCTTTGAGGCAAAAATCTCTATCTAAAATTTTGTATTTTTAAAAATATGTTTTTGCAATTTTCAAAAAACCAAGCAATATCCGGAAATAGAACTAAGACCATATTTTTACCGACCCTTATTACATACGTGAAGAAAATTTAAAGAAAAAATTTGGAGCGGTTTTTGAGAAACAAAATTTTGGTAAACTTCAAGTGCAATTTACACAAAAATTACTAGTTTTTTCAAAAAAATTGTACATGACCTTATTTAAAATGATAATTTTGCACAACCGACTTTGTCTGAGGCAAAAATCTCTATCTTCAGTTTTGCAGTTTTGAAATTGTCTTTTCCAATTTTCGAAAAATTGGAGATATCAACGAAAATGATACCTACATCATTCTATTAAAGGTACTTTGCACTATTCAACAACAAAATTTAATAAAAAAATTTGGAGACATTTGTATGAAAACTTTGAAAATGTCCGACGGGCTTCATGTAAAGTACCCCCCAACACTAAAATATCGGTTTCAAATTCCAGGAGCCTGGACATCAGCGAATACGATAGGGGAATATCAATTTTAAAGAAAATCGGCTGAACGGTTTAGGCGCTAGCGTTGACCACAGACGGATAGACAGACGGACGTTTTGCCGTCAATCGATTTTTCAGTATCAAGTAGCAACAAAACATGTATTTTGGCTACACCACGAGTTAGAGGATTTTTTTCTAAATTTAGCAACATAATTTGTCCACTTTTTCGTTACCAAACTTCAGCTATAAGAGATTTTCTAGCGCAAATTCGCCGTTTTCCGGCGCACAATAACATAATTTTCTCTTCTTACAAAGTATAATGCGAGAAAGTACAAAAAAGGCTCAAATTTTTCTGATTAAGTTTTGTTGTTGGATAGTGCAAAGGACGTTTAATGTGAATTGACATTCCAAATTTGAGATTTTGATATACGACTGAAAGACGCACTCGCGAATGTTAAAACTGGTAGCATTTCTCTAATCGCGAATGTTCGGAACTCGCGAATAGCGAATCCGCGGATGTCGAGGGATTACTGTACTAGTTCCATTTTTCGGGTCGTGCTCCGTTTTTTTCGAAATTACCAAAAGTCTACGAAATTGAAGATAGCTATTTTTGAAAACTACGAAATTGGAGATAGCTATTTTTGTTTTAAACAAAGTCTGTTGTAAAAATCCGCTCTTTCATAAACGTCATGTAGAGTTTTTTGAAAAAAAGTACTTATTTCGCTTAATTCGTGGGAACAATGTATTCAATTTGTAAAAATATTATTTTCTCAAAACTCGCACCAAATATTTTCATTAAAGTTTCTCCTCGTATGTAACAACGTATGGTAAATGAATAAATAAACTAGTGACACTCTAGAATGGCACAGACTTTCTCGCGCTAGTTAATTTTCGAATCTCTTTAGTCTCGACTAGCTTCTGGATCTCTTCCCAGCTGACATCCTTTGCCGCCGAAAGGACATTCATTCACATTTTCGCAATATTTTTCGGCTGCCTAACGCTAGAATTGAAACAACTATGCGATTATGACTATTACAGAAGTGTCAATTCCCTGTATGTCCCTGGAGACCGAAGTGGCTAAATGTCAGGTACGAACTCAGCGTTTCTGTGGGAAGGGTCGTTGGTTCGGGTCTCTCTCAGGGATAAATATTTGTCACAATTATCTGTTGTCGCAGAAAACTATTGGGATTTCCAGAAACTTTATTGAAAATCATTTTGTTGCATCACTTTAAGTTGCACATTAGCATCAACAGTTGGGGCGTACACTCCTACAATTACCACACGTAGACTAAATAATTTCATTTCCACTTTTACTATTCCGGGAGAAATAGCTTCCCAATTTGTAATACATTTTTTATACTTGTTATGGGCTGCGGTAGAAACTCACTTTTGCTCTCTGATTTTTATCTACCCCACGATAGAAATGAATATATTGTTCTTGGATTTCACTTCCCTGACCTTTCTTTTTTGTTTCAGTGAGTACTGCCACATCTAGATGTAATCTGCTTAACTCCTTGAAAACTTGAAAGCATTTTGTGTTAATGTCTTGTACATTCCATGTTCCAAATTGCATTGTCCTTTTTCGATTGCCTTCATCGTTTATATTTCAGGTCCGGCTTTGTTCCTTGGTTAGTGTTTTTAGCATTGGTATGTTTTTCTGAGAGACGAGGAGCTGGCCCGACTCTCAACCCCCGCCCTGGAGGATCGGATTTGTAATTGAGGTGTCCTTTCTCTAGGGAGGCTAGTTTCACTATACCTCCGGAGTCCCCCCTCCCCGCTTTGTTTATTGTCAGGATTTTCCTTCCTTTAGCCCAAATGCTCCCGTTTTAAGGCGCTGGAGACCCGCCCTCGCCCTTCTCTCATTGGCTACTCTCAAAGGTTTACCTCAGAGAGTACCCAGGGGCTACTACGAAGAGGAGAGAGAACGGACTTCCTGCCTATACCCCGACACAGAGTAAATATGTATATCCTTAGTCTATGACTCCGATCTTTACTGCTCTTCTCAATCTCTCTTCTGTCGGAGTACCCCGTTACCCCGTCTGTGGTATTTAATGGTATAAGCCTGTGGGCATCGGCTTATCCCACCAAGGCCCTGGTCAGCTTTGATTTTATGCAGGAATTGACAACGGCATTAAGTGAAATTAGTGACCGGAAAGAAATTTTTGTGATGGGTTACTTTAATGCACGAATTGGTAAAAAGATAGGTGATAAGATTGTAGGGGCTTATGGGGAGGATACTCTTATTACTCTACGTCTTATTGAAATCTGTAATCACTTCTCTCTCCGTATAACAAATGGATTCTTTCAACACCAAGATATACACAAAAAAACATGGTTTCAACCAAGAAGAAATTTATCATCAATTGTAGATTACGCGGTTGTAAATCAGCAAACGAAAACTAAAATTCTAGATACAAGGGTGTATAGGGATCCTCTGTCCTTTTTAAGTATGTAAATTACGTAGATGAAGATCGTAGACAAGAAAATAGTACCACGCCAGTGGGAAATACAAACATAATGTACCAAAATCTTAAAAACATTTTAAAGAATTCTGAAGAATTAACTATTGGCATCAAAGGAAAGATAAAGAAAAGAGGTGAATGGTGGAATGAAGAACTCGAAGAAATGGTTAAAGGAACGAGAAAAGCTTACGAAAAGTGGTTCTCTACAGGATGTTATCAAGATAGACAAATATATGTAAGATGCAGAGTAGATGTTAAAAGACGTGTGTCGAGAATAAAAAAATTAATACTGGAGAAATAGGTGTAAAGAAGTAAGTAAAGTAATGGGGAGTACAAGGTCAAGAGAAATATGGAAATTTGTCAATACAGACAGGAAGAATAAAAAAGAGCATTGGAAAGTGGATCCAATTGGCCTGGAAAAAGCTACTATGAATATTTACTAACTGAGAATAGAACAGAGAATATGAACATTTTGTATGAACTTCATGAAACTGAGGAAAATGTTCCACAAATAACAAGGGAAGTCAGTAAGGCCCTCATGCCAATGAAAAGTACTAGAGCTCCGGGACCTGGAGGTATCCCAATTGAATTAATTAAAACTGCCCCCTCAAGTACCATAGATATCATGGCACAGATTTTCAATAAATGCTTGGAAGGAGAATAGGGGGGGCTAGGCCCTAAGTCCCCGAAGAATGGAAAATGGCACACATTTCATCTATTTATAAGAAAGGCGACAAGAACGAATGTGAAAAATATAGGAGCATTAGTATTACCAGTACAATTGGAAGACTGTACGGTCGGATATTAAGGGAAAGATAGGAAATAGAGATGGAGGAAATGGAGGAACAGAGTGGTTTTTGCGCAAGGAGATCTTGTATTGACAACATATTCTGTCTAAAACAAATTATTGAAAAAAGAATGAGTGTAGGCCTATGGTATTTGTAGATCTGAGAAAAGCATTTGACTCGGTACCCTTAACCAAACTGTGGGGTACTATGGTAGATGAGAATATTAGTACAGTGTACATAAATGTTTAAAGTGTCTATATGCGAATTGTCAAAGCTGCGTAAAACTTGATGCAAGTAGTTCTTCAGCTTTTAAAACAAATAAAGGCATAAGGCAAGGTTGTTGTATAACCCCTACTCTATTTAAAATGTAAATTAAACGAGTTCTTCACTCCTGGAAAAGAAAGTGTAAGGGCATGAGAATACCTATTGGTGCAGATTTCCTATAAGGTAATCATGGGTCATACATTGCCACAACTTCAAAAAATTAAGTAGCACAGTCAGTATCGTAAATTTACTTGCTGGCTGAGTGCCCATAGTTAGCTACCTTAGAAACATTATACACAATCGCTTGTTTCATTGTGTTATAGTTGTAATGTCCGTAAATATGTATGGTGTACTGTGATGCAGCCAAATCTCATAATCGAAACTTCGTTAATATTGGATTAATTGATTTGAAATAAAAGACATAGATAAGTAAATATGTATTAGGCATGCTATGTCGGGAGTTAATAATTATTCATTACAAACAAGACAAAATGTATGAATAGCGTATACTGTTTTCCGGCTAACACTGCCATACTGGCCATCTTGCCCCTACATTATTTATATCCTTTGAAAACAAAGTCCTACATTGAATTAATTGACATTGTATGAGTTAATATATCATTTCTAAAGCATATGACTTATAAATTGTAAACATTGATTAATTACATTTGATACAAAATTCCCTTCTTTTGTCGCCATACTTGCACTGTAACTTTGCCACGTAGACAAATAAAAAATCTTATATCTAAGGTTCGCAAACCTATGATGAAGTTAAAATGCACCAATGCAATGGAAAAAGTAAATAGTGGATCATTTAGTAGGCTACTGAACTATAGGGAATTAGCAGGTCCACTTTAAATGACGTGTGTTGTGTCAAAATACGATATTGTCGCTGAGCTTCCCAGACTAAATATAAAAAGGACAAATAACTTTTTCCCTATCGCATTTAATCACAATGTAAACCAGTTAATAAAACTTATTTTAGACTAAGTTCTCAAAGCAGTGTTTATCCTTTTTAGAGTATTTAAACTGTCAAAAATCAAAGACTAATAATGTTCTGATGCATATTTATGTGTTTCTGTTTCCTATCCAACTCTTATACATTTCAACATTGCCAGAGACTTGGAAATAAATGGAAGTGGCAATGTTTGATTCCTGCGGGATAACATTGCCACTTTGCTTGCTTTTAAAAAAGTAATAAAATCTTTCAAAGTATGGAAGCTGTGGCTTCAATATTTTGAAATAACATTGTACTTTTGTGACGGACTAAAGTGTCAAAATAATTATTGTGAAGATTGATGCAACAAAGGAAAACTTTAAAAGCAACAAAGATGTGGCAATGTTACCCCCCTACCTTATACCTTGATGTACGCAGACGACTAAGTGGTTCTAGGCAGTGACGAGGATGATATCCACTACATGACTCGAAAATTAATTGAAGAATATGAAAAGTGGGGACTAGAAATTATTCCATCAAAAACAAAATGTATGGTAGTGGGAGGCAAAGGTCAGGTTAAATCATGTGTAATAATCATGTATAATTAAATAAATGTGTAAAGGAATTCAAACATCTGGGTGTAACTTTAACAAGTGATGGTCTTGATAGCAAATATGTTCTAAACTAAACGAATAGAGGTAAGCAAATTATAAGATATTTACATCCATTGGCATGAAAATCAAACAAAAAGAAACAAAAATTACTCTGCATAAAACAATTGTTGAAAGTCTATTCACATATGGAGCTGAGTTATGGACTATTAATGCCAGGGGTAGAAGTAGGATCCAAGGAAAATAAATGGAATATTGGGGGCGATGTTGTCAAGATACAAGAAAGAAAATAATTAAAAATCAACAAATAATAGAGATAATAAAACCTAGAAAATCAACCTTAGAACTGATAGAAACAAAGGCATTATTATGGTTTGGGCATTTAAGAAGTTTAGACAGTGAGCGACTGCCAAATATGATGTGGGAATACCATCCTGAAGAAAGAAGATATAGAGGAAGACCAAGAAGGAAATGGGAGGAAGAAATAAGATCAATGATAGCGGCGAGAGATTTAGAAGATGATGCCTGAGAAGATCGAAAGAAATGGAGATTAGGCAGCGAGAAACGGCGACAGCTGTAGAATACTCACTTCACTACTACTACTACATTTAAAGGAATTCTAATCACAAATACCATTAATTAAGGTGAATAAACTGAAAGTGTCCTGTGATTTTCGAGTTTCAACTTTTAAAGAATTTTTCACATCTCTTGTTGGATTGTAAAACGTACGTACCATCATGTCAGTTTTCCTATCAAGCATTTACCGTTTCATGCCTCTGTTCGAGTCGGGTCCATACGTCCCTTGTGTGGCGTAGTGGTATGAGAACCGGCACATTAACCCTGAATATCTGAGTTCGGGTCATGGAGCGGAAAACAATTTGCTGCTGCAAACACTTTGCTGGTTTATGTAGTAGTGAAAGATTACAGAACATTTAGAAATAGTGCGAAAGTATTTGCTTTGGTAGCAACACTAGTTTGAAAAACCTCTCACACCGTTAATATGCACATTTCCAACAATTTGTTAACACTATTGTATTTGTGAGTTAAAGTGCTTGAAATGATTTCTAATGACCTTTTTGAAAACTCAAAAAATTCTGTGAAAAAAATCTTCAAATTTCGAATTTACAGTAGCGCTAAAACGCCATTTTCTTCAAAACGGCTCCAAATTTTTCAAAGAAAATTGCCATTGAGGACGAGGTTTTACTGTTCTTTAATATTCCTATAATGTTGTATCGTTTATGGTGGTGAATAAAACACAGATTTATTTAAAAAAGAGCTTTATTTATGTTTCCTAATATTACACTAAAAATACTTGATTTATGTACAGATAGTCTTCACAGTCCTCGTGTTCTTCACTTGATTATTGCTTTATACACGGCACAGTTCTCTTGATTATTTATTTTCACTGTTCACTTCTTTTGCACTGTCGCACAGTCCGATGCACTCACCACAGTCCGCTGCGCTGACCACAGTTCAATGAGCTGGCCTCAGTTCATGGCGCCGACCACAGTCCAGTACACTGCCGTTCACAGCGTTGCACCTACATACTTCACAGCTCGGCTTCCTGACTAGACTGACTAGATCAGACTGACTAGCGGTCACCGGCACCGGCGAATTTATACCTGGCTGGCGCCCGCCTGGATCCTTCCGGATCTTGCGCCACACTTCTTGGCGACCCGCGAATACCCCGGAATCGTCCAGTTAGTTGCATCATCTGCAGGCACCTGCAGATGATGCAATCCACGCAGCGGATTCCGGTAGATGATGCAATATTCTTTACAATATTTCCGTTCTACTATTAGGAAACCGAACAATTGATAAAATGTTTAAAAAATGGACTTTGGGCGGCGATATATGGCAGCTGGCTTGAGTATGTGGCAAGTCCGAATAGCTAGCCGAGACCAAAATGAAATAGAAAAACTAATATGGGAAAGTCTGTGCCATTCTGTAGCACCACTAGTTACTCTCGTACACGCACGTATATCCCTACATCATGCCTGTTCAACTTAGAAGGGTTTATGTGCCACATATCAAATTCTAGGTAAGCCGCGGGCCGCACCATAATTTAAGGTGGTTTTTGCACTAACTACTGAGAATATACTGAAACAATACAGTATATGTTAGAATTTTATTCAACATACTTAATGATTAATGTGCCTACAATGTGAAAATTAATATATCAATAAATAAAAATAAGATGAATTGTGAAATTGCATTGTATTTGGTTGCTATAATAAAATTTTTCAAAGCAGCCGTGGGCCGCACAAAAGTATCCGGCGGGCTGCATGCGGTCCGCGGATCGCCAGTTTGGAAAGCCCTGCCCTATATAGTATTTGAGCGACTCACGGTTAGACCACTTTCCGTGCACTAATCGAGATATACGAGTTGTCATTCGACACCTCTCGGTCTCCTGATGGGGACCTAATAATTTGTTTTCAGATACGGCCATAAGATTCTGAGAAATTTTAAAAAACATACTTTTTCCTGTTTTGGCTCTGCGATCTTGGTGAGCCGGGAACCAAACCAACATCACCTAAATAGATCTATGTAGATGACGTTGATTAAACACCAGTTCCAATACGGACGTAGTTGAAGACGAAGAGAAAGACATAGAGGAAAATTTAGATGAAATAGCAGAAGACCACAGGAAGACATAGAGGAAGACGCAGAAGAAGAGGGAGAGGAAGAGGGAGAGGAAGACGGAGAGGGAGACAGAGAGGAAGACGGCGAGGAAGACGAAGATGAAGAGGAAGACGAAGATGAAAGGAAGACGAAAAGGAATACGAAGAGGAAGACGAATATGAAGACGAAGATGAAGAGGAAGATCAAGAGGAAGACGAAGTAGAAGTCTTAGAAGACAAGGAATACGAGAATACAAAAACGAAGAATTTCCTTTCACGGAAAATGAAATAAATAAGTGGGAGGGCCTATTGAGTTGCCCGGATCAGACGGCCGTGGGTGCACGTCCCCGGGAAGAGCATAGCAGTGTCATTGATCCGGTCGCTGCGTCTTGGGCTGCGGGGATCAGTGTTATTTCTTCAAAGAATATCGAGAAGACGATAATTTTTAGTCGAGAAATGAAGATGAGTCATGTAGCCTGGAGGTACAACAGATAATGACGTTTTGCTGACAACTTCATGTGGTTTTCAAATTGATTTTAATAATATGTAATGCGACAAGTTGAAAGGAAAACATTCCGAAATAACTCTTGAAGTCGATTTTATGAAACCATTACATTACCTAAGTTCAGGAAAGCGAAAGGTAAAAATTGTGCTGAATATCACAAAATAATTGCAAGATTTAAGTGGTTTGTTCGCAACGCTGACAAAGCATTTAAACTGAGCAAAGAGGATTCTGAAACAAGGAAAGAAAAAAAGAAAAGTCAAACAACCAAAGGTAATTTAAAGCGTCGGCGACGCCACATTCAACTAGTACGGAGTAATATACTGTAGTGGCACCGAATTAATTACGGCTGCAAACACGAGAATTGCTCCACGAAGCACGACAGAGAGATCGGTGGCAGCGCCAGGATTCTGTCCGAGCCCCCCCCCGCTGACCCACCCCCCTTTAGACACGCACAAGTGTTCGAGACGCTAGGGAGCTGCACGTGCGCCCGAGCCTGCCCCCCGGTACTTTTCCGCGGCACCCCTCGCCCACCTCCTCCCTTGAGATTCTCAGTTTCTTCCCCCGGCCATTAATTACTACCTCTGTTTGACAGACAATTGAAGTGAGAGGGAACGAGTGCAGGTTTCTCTCTCAATTCTCGGCTCGAAAACCTCCGATGATTGGACGAAATTATTTTGCGACGCACTACCCTTTCGCCAATAGCCGCCGGACTTAAGCAAAATTCTCGAAAGTTCTAGAACATTTTGGTATGAATTTGGTGGGGGAAGGGAGGCTCGAAGGACTTCGCGTACGCAGCATCGAGAAAGAGCGTAAGAGGCAGTCAGAGAGGCCGGTCGTGATCACTGCGGCGTCCGGCGCCGGAGAGATAATTTTTCTCTGTGTTGAACTTATGAGAAAGCTTAAATTCATCAGGGGAGAATATGTGCGCGGTCTCTAAATAGCTATAGACCATTAATTTTGAGACTCCTCATTTATAATCATAATCGCGCAGGGATAGTGACTGACGCGTACTCGTGCTTGAGCGTGTTATAGTGAAGTAATCAGATCACTTACGAACTTGCCGTGATCTCCAAAGTGCAGAGCAGTGGAGTGAAGGTGATGAGATCATTGTGTCAGGCAGACATTACCTGGTGATTAGTAGCTGCGAATGAACGGCGCTGTGTATTTGGTCAACACTCAAGATCCCGGCACCGCTACCTGATTCGACCTGCTCGCTCTACCCCTCCGAGCGGCGCCCTCAGAGTGCGCGCCGAACCCGACGCCCTCCCCGCCAGCTGGCGGCCCAGGTCATTCAACCCGCTGGTTGGTTTTGTAAGTCGCCCCGCTAAGGCGGTACTACGCCCTTCAGGCGCGCCCGTGGTCAAAAGTGATAAACAGTTGAGAGAACAATTTCCATTACCTTTTGACCAGGCGGAGAAGCTAAGATTCCCGGCCGCGCTTGGCCATCAAGAAGGAATCAGCGTGGAAGTTTGTTAAATTTATTGTAATAATTTCACCTTTCAATTTTTTTGTGTGCATGTAATTTTGGAATTGGAGAAAAGGAGAGCATGCTCGCCGACATGAGTGGTACTATCATGACCTTTTTTTTCTTTTCTTTGCTGAATAAATGCCACTTGTTTGTTAACATGATTACAAGTCTCTCATTTCTTACCGGCCACCGACTTCCATCATCATCATTTTAGGCACGCCCTTCTACCCACTGAGCGAACCGGCAGCCACGTTTTCCGCGCCCAACTGGAGACGAGGTTGTCGCAATACGTACTACAGAGAAAGTTATGTAATGCTGCGGAAAATGGATTTCGAGATTCCAACGGAAAAACACCTTTTGGAGATACTGACGGAACTCAATGAAATTTCAGGAAGTAAATGAGACTTAAGCAGAGTTTGGAATTCATATTTTTGTTGACGTAAACGAAATTTAGTAAAAAATATAATTTTCCTCATTTAATGTAAATGTGACTAAGGAGAATTTTGCATGTTACGACTGTACAGTTAATAAAACTCGATGTTACAATTCATTCTCGTAAATAAACGGAAAAAATGCAAAAAGTGACTAAAGTGGTGTTTGGAATGGGGGTCCTGAACTTATATTGCGGTGCCCTGATAACGACACTAGAGGTGCTACATCAGCACCAACTTTCTGTCATTATTTCTTAATTTGCAATTTTCGAAAATCAGAGAGTTCAACGAAAATGAAACACGCATATTCTGTTAAGCGTTCCTTCTTCTATTCGGGAAAAAATAATTGACGAAAAAAATTGGATCGTTTTTTGAGAAAATCATTTTTATAAATTGCATACATTTCAAGTATAAATTACGCGAAAACTACTCGATTCTTTAAAAATTTGAACATCACCTTTTTCAAAAAGCTGATATTTTGCAACAGACTTTGTCGAAGACAAAAATCTCTGTCTTCAATTTTGTAGTTTTGAAATGTTAACTTTTCGCAATTTTCCCCAAAATTATAGCACCATATTTTTTACCCTTTCTTGATACATACGAGGAGTAATATTAAAGAAATAATTTGGATAAGTCTTTGAGAAAAAATTGTTTAAAACATTTTTAATATGCCTATATTTCGCGCAAAATTATATGAAAACTACTTATATTTTCGAAAGCTTAAATATTACCTTATTTCAAGATCTGTCTACAAAGAACAGATTCCGTTAAGGAAAAATTTCTGTCTTCAATATTTTAGTTTTAGGAAGACGCCCCCAAAAATTACACTTCCAATTTTCGAAAAATCAGTGATTTGAACGAACATGAAACTTTCACCATTCTCTTAAGTGCCTTTTGCGCCATCTGAGGACAAAGTTAAATCAAAAAATTCGGAGCCATTTACGAGAAAATTTTGAAAAAGGTTTTGAGGTTTAATATCAAGTACCCTCAAAAATCAAAATATCGGGTTAAAACTCCCAAAGCCTCGAGGTCGTTCAAATCGATCAGGGAATATCAATTTTGGAGACAATCGCCTGAATGATTTAGGCGCTAGCGTCGAACACATACGAACGGACAGACGTTTTGCCGTTAATCCATGTTTCGGTATCAAGGACCCACAAAACATGGATCCTTGCTATACCACGTGTTAGAGAAAGTAATTTATTATATATTGGAACATTAATTTATTATATATTGGATCGACTATTTCGGTACCAGGCCCGAAAATGAGATTTCTGTCGAAAATGCCCCGTTTTCCGGGTCTCTGTTCTAATATTTTCTCTTTTCTCTTCTTACATTTCCAAGGACGAGAAAGTAAAAGCGGAAAAATCGTGTGCCTCTGTATAGTAAATTACTTCCTCTAACACGTGGTGTATCCAGAATCCATTTTCTGTGGGTCCTTGATACCAAAAAAAAATATTGAAGGCAAATGTCTGTTTGTCAAAATTTTGTTTACATTTTCAAAATTTTCACAAAACTGGCTCCATATTTTTCCATTGAACTTCGTCTTCGGGTAGAGTAAAGGACGCTTAAGATAATGCTGCAGGTCTCATTTTCGACGTTGAAAACCCTTATTTTTCGAAAATGGCAAAATTGCAGATTTTGGTGGGGCATGTACCAACAACTACAATATTGAAGTTAGAGATTTCCCCCTAAATGAAATCTGTTCTTCAAATTAGATCGATCTTGAAATAAAATCATGTTCAACTTTTGGAAAATACGAGTAGTTTTCGTGTGGTTTTGCAATAATATAGGCAATTGTAATTTTTTTACATACTTTTTCTTAAAAAGGCTCCATTTTTTCTTTAAATTTTCTTCGTGTATTTGTCAATAGACACTAAAAATCTGCTGGTCTCATTACCGGAGAACTCTGTATTTTTAGAAATTAAAAGAAGTTAATATTTCAAAACTACAAAATTGAAGATAGATTTTTGCCTTAGACAAAGTGTGTTGTAAGAAATCAAATCTTTAAAAAGTTCAAGTACAATTTTTGAAGAAACGAGTAGATTTCGCGTAGTCTGTGCTTGAACGTGATACAAACTTGATTTTCTCAAAAACCGCGCTTGATATAAACTTGATACAAACTTGATTTTCTTCAAATTTTTATCACGGATAGAAGGTGGGACGCTTAAAAGAATGTGGGTAACATTTTTGTTGAACTCCCTAAATTTTTGAAATTTGCAAATTTAGAAATAAAGCAAGAAAGTGTGTGTTGTAACAGAAATTTAATATTTTGCGACATTAAAGAAAAAAATTATCTTTCATTTGATGTATGTATTGAATTCATTAAATTAAAAAAAATTTTTTTGACATTTTATTTTTATTTTTTTAATTTCTCCCAAAAATCATCAGATTAAAAATTTGAAAAATACCATTGTAATCTCTGACAAGTTTTCCATAAATGTGGCAAGTTACAAAATGGGATACCGAGACGATTCTGAGAAATTAAATGCAATAGAAATGTCTACTTGCTTTTTTGCTGCAGCGTCTGCTAGAGCATCACACCTCAAGCACGTTGCAATCAGCAGTAGACGATTGCCATCAATATACTTTCACAACGCAATCAACAGAAATATTGCTTCACATCTTTCTATGTTTCACATACATACACATGACCTTCATAGCCTTTTAAATTATTTAATATTAAACGGTCGGAATAGTTATACGAATAAGAGTAATGTGATACAATGAATTAAATAATTAAATTTATATTCCTTTCACTTCACTTTACAGGGAATATCGTTAATTGAACTTTTCATAAAGAAATGAAGCTATGTATTTTCTTTGTGCCTTCTACTGTTTTTATCATATCATTGTTGCAATAGTCCTCTTTCTAAGTATTGTTCAGCGTTGCTAAAAATATAGGGCAATGTTCTTCATATTATCATTAGCCCACTTAAATACATTCCTGGGTAAATTAATAGGTTCCTGTCAGAATTCAAGGTTAGCTTTTATTAAGAATATTATAGTTATCCCCTTCCTCACTACGTCGAAGGTCCTTTTCCGTAAACGTTGCGAAGAGATGAAATGTCATTCAGCACTCACATTGAAAACATGTTTGTGGAAGCATAAATTCGCATTGTTTTCTAATACTAAACACTGACTCCTTCCGAAAAATGTCTGTTAACACATTCATATTTTGATTAGTGTTATGAATTTACACTGAAAAGGGTGAATTGAATTCTTGTCATTTATCAGATACCCAGAAAAAATATTCTTTTTTAAATTTTTAAATTCTTTGCTTTCTCTGAAGTAGTACTTTCTCTCTATAGTACAAAAGGATGCAGAGTAGGTAAGACATTAATTCACAGCAGTCTCTGAATTATATCTTCAAGTATGAAAGAATAATTTTCTAAAAAATATCACACTGGACAATGAAACATTCCCAGCATCAAATTTTATTTTTGTCTCGTGAAGAGAGCAGAAGGCAAACGATAGGCGAAGTCAGAAGAAACATAAGATGAATTTATTCGGTCAGTTTCTTTATTACTCGTATCAGGTGATACGTTAGGGTGACCAGGACCAGCAATGCATGTTTTTTCATTATTCTCTCTGCCCAACATATTTGCAGCATTAACAAGTATGGTCGATTCTGCCCTTTTTTGGAAAAAACTTTACTTGACTCGTCACGAGAAGGAATTTCGAAAACCAGTTTCACCAATAATATAACTTTTCTTGATGACATAGTCAATTTTCAACTTCTCAAAAATAATGGTTGTTACAACCTAAACGTAAACTTCTTCTGCAAGTATAGATTTACAGATATGTGTACGTTAATTATATTTGCATAACATGAAAGTACGTCTTTTTTTAGTTAAATTTAAGTGTAATTTTATTTTTCTGAAGGAAATGGTGTTTGTGCAAAAAAATTAAACATTAGCGCGTGCATGCTTCTTCGGAAAAAGTAATTGGTAATTCTGTGGTGGCAGCAGAGATTTTATGGTAATCCATGATAAAGTTCCAAGGATAATGAGGTATCAACCACAGTAGTAGATTAATTTTTTTAATATGTAGGGAATTTAGTCATCCCGAAACGTGTATGACTAAATTCTCTACATACTAAAAAATATTTAATCAAGTATTGTGGTTGATACCTCATTATCCTTGGAACTTTGTAATTGGTAATATTTCGGAAAGGGATGGGATTAGAAAAAAAGAAAAAAAAATACGTGTCACTTATTTTCAACCCTAGAGCTCTTAAAAATGTTTCAAGTCGCTAGAAAATAGTGATGTGTTTGTGAGTGTGCGATTTGACGTGGAATGACTCATATCTGAAATCATTTGCAGATGAAGAAATTCGTCAAACAGATAATTCGCAAACAAAGTTAAGCATATCTTTTGAAACATTTAACCTCGTAAAACCTTAAATGCAAAAAGGTAACCTCAACACAAGGCTAGTGACCCATGACGTGGCCGCGGTCATTTAGTAGCGGGCGAACGGAAAGGACAAGCCATGCGGTAATAAGACGTCCTGGAAGTTAGCAGGTCCATTTCATCCAATCACAAAACTGCATAGCTCATAATTTGCCGCTTTTTTGCCGTTTTTGAGATGCGAAAACCAAAAATTTGCCGCGAGCCATTTTCCCCCAAAATGAGTGGTCCCTGCTAACTTCCATTGGAAGTTAGCAGGTCCATTTCATCCAATCACAAAACTGCATAGCCCATAATGTTCAGCTATTTTGCCGTTTTTAAGATGTGAAAACCAAAAATTGATATCTCCATTCTTTCAAAAAATATTAAGAATTAAAAAAACATTAAAGATACGTTCAATACAAGAGCGCAATCAAAGAAGTAAAAGGACGTCCCCCGTACAAAATCACACATAACAACTCAAATTCGACGCCCAAAATTTCCCGAAAACTAGTGAAAAACAAAATCTGCAATAAAAAATTTGCCGCCAACCGGTTAGACACAATTACCCGGGTTCGAATCCCAGATATGCACCTCTTAAATTAGCCCCATTCAATAAATAGACGCATTCTCTAGTAAACCATAAGCTTTAACAATTCATACTGTGCGCCGAAATTAGCACTAACCAAGTGGCAAACATAATCATTAATAAAATAATTTGCCGCGGATCGGCTAGTTTAAATTACCCGGGTTCGAATCCCCAAAACTTACATTTTGAAAGCCTCTTTCAAGGAAACGCGCGGTGTCTCCAAAACCATTAACCATAACAATTCATTATGAGCGCCTAAATTAGCTGCATGAAAGTGTAAAATATAATCTGTAATCAAAAAAAATTTGCCGCGCACGGCTGAGTTACAGTTTCCCGGGTTCAAAATTCCAAAATTTTATCTTTGCGAACGGCCTCTTTCCAGAAAAGCGCGCAGTGTCTCCTAAACAATTGACATTAACAATTCCCGCTCTGCACCGAATGGAGCTGTCAGTAAGTGCCAACTACAATATGTACTCCAATAATTTGCCGCGAACCAGTTAGTTACAGTTTCCCGGGTTCAAAATATCAAAAATTTTACTTTTCGAACGGCCTCATTCAAAAAAAGGGCGCCGTATCTCCTAAACCATTGACCTTAACAATTTCCGCCTTGCGCCAAAATTAACAATCGGCAAGTGCCAACTATAATCTGCAACCAAAAATTTGCCGCGGACCGGTTAGTTTCAGTTTCACGGTTCATATTTCCAAAAATGTACCTCTTCGAACAGCCTCTTTCCAGAAAAACGCGTCGTGTCACCTAAACAATTGACCTTAACAATTCCCACTCTGTACTGAATGATGCTGTCAGTAAGTGCCAACTACAATCTGTAATCAAAAATTTTGCCGCGAACCGGTTAGTGACTGTTTCTTGAGTTTTTTTTCCAAAAATGTATCACTTTGATCGGCGCCTTTCTAGAAAAGTGCGCCGTATCTCATAAATCATTAACCTTAACGATTCACGTTCTGCGCCAAAATCTACTGTGATCATGTGCCAACTATAATCAGTAATCAAAAAATTTGCCGCGAACCGGTTAGTGACTGTTACTTGGGTTTCATATTCCAAAAATATACCTCTTCTAACGGCCTCTTTCTAGAATAGTGCGCCGTATCTCCTAAACCATTAATCTTAACGATTCACGTTCTCCGCCGAAATCTGCTGTGAGCATGTGCCAACTATAATCTGTAATGAAAAAATTTGCCGCGAACCGGTTAGTGACTGTTTCTTGGGTTTCAAATTCCAAAAATATCCCTCTTCGAACGGCCTCTTTCTAGAATAGTGCGCCGTATCTCCTAAACTATTGACCTTAACGATTCACGTTCTGCACCGAATTCTACTGTGAGCATGTGCCAACTATAATCAGTAATCAAAATATTTGCCGCGAACAGGTTAGTGACTGTTTCTTGTGTTTTTATTTCCAAAAATGTATTACTTTGATCGGGTCCTTACTAGAATAGTGCGCCGTATCTCGTAAACCATTAACCTTAACGATTCACGTTCTGCGCCGAAATCTACTGTGAGGATGTGCCAACTATAATCTGTAATCAAAAAATTTGCCGCGAACCGGTTAGTGACTGTTTCTTGAGTTTTTATTTCAAAAAATGTATCACTTCGATCGGCGCCTTTCTAGAAAAATGCGCCGTATCTCCTAAACCATTAATCTTATCGATTCACGTTCTGCGCCGGAATCTGCTGTAAGCATGTGCCGACTATAATCTGTAATAAAAAAATTTGCCGCGAACCAGTTAGTGACTGTTTCTTGGGTTTCTAATTCCAAAAATGTCCCTTTTCGAACGGCTTCTTGCTAGAAAAGTGTGCCGTGTCACCTAAACCATTGACCTTAACAATTCCCGCTCTGCACCGAATGATGCTGTCAGTAAGTGTTAACTACAATATGTACTCAAATAATTTGCCGCGAACCAATTAGTTACAATTTCCCGGGTTCAAAATATCAAAAACGTACCTTTTCGAACGGCGTCTTTCAAGAAAAGAGCGCCGTATTGTAACCGCTAATTGTCGATTACATTTTAAACCAAGGAGAAAAATAGAAGAGAAAACTCGACACCATATTATTAACTAATAGTTTCTCTGGTGGCGTAGAGATGACGACAGCCAGGAGATTCATTTCAGAATGCACTCTGATAGTAACCAATCAGAAACTTTTGGGGAACAAACGGAAACGGCATGAACTGATGTAGAGAAAATTCATCCCTTGTAGCGTCGCGAGGTGGCGCACGTGCCGTTTCGCTGGAAAGCCCGGCCTTAAGCCGGATGGGGGGGGGGTGGAATGCGGCGGCGCCTCGCCGGCGCGCGCCGGGCAGGAAATCCCAGCCTAAAAATAACCAGGACAACTGAGCGTGCCTGAGTGCGAGTCCATTGACGAAGGCTGCTCTCTGCTGAGGGCTGGCTTGCAAGCCGAATGACGCCCGCCGCTGGTAGAGTGGGGGACGAGCCGTGGGGTATTTATTGCGGCGCCGACATGCGCTCGGGGGATACGCTAGTGAGTCGAAAGACGTGAGGTATCTCCGTGCAAACCTTGCACGTTTTGGCATCCGGCCATGTAACATCTAGTTACGGGGACTAATGTCCGACAGCTCGCACTTCGCGCAGCTTCTCATGCTCTCGAGCAGAGGCACTGGGCTCAGCCTAGGGACGGTCGCGGGGTTTCGCGGCTTAGAGAATAGAAAGGTTGCCTAAGGTTTTCAATTTTGTAACATTATCTTGTAATTTATTATTGTAAATATACTGTACATACTATTCAGAATCTGTCGTCTGTGCTTTTCATGTCCAGTACGCCACAGACTCGGAACCTTTCTTTTCTAAAACTGGTGGCAGCGGTTATCGTAAATTCACGCCGGGCTACCGCAGTTTTTTTTTTCTAAAACTGGTAGCAGCGGTTATTGTAAACTCACGCCGGAGTGCCGCAGTTTTTGTCTAAAACTGGTAGCAGCGGTTATTGTAAACTCACGCCGGAGTGCCGCAGTTTTTGTCTAAAACTGGTAGCAGCGGTTATTGTAAACTCACGCCGGAGTGCCACAGTTTTTTGTCTAAAACTGGAATAGTACGCGTAAAGACAGTGTACCGCAGTTAAAGGTGCACACGCGTCGTAATTACGTGGCGCCGGCAGAGTCGTGCACGCCACGAGAAACCGAAAGTGCGGTAATTCGGTACGGTAGTTTCGGGGCGGTACAATCCGACTCGGAACCTTTCTTTTCTAAAACTTGGAACTGGAATTGGTATTGGTACTGGAACTGGAGCTGGAACTGGTACTGGAACTGGAGCTGGTATTGGTACTGGCACTGGAAGGAGACATCCCGGACGGACCAGAACGAGAGGAAGGAAGGAGGCCAGAACACCGGATCCAGAAGGCGCTGGCGCTCACGCGACACCGAGGTCAACTGAACGTAAGTGTGTTTTTTGTACTGGCCGGGGATCAATTCAGGCAAAATGTCTTTCTTAGCGGGTTATAGGAAAGAGGTGCTTGTTAGGGTCGCGACGGAGATGGGGGAAACGTTGGAAGGGAACGAGACGATAGTTAGATTAAAATCTATCATCACGGGAAGCGAGCAGTACGATGAAATATTCGTGAAACAACTTGCTGATCAGGAGAAAGAACAGGTCGCAGAAGCACGCGAACTTGAATTAAAAGAGCAGGAAAGATTATACGAACTCGAACAACGGCAGTACGAACTCGAACGGCTGAAATTAGCTAATCAGGCTACCTCGCGCGAATCTTTAGGTAGTAGAGATTCGGGAAACAGAAGTAGTATCCGTATCAGCCATGTTATGGATAAATTCAAAGGCGAAGGTGAGGATATTACCTTGTTTTTAAGTGTATTTGAGGCGCATGCTCGTCAGCTCGACATTGCGCCGGTAGAATGGGTCAGTCAATTAATGGGATTGCTTCCCAATGAAATAAATACATGGTTAGTTGTAGGATCAGATTCTTCAGAGCAGGATTATAATCAAATCAAAACGCAGCTTTTGGATATGTACAAATTCACGCCTGAAAAATGTCGTCAGATGTTTTGCAGTCATGCAAAGGGTGCGAAAACTACATGGAATGTTTATGCTCGCGAACTGACGAACTATTGCCAGAAATGGATTTCAGGGTTGAAAGTTGAAACTTATGATCAATTATTAGATTTGATTGTCACCGATCAGATGAAACGGAAGGTGCCGGCGGACATACGTGCCCATTTCGTAGATGTTTGGGGCGAGGTTTCGCAGTCCCGAGATCTGGCGCGTAGGCTGGACACCTACGAAAACAATAGGTCTAGTGCGTATAGGAAAGATTTTTCTAAGGTTAATCACAAGGAGCCTGTGGGGGAACAAAAGTGGAAAAAGGTGACGGAGAGCGTGCCCTCCACTTCTAAGCCCGCAGCGCCCAAGGCAGATAGGAACGCGGAATTCGACAAGCCGCAGGAACGCACGTGCTATTTATGTAAAAAACCGGGGCACATTAAGAAATACTGCCCTCAGCTCAAATCAAGCGAGAAAATGTGTCACGTTGTCGACACCAGTGCGCAGGAATTGTTGCTTCCTCACACGTTTTTCGGCACGGTTTGCGGAAATCCTATTTCCTTCTTACGAGATTCTGGGGCGACGGTTGATCTGATCAACAGCAAATACGTCAGGCCGAATCAATATACCGGCGAATCCGTATGGGTTAAACAGCCCTTGGACGAGGCGCCGAAAAATCTACCGGTAGCTAAGGTAGAAATTGTAGGCCCGTTCGGTAAGCTTGTTACCGAAGCCGCAGTCGCGAAAAATTGCGACTTAGAATATTACATTCTGAGTAATCGATCTGCCACGCTTCTCTCGGAAATCAGGCAAGGGTTTTTAGAACCGCAGTTTCTTTGTGCGGTGCGAACCCGTGCCCAGACGGCGGCCGGGCAGGGCGACGGGGTGGGGCCGGAGGCGATGGCGGCGGCGCCAGGCAACGCGCCGGCCGCCGAGCGCCCTGGTGACGCACCGGTTGCGGTCATGAACGAGGCTTTGGGGGAAGGAGCGGTCGAGCTAGGCGTGGTCGTAGGAACAAGTCGTGCGCGCGACGCACCCCAAAAACCTGCGTCGGACGCGAAAGCTCCCGACGAGGAAACTTGTGTCTTGTTAGGCGAGGTAAATGACCCGGGCAATGTTGTTGAAAACAACGCGGAATTTGAAGTAGATTCCGGGAGCGTTGCATTGTCCCGTTTAGACCCGTCCGAATTTGCGAAAGCTCAGAGACAGGATGAAGAGCTCTTACCGCTATTCGAGCTAGCCGAAGGCCCAGAAACGGAACGGCGCGATTATTTTATAGAACGCGGCCTTTTGTTCCGGAAACGGCAGAGCAAGCGCGGTGAGCAATTCTCCATGCTTGTGACTCCGCGGGTGTATCGTGGCACCATATTGAAGCTTTGCCATGAAGTCGCCCACGGTCATTTAGGTGTCACAAAAAGTAAAGACGCGATGGCCAAGTATTTCTTCTGGCCGAACTGTTACAAAGATATGGAAAATTACGTACGTAGCTGCGATAGTTGCCAGCGCGTAGGTAACGGCGGCGAGAAGCTTCGCGCGCCTTTAAAAATTGTACCTATAACGGGTGAGGCGTTTGAGAAAGTAAATGTAGATGCTTGTGGCCCTTTTCCCGAGTCTGAGTCAGGAAACAAGTTCATACTAACTGCAATGTGTTTAGCAACAAAATATCCCGAGGCTATTCCCATACGTGATCTGACGACGGTCACGGTCATTGAAGCTTTATTAGATCTGTTCAGTCGGATTGGATTTCCGCGAGAGCTTCAAACAGATCAGGGAACTTGTTTTACTAGCACTCTGATGGCGGAATTCGCCGAGAGATTTTGCATTAGATTAATTAGAAGTTCGCCTTATCATCCGCAATCTAATGCCGTAGAACGGATGCACAGAACTATGAACCGGTTGATGAAGGTTCTTTGTTTAGAGGCAAGGACTGACTGGGAGTGCCAGCTTCCTGCAATTATGTTCGCGTTACGCACGAGTGTGCACGAATCGATAGGTTTTTCTCCAGCCGAGTTAGTCTATGGGAAAAATCTCCGCACACCCATGACGCTGCTTTACGAAAAGCTTGCGGGTGCAGCGGAAAGCGAAGGGAGCACGGTGGTTGCGCACGTGTTCAAGTTGATTAATAGACTGAAGCGTTCGCGTGAACTTGCCCATACCAAAATGGCGGAAGAACAACGCAAGCGTAAGGTGTGGTACGACCGCAAGGCGATCTCGCGCAGTTTTGAAATAGGCGCGAAGGTGCTGGTTTTGGCGCCTAACAGAACGCGGAAACTCGCGGTGCAGTGGGTCGGGCCAGGCGAAGTTCGGGAGAAAATGTCCGAACACAATTACGTAGTTCAGATGCCGGGGCGGAAAGAACCACGCGTGTATCACATCAACATGATGAAAAAGTATCACCAACGTACTGAATACGTGAACTTTCTCGGTTCTGCGACGGTCACTGCCGCAGGCGAGGAAGACGCGTTAGACCGCTACGCGTTAAGATTAGATTCCGACGACTTTGACGCGGAAGAAATGCTAAACGATACTAAGGTTGAACCCGAGTTCCGCGAAGCACTTAAAAATGTCATTTGTAAATACAGGTGTATTTTTAGTGAGAAACCTGGTCTTACAGATGTAACGACCATGGACATTGAATTAACTGACACTGATAAAGTAGTCCGAAGTGTACCCTACCGCATGTCGCCGAGACAAACTAAGATATTGCGGGAAGAGGTGGACAAAATGCTTCGCGACAACATCATTGTGGAGGCGGAGAGTGATTATACGTCTCCTATGATCCTGATCGAGGCCCCGGGCAAGTCTCCACGGCCCTGCATAGATTTTAGGCGCCTCAACGAGATTATTAAAACAGATTACTTTCCGTTACCCAATCTCGAAGAACGGATTGAACAGGTAGCTGCAGCTAAAATCATTAGTGTGTTAGATTTAAGTAAGTGTTTCTGGCAGATAGGTCTTACGGATAGGGCGCAGAGATATTCGGCGTTCGTGACCAGTTTCGGCACGTATCGACCGCTTAGGTTACCCTTCGGGATAAAGAACGGCCCTTATCAATGCTGTAAAATCATGGGCACTTTGCTAAAAAACTGCCAAGAATTCGCGGTACCGTACCTTGATGACATCGCGGTTTTCAGTAACACTTGGCAAGAACACATTCGGCACCTAGATACGGTCTTTAGTATATTGAAATCCGCCAAATTGACAGTGCAGCCGCGCAAGTGCTTGTTTGCGCGGGCTAATGTAAAATATCTTGGTTACGTCGTCGGTAACGGGAAATTGCGGCCGGCCGAAGCCAAGATACAAGCAATCCAGGACTTTCCTAGACCAGAATCAAAGAAACAAGTGCGTTCTTTGCTCGGTTTGGTAGGATATTATCGACGCTTGATACCCGGGTTTGCGGAGAAAGCGGCGGCACTGACAGATGCGCTGCGGAGACGCGAGCGCCAGGGTAAAGTCGTCTGGACAGAGGCATGTGAAAAGTCTTTCAATGAGTTGCGACAAGCTCTTAGCGAAAAAACAGCGGTATATGCTCCTGATTATAGCAAGGAATTTCGAGTTCAGGCAGATGCATCTCAGAGAGGCTTAGGCGTGGTTCTCTACCAAGTAAATGACGAGGGAGTAGAACAACCAGTTGTTTTTCTAAGCCGTAAATTAAGTGATACAGAAACTCATTATGGCACCTCAGAACTTAAGTGTTTGGCTCTTATTTGGGGGTTGGATAAACTTAAGATTTATCTCGACGGGCAGGCCACAATTCAGGTCGAAACCGACCACAACCCGTTGGTCTGGTTGCGTAATACGTCTGGCAAAAACCCCAGATTATTACGCTGGTCCCTTTTAATTCAGCACCTCGATTTACGCATCATGCACAAAAAGGGCTCAGAAAATGTTAATGCAGATGCGCTTAGTCGCATGTTTGATTATGTGAATTGATCCACAGGCGAGTGTAGGGAACACACACGTTCATGACATGTATAAATGTCGGTGAAATTCTATGTAAATAATTTTATAAATTCAAGGGTAAAATTGTTTTGTTATTGTGATCATTTTTATATGTAGATACATACATGTGTCAATAAATTCAGTTAAGAACGGCACATGATGTATATAACGAATTCCACAATTATTATGTAATACTTCAATGCAACGTAAATGTTTTGTATTTTATATTTCAGGTTTTCATGTAATGCAAGAGGCGTCAAGAATTATCATGTAATATTTCAATGTAAAGTAAATGTTTTGTATTTCAGGATTTTATGTAGTTCAAGATGCGTCAAGAATATTTATGTATGTAAATAGATGTAAGGTTTAAATGTAAATGGCAACATAGTTAGGAAAAAAAGGGGGGACAGCCCACAGATTTATTTCACAAATTTTGATTAGATAGGGTTTTGATATTATTATGTTCATGTAAAAAATTATGATGTAATGTCTCAGGACCAGGTACTTTAGCTAGCAGAATTTTTTTCCTGGGCATATTTTGCTGCGAAAAAAAATTCTCACCCCCGGCATGGGAGGGTCTGTAGCGTCGCGAGGTGGCGCACGTGCCGTTTCGCTGGAAAGCCCGGCCTTAAGCCGGATGGGGGGGGGGTGGAATGCGGCGGCGCCTCGCCGGCGCGCGCCGGGCAGGAAATCCCAGCCTAAAAATAACCAGGACAACTGAGCGTGCCTGAGTGCGAGTCCATTGACGAAGGCTGCTCTCTGCTGAGGGCTGGCTTGCAAGCCGAATGACGCCCGCCGCTGGTAGAGTGGGGGACGAGCCGTGGGGTATTTATTGCGGCGCCGACATGCGCTCGGGGGATACGCTAGTGAGTCGAAAGACGTGAGGTATCTCCGTGCAACCTTGCACGTTTTGGCATCCGGCCATGTAACATCTAGTTACGGGGACTAATGTCCGACAGCTCGCACTTCGCGCAGCTTCTCATGCTCTCGAGCAGAGGCACTGGGCTCAGCCTAGGGACGGTCGCGGGGTTTCGCGGCTTAGAGAATAGAAAGGTTGCCTAAGGTTTTCAATTTTGTAACATTATCTTGTAATTTATTATTGTAAATATACTGTACATACTATTCAGAATCTGTCGTCTGTGCTTTTCATGTCCAGTACGCCACACCCTATTCTAGTTCGAGTCGCCGAGGTGAGCAGTCAAAAGAATTCGCTTCTTATCGTATTTGAGCCGCCGAGGTGAACAGTTAATTTTTTTGTGCACGGCGTAGACGACGAACGACACGTAGTAGGCTACGACGTATAAGAAAGTCTGTATTATTTTCGGAAATCTCATTCTTGAAATGTACTTATTGAATCTCAAGAATTATAAGAACTCTGTTTGATATTACAACTAGTTTGGCTCATTACCATTACGAAGTCATAATTGGAAGCTCTCAACTTGTATTCTTATGCGACCATCATCTTGGAGTGACCGATGGTAAAACGTCGCTAAGCAATGAGAGGCGGCGCTCGGAGGCATCCCACTTTTCAACGCGGCAGGCAACACGGAGCGGTGCAGAAATCCAGCGACCTTGGAGGCGTGGACGCCGTTTTGCAGCCGGCTACGCAGCGCAGAGTATTCTTCGGGAGGTCACCGGTCGTGAGTTAAACAAATACCGAAAGAACTTTCACGAAATTTCAAATTAGAATTTCACAGAACAGTTGTCTTGGTAATTAGTCGAGTCATTTCTTTTTCTCATAAAGTCGTAATTAGAATCAGATTCAGATATTTCTTGTGAATAATGTAAAAATTGTGTTCTTACATAAAACTATTTAACTGAATTCACGTATAATTGATTTAAGAGTATAAATAACACTTAGTAAAAGTGAGCTGTATGAAATACTGAAAGGGAGAAAAGCCGTCCGACTATTTATTTCATAATAGCATTTGAGGGACTGGCTAAAGACTTTGTCAAACGAAATTTTTTTTTATACTGAAAGTCTAAGGATGGGCCAAATTTCAATTGTAAGAATTAAGTGTTATATTATTAATTGATTCAAAGGTGTTAAAAAATTTTGAACATTGTGTGTGCATGTATTTCTTTTTCAGGATCATTATTTGAATTGTATTTCGTGTGTTTTATTAGTGATTTTTGTTATGTAAAGTGTATCTCTGTGTGTATAAGTTATAATTAGAAAACAAGGGGTCAAAGTTAAGATTACATTAGAAAATCATAACTGCAGTTTAGGTAGGAAAGGTAGCTACCAGGATTTAATGGGAAAAATATTGAGAACATAGGTAAAATTTGTAAATACAGTTGTAGATCGTATTTCATTCATTAGAATATACGTTCAATATTGTTTCAAACTAATGAACTGTGTTTACTTGCTAATTGGTAATTAGTTGAACCATGACGAACCCACCCCTGACAGGGAATTTTACCTTTCATTAGAAATAATCCCAGGTTTGCGTGACGGTGCAGAAGCTTGTCACGGAATAAGTAAATTAAAGATTTACTTTTGTAACCAAGTAAAGAAAGCGGTTACAGTATCTCCTAAATCATTGACCTTAACAATTCCCGCATTGCGCCAAAATTACCTGTGGGCAAGTCACAACTATCATCTGTAATCATAGAATTTGCCGCGCCCCGGTTAGTTACTGTTTTTTGGGTTCAAATTTCCAAAAATTTACCTCTACTAACGGCCTCTTTCCAGAAAAGCGCGCTGTGTCTCCTAAGCTATTGACCTAAAAAACTCGCATTCTGCACTGAAATCAGGTGTGAACAATTGATATATATAATCAGTAATCAAAAAAATTGCCGCGGACCGTTTTCTTACAGTATCCCGGGTTCAAAATTTAAATACGTATCTCTTGGAATGGTCTCTTTCAATGGAAACGCTTCGTGTCTCCTAAACCAATAACCTAAACAATTCATCCTCTTTGCCTAGTGGCAATAATAATCTGTATGCCGCGGGTATGTTAGTTACAGTAACCGGGGTTCGGATTCCCGAAATTTACATCTTCCCATTTGAGGAAAAGACGCTCTGTCTTCTAAAACATTGCCCTTAACATTTTATACTGTAATACATTTATACTGTTATACTGTTGTACATTTTATACTCAAGAAACAGTCACTAACCGGTTCGCGGCAAATTTTTTGATTACAGATTATAGTTGGCACATGCTCACTGTAGATTTCGGCGCAGAACGTGAATCGTTAAGGTCAATGGTTTAGGAGATACGGCGCACTATCTTAGAAAGAGGCAGTTCGAAGAGGGATATTTTTGGAATTTGAAACCCAAGAAACAGTCACTAACCGGTTCGCGGCAAATTTTTTGATTACAGATTATAGTTGACACATGCTCACAGCAGATTTCGGCGCAAAACGTGAATCGTTAAGATCAATGGTTTAGGAGATACGGCGTACTTTTCTAGAAAAAGGCCGTTCGAAAAGGGACATTTTTGGAATTAGAAACCCAAGAAACAGTCACTAACCGGTTCGCAGCAAATTATTTGCTTACAGATTGTAGTTGGCACTTACTGACAGCATCATTCGGTGCAGAGCGGGAATTGTTAAGGTCAATTGTTTAGGTGACACGGCGCGTTCTTCTGGAAAGAGGCTGTTCGAAGAGGTACATTTTTGGAAATATGAACCCGAGAAACTGAAACTAACTGGTCCGCGGCAAACTTTTTGGTTGCAGATTATAGTTGGCACTTGCCGATTGTTAATTTTGGCGCAAGGCGGGAATTGTTAAGGTCAATGGTTTAGAAGATACGGCGCACTTTTCTTGAAAGAGTCCGTTCGAAAAGTAAAATTTTTAATATTTTGAACCCGGGAAACTGTAACTAACTGGTTCGCGGCAAATTATTGGAGTACATATTGTAGTTGGCTCTTACTGACAGCTCCATTCGGTGCAGAGCGGGAATTGTTAATGTCAATTGTTTAGGAGACACTGCGCGCTTTTCTGGAAAGAGGCCGTTCGCAAAGATAAAATTTTGGAATTTTGAACCCGGGAAACTGTAACTCAGCCGTGCGCGGCAAATTTTTTTGATTACAGATTATATTTTACACTTTCATGCAGCTAATTTAGGCGCTCATAATGAATTGTTATGGCTAATGGTTTTGGAGACACCGCGCGTTTCCTTGAAAGGGGCTTTCAAAATGTAAGTTTTGGGGATTCGAACCCGGGTAATTTAAACTAGCCGATCCGCGGCAAATTATTTTATTAATGATTATGTTTGCCACTTGGTTAGTGCTAATTTCGGCGCACAGTATGAATTGTTAAAGCTTATGGTTTACTAGAGAATGCGTCTATTTATTGAATGGGGCTAATTTAAGAGGTGCATATCTGGGATTCGAACCCGGGTAATTGTGTCTAACCGGTTGGCGGCAAATTTTTTATTGCAGATTTTGTTTTTCAGTCGTTTTCGGGAATTTTGGCGTCGATTATGAGTTGTTATGTGTGATTTTGTACGGGGGACGTCCTTTTACTTCTTTGATTGCGCTCTTATATTGAACGTATCTTTAATGTTTTTTTTAATTCTTAATATTTTTTGAATGAATGGAGATATCAATTTTTGGTTTTAACATCTTAAAAACGGCAAAATAGCTGAACATTATGGGCTATGCAGTTTTGTGATTGGATGAAATGGACCTGCTAACTTCCAGGACGTGGTAATAAGGGGCGAAGACGCGTGCCCGCCAAGCTTCTCTGCAGGATGATTTGCCTGTCGGCCAGGGGCGTAATGACAAAACATTCACGTGCGCAACTTCGTGAAAAAATATTTCTCACCACATGTTCATTGACAAAAGGTAATCATTTTCGACCACCTACATTCCTTAGACCAGGGGTTCCCAACAGGGTCGGTATGGACTCCCTGGGGGTCGATGAAATTTTAAATGGGGCCGAAGATAAAGAACAGGTTGGTGGGGAAGGGGGAAATAGATCACACTGAATAAAAAATTAAAAAAACAGAAAATTACACTTGATGCACGTGATTTCTACGGTGTGTGTTTTAATTAAAAATATCAATATTGCATGAAAATATGTTCCCTCCGTTAAGTAGGTCATTTTTGACAAATATGACAGATTCGTAAATAAATAGACAAGGCAATGGTAAGATTTCCAGCTCAATGAAAAGAGGCTTGCAGGAATCACATGGAAGGCATTTTTTCATTATTCGAATAATTTTCTTTTGCAATCTGAAGGTCTGAATACTACAGGATGAGATTCCCCAGAATATTATGCCATATCTCAGGCGGGAATGTACACTTGCAAAATAAACGCAACGAGCTGCATGAAGGCTGACAGAATTTGAAAGAATTCTGAATGCGTAGCATAATAATAATAATGAACTTAATTTAGTGTTTAATTCTGTTATATGTACATTCCATTTGAGGTTTGATTGAATTGAAAGACCTAAAAATTTTTTGTCTCAACCTCAGCTAATTGCATATTGTTCATTTTCAATGGAACATGCGATTTTCGATTTGAGATGCAAAAATGTACTGAAACAGTTTTTCTTTCGTTAACAATTAATTTGTTATTATTAAACCATTTTCAAACTTCTGAAATTGTACTATTTACTGCTTCTTTTTTGCAAAGAACATTCGTGTCATCAGCAAACAACCGTTCTTCCATTTTTAATAGACGAGGGCATATCGTTTACATATAAGATAACAGGACCTAAGATCGAACCTTGCGGGACCCCATGCACAATTGGCAAAGAATTGGAAACATAAGTATGTAATGTCTTTTCGTGCCAGTATGGTTTTTCTACTCTTTGAGTCCGATGTTTAAGGTACGAAGTTATCCAATCTAGGGCAATACCAGGAATTCCACACGAAGGTAATTTTGAGAGCAAGATGTTATGGTCAATAACGTCAAAAGCTTTCGAAAGATCTAAGAATATTCCAATGGGTACTTCATTTTAGTCTATTGATGAAGCAACATCTTTGAGAAAAGAAAAAATGGCAGTTTCCGTAGATTTTGATTTTCTAAAACCGTGTTGTGAGTTTGAAAACGCTTTGTTTTTCCTGAGAAATGTTTCCATTCGTAAGTAGAAAAGCCTCTCTAATATTTTTGAGAAAACTGACAAAAGAGAAATTGGTCGGTAATTTTGAATATCATGTTTGTTCCCTTTTTTAAAAGTGGCTTAATTTTTGCTGTTTTGAAAATATCTGGAAATATTCCTGTACATAAAGAAGCATTGAAAATGTGAGTTAACGGATGTATAAAGGCAGGTGCACAAGTTTTTAATAAACAATCCGGAAATTCATCAACACCAGATGAATATTTATTTTTTAGTTTACTGACTATTCTGAGGATTTCGTTGGGAGATGTTTCGGAAATAAACATCGTATCGGAAATTTTTTGGGAAGTGTAAGATGTTGAATTTTTTGATTTTAGTCCCTTCGTGGTATCAGACGCAATTCTGGAAAAGTGTTTGTTGAAGAGATTGGCAACTTTTTCCGGATTACTCGTTTCTCTTTCATTATCCTTTAAAATAACATTCTCTACAAGGTATCGAGATCATGTGGTTGTATTTTTTACGATATCCCACATTGCTTTAGTTCTGTTACTAGCGCTCAAAATGTCCTGACTATTTTTCATTATTTTGCCTGAACTATTACTTTTCTTAAAATTCTTTTGTATTCTCGGAAGTATATATGGAAACCGGGTGATACGTTATGATGTTTAGAAATAAAGTAAAGCGTAGGTTTGTTTTTACAGGATGTTCTAATTTCTTGTGTGATCCAAGTATTACTTTTGCTTGAAATGTTTAATTTTCTCTTTTTAATAGGAAAGCACGCGTTAAAATGAATTGAAAGCTTGGAGAAAAATAAATTATATTTTTCATTTATGTCAACAGCGTTATAAACTGCGTCCCATGATTCCTTCATCAAGTAGTCCGTAAATAATTTTATATTAACTTCAGTGAATGCTCTGCACATGCGTGTATTATTTATTGTGTCAGTGTTTATGTTCTTAGTAATTGTAAGAATTTGTGCATCGTGGTCACTGTAACCTAGATTATTAGTTATTATTTCATATGTAGTTGTGGTTTTGTTAATTATAATTTGATCTAATGCTTTTTGTGATTTAAGCGTATTCCGTGTAGGTACATTCACTGTAATATCTAAATTAAAAGAATGAAATAAATTGAGAAACTGCTCTTTTTCGTGGGATTTGCTCAAAAAAATCAATATTGAAATCTCCACGTACAACAATGGATTTTAACAAAGAGAGTTTACTAATTTTGTTCAGAATTATCTCTAGATTTTCCAAGAAAGTGAAATAATCTGAAGCTCGCTTTATTGGAGGTCTGTAAATGCAAAGTAAGATAATTTTGAGCGTAGTAAGATGTACTACTGTTGTTTCAAAAACTTTTTCAACTCCATATAAATTGAATTCTGATAAGAAGGTAGAATCAATATAATTTCTTATGTAAATACACGAACCTCCGTAAGCAGGGCCCTTATTTGATTCCATCGCTCTACAATATGATCCTGCAAGGTAAAAGCTAGGAATTTGGAGTGTGTTTATATCATTTTGAGACAACCAATGTTCTGTAAAGCAAAAAACATCTATTTGTCTTAGATCACATTGTAATGCTGCCTCGATAAATTCAATTTTATTTGAAAGAGATTGCACATTATGATGTATTAATCGAATCCTTTGCATGTACCTACACGGATGTTTTTCTGCTGCATCTGACTGTAGTTGCTATTTATTTATTTCATTTTTACCTCGAGTGCGTGGTCGAAGGAAGTACCGTCCCAGCAGTGACAAGAGGTGAGGAAGGAGGGGTGACAGATTTAGAGGAATGAATAGTGGGAGAGGTAATACACGGATTAGGTTCAGGGGATAAGCTAATTGGGTCCAAAGGGGTCCCAGAGGATGGAAGAGAACTAGGAGATGTGGATGGGGATGGGTCTTGGGGAGGACACTGCCAAGTTTGTGAAATGATGTGATTTGCAAGCTCACTACCCAGTGCATGTTTTCCGACAAGGTTCAGGTGAAGACCATGTCGGGTGAAGTGTTTTTCTGAAAGTTTAGCTCAGTTTAACAGGTGTGCCTCTCAGATGCAGTTTCAATTGGTTGTTTGCGTGACTAATTTCTTTGCATAGTGTTGGCTTGTTGTACCAGAAGGGCAGAGTCGAGACTAAAATGTTCGTGTTTTGGGCGGCACGTTGTAATTTGTCAACATGTTGTTCAGGCGTAAAGTGACCACCCAAATTAATGTCATTCTGCCCTCCTATGATGATGACTGTATCCCGTTTGGTGAGGGTTTTTGTGTGCGTGTCCAACTCACTGGTCACGTCGGCAAACCTCCCGTTAAGTTTAAACACACACATGGCAGAGAAATTGGTTGGGAGTTTCTCACTGAGCAGGGAGGAGATTTGTCGCCCATGGCTATCTGCTAAAATGAGTACCTTTTTGATGGGCTCAGTGGGAATGTCCTTGTTTTCTTGTGAGCCAATTTGCGCAACTCTACGTGTCTTTGTTACTTTGCGCTTGCTAGCCTGTTTGCGTTGGTTTGTGAATGGACGTGTCGATGATGGGTGGGGGTGGTGAGGATCGGGAAGGCAAGGAAACTCATTGTAGTAGTCTAATACAGAAAATCTGTTTGAGTCGTGATTGGTGGTGGTGATTGTGTTTTTGCTTCCGCGAATGGACGGTTGGAGGTTTTTGCGGGTGTTGCCTATTGTTGTCCAACCGTCTGTGTTTTGAACGACTCTTCGAGCCTTCGGATATGTTCATCTAAATTACGGTTGATGTGTGTGAAGGCTTTCAGAAGATCGGCTTTGAGAATATAGAGAGAAGTGTATAGCGATTAGTAGCCATGTCACGAATGCGTGTCAAGTGCGTGGTAAATATGAAAATAAATAAATAGATAATTCAGAATACTACAAAAAAACTACTCCCTAAATTATCTTTTTAATTTAATTGTATTAACTTATTTAAATTACGTTACTTATTTGGTGTCCAGGCCATCCGGGATGAGCCGCGTCGTTGATTTGGTGTCTGACGTTTCGGCCAAAATATTGTGGCCTTCCTCAGAGCGTACTGCTGCAAAATGGCTAGCGAGGCCGACTAATATAGGGGGGGAGAAGGGGTGAACGTGATAGGTCACGGGAACGGTCAATAGGAAGCGTGCAGGTGGTACGGTATTGATGGAGGAGAGACAGAGCTATAGCGAGGCGGGGGGCGAGTGAAACGCAAGAGAATGTGGCAAAGCGGAAGAGGGAAACCATGTGGGGTAGAAAATAAAAGAAAGGAAGAGTAAAAGTGTAAAAAAGTGTACAAAAGCGGCGCCTGAGAGGTAAAAGGGGGAACAGCCAATCGGCGACCGGGAGGGCGCCCGTCATTGGTCGGTCCTGGGGGAGGGTCCCCAAGGGGAAGCACCGGATTGGAGGGTTGAAACAGCCCGTTTCCACGTGGAGCTGAGGCGGAGACCATCATCCCTGTTGAGGTTAATGGGCCTTCTAGATATTTCTAAGGCCTCTTTAATGACTCGTGGCCACCAACGGTCCTCACAGTAAAGAGTGGGGGTCTTGTTGTATTCAATAAGGTGACCGGTATCGGCGGCGTGTAGAGCTAGGGCCGACTTGTGGGTGTTTTTCAGTCTGTCATGGCGCATGTGTTCACGCATGCGTTCCTCTACAGATCGACCAGTTTGGCCGATGTATGCTAGCCCACAACTGCACGGGATTTCATATACCCCAGCGTTATTACACGGGTCAAGACGGTCTTTCACCCGGACCAGGCTCCTTCCGATCTTGCATAGCGCAAGCGGTTTCGGCTAAGTAAATCGCTGTCACCGTGTGAAGAGTACAGATGTACTCTTACTCACGTTGACTTTGACCCGCCACAGCCTCATCCACTCCTGAATTTGTAGAAAATGCTGATGCAAATATACTTCTGGAGAAACTCATTATTTTTCCACTTGGCTATTACAGCCGTATCGTCGGCGTACAAGGCGAGTTCCGTTTGCGGGTACGTGGGTTCATGTACATCGAGGTTGAAGAGCGTAATAGAGGCTGAAGAGCGTAGTAGCTATCACGCTCCCTTGTGGCACTTCGGTCCGTATGGCGCGTCGCACATTGGTTCCAACTAACCAAAATCCTGGCCATAGAAGTTATGTATTGAATCCTACGAAAATGTATACATTATGGTTTTTGGGGTAGCTGATTACGAATTTGATGTCAAAATTGGAAAATCCAAAATGGCGGATTCAATCTGGCGAATTCAATATTTAAACACCAAGCAGATTTCCGTGAAGCTGTGTATTTAAGTATTTTAGGAGCCGGCGGTGCTGGCCATGTCACGCGGTGACTCAGAAGTGACTCCACCGTTAATAGTCTCGTCTATGCAGTTTTCGTTACAGGTTCTTCAACAGGTCGTCTCAGGTCTTTCTCTACATCACATCGAGCTTCTCTCATCTAAGTTTTGAAAAGTTGTCCTCCTACGCATCTCTCCGCCTGAAGTTTTGCCTCAGATTGGCCAATCATCTGGCTTCTGGATTTTTCCATGAACCTTTTCTTCCAATTGGCCTGAGTCTATCCCTCCCATTTTTGACCCTTTTAACTAAGTTTTTAATTGGTCGGCGCTTGTGCGCACATGGTTTTGCGAGATGTGCAGCTGAGAGGTGTTCAGTAGTCGTGATGTTTTTATGATGTCCCTCGGGGAGTACACGAGCTGAGTGCTACCGATCTACTTAACTCGACAGTTCCGGTAATAAACTTTGAGCTCTAGAGGACAAGAGGCAGCAGCACGGTTGAAGGAGAGGGGAGGCAACTAACGGAGAAACCCCCTGGGGTGAGCCAAGGAGGCCTTTTGAGTAGGCGAGAAGAGGCGCCTCGCGCGTTGGTGTGTCGAATCCGCAGGCCGCGCCCAGAAGGATAAATAGGCGTAACAGAGGGGTGGCGCCATGCATGAGTCAAGGAGACTCATTG
>JAHLJT010008446.1:212038422-212082844 GCA_031308135.1 Acheta domesticus
CAATATATTCTGACGCCTCATTTTCTCCCTTCTTAAATGCCCTTAGCGGCCACACACCTGCAGGTAGACGCAGAAGATTGCTCATCAAAGAGCTTTATTTTACCTCAGGGCAATGGGATCTTTTTGGGTGGAAAAGATTAATCCAAACACGCACAAGTGAAATTGAATGAACAAAATACATGTATTCTTGAAATAAAGAGACAATTCAAGAATTTGAAACAGGCAAGTAAAAAAACCCTCAACTACACCACTTGCTTGTTCGGATTACGAAGAACACCAACTCCTCTTATGTTATCCTCTCTTTCTACTATTTCTCAAATTAATGCTGATTTGTTGCGGACTTGTGCACAGTCGCGAAATAGTAACCTTTCGTTACGTCTAATTAGCTGATCACATTCGTAATCTTAAAGAGAACCATGACTTCGTAATCTTGAAACAAAATTAGAATTTACTGCTTTACGTAATACAGAGAAAATCAAATCATTATTATTTCACTTTGGATGTGATAAATACACACATTAACATACACTTAATTCCTTAACACATAAAAAACAAAGCAAATGTTCTTTCTTAAGGCATTAAATTTCCCATGATCGTTTTGCGAGCGGAAACTTTCCTTTCCCTCTCGTTTCAATCTATGCCGTTAGTGCCGCGGCCATGAAAGTTCCGCGACGCTCTGCTCGCCTGCCGGCGGCGTCACGGTCCCTGGTTGTACGGCGGTTCGGCTGCTTCGCCGGCTACCTCAAACCTTCTGTCGTTCTTCCGTCTTCCGTCCCGTCCGGCTCGATCGGCGCTTCGCTCCCCTCTTCTTCTCTCTTGATGGCGTCGTCCCGTCCTCGACTTTTTCTTTCCTCCTCGTCGCGTACGCTTTTGGTGCAAATTGTGTGCACAACGCAATTGAGCAGTGCGTTTAATAAAGTCCTTCGGCGTTCGATACCGCAATCAGTTCACTCACAGCAAATTAATTACTGATGTAACATTCTTGTTCCTCCTCCAGAATTAAAGTTACTTCGCATATGTGGCCCGCACAATCCACTTTGTATCAGCGAGAGGAAATTGTAACGGCTTACTTTACACACAGCCTAATTATTACTGCTGCCTCGTATCAAAAGAAACTAATACTGCAGCCCCACAATAACTCAGCTGGCGACGAATCTGGCGACAAGAATACTGCGGGCGGCTATTACGGCAACAAGAAATATTGCAGACGGCGATTCGGGAGGCACGAAAGATGCGGGCTCCGCTCCGCGGTATTTATTTCGCTGTTCGAAGTAGGGGTGGTCCACGTCACTCCCTACTCTTTGGTCGGTCTGGTGCGCCTCACAGCTTCTCCAAGTCGGCGGTCTCATTGCGGGCAACGGCCACTAATTTCGCCGTTTTTTACCATTGTGGCACTCTCTCGGAATGTATATAAAGTTGCGATATTGTGATATACCGACGCACAAACACAAAAAAGGGGGGAAAGTCACCGTCACACCGAAGTGTGTCGGTATTCAGATGACTGGTGTGCCCGTTAAATTTGTAAGTGAATGGGCGCCAAACGAACACTTACCTGACATCCGGCACCAGCTTATTAGCACCTCAGAGGTGAGCACTCTGTTTCAGTGAGGGCATGCACAGGGTTTGGCAGAAACAAGCTTTTTCGAATTTCCTTTAATGTGTTGTTCACTTGAAGGACGAAAACACGTTTATTGTTGCTTTTAAATTATAATTTGCTTTCTTCTTTTCACTTAAACCACCTATTATTTAAATTTTAATCTAATTTAAAACTTGCTCAAATTTTTGTTTGTTTCTTAACATTGTCTTTAATATTACTGGTGTGAATGACATAGTGGTAGGTCCGTATCTCGAGTTGACGAATTGCACACCTGTTGTCGTTCCGGCTGGCGCTGTCCCAGGCAGGATAAGGTCAGGTGCCGCCGTTATAGATGTCGATAACAGGACGGGCGTCGCAGGAACCACAGCACGCGTATACGATTCCGCCTCTCGCCGACCGGAAGTTGTTGAGAAGAGTCACGGGCGTTGAATAGCGGGTTAAAGCCGTCAAACGCCACTTTACCTGTATCAATGCAGCCACGATAGCTCGGCTGATTGATTAAATCCCTCTGGATTTCTGCTGTTGTCAACCACTCCTCGACGTGAAGTTTTTTCTTACAATTTAAATTTTTCAAATGCTTTCTCCGAATATTCTCTCTGTTCTATGTTCTCGAAACGTTTGTGATCTCTCTGAAGTTTTTGTTCTATCTGCCCCAAGTTTCTCATGTTTCGCCAGCCTCTGTCACTCATCCTTACATGGCTGCCTTGCCCTATCACATGACAGCAATTTCTAATGTTATTGGCCGAAATTTTGTGTTCTGGAAGATTCTACTCAAGTCGGAAGCTAATAGGGCACTTCTTAGGGTGATGTCATTTTCTGGGCATCCCATTGGCTCTCTTTGTTGTTTTAGATTTCGCCAGCGCCGCAGAGACAGACAATGCACGCCCACCCGGCTGCCTTTGTGGCACCTTATGCGTTTTGGGGATTTTCCTACACGACGCAGGGAGGGCCTCTTAATCAACTAGTTCCGGTTCCTAGGTTGACAATGCTGGACCGTCCAGCCGAGGCGGCATGCCCGGGAGTCTCTGGAGGCAGTCCGTCACTATCTGCTTTTGTTATTTGAAGACGGGGTTAGGAAGAGGGGCGCAGTTTCTGGCGCGCGCGTCTTTCGCGCGGGGCTGTGACGAATTGAAAGGGTTCCTAATTTTGCGTGACGTGAGGGGAGTCGGGTTGTTGGGTTTGCTGCGCGAGTTAACAGCTCGTCGCCATATATATATATATATATATATATATATATATATATTGTAATCGTACTTACCTTTTCAGTAATTGTGGTCGCACATATTATAATTTTGTATTTGTTTTGGGGCCAGGGATATCATTTCAGGGGGATACCTTTGATATACGTATCTGACATTGGATTGATTATTAACACAAAAACAATGGTTTATTACAAAAAGAAAATATTTATCATTATAAACAATGGACTTGAAATCAACATTGAGTAATGAACGTTTGATTATTAGGAATTACATTCAAATGAACACATCAATTTTTCATAACAACTCTGTTTCTAATCATTTATTTACCTTCATTTTATTTCTGAATCAAATGGGAGTTCCCTGTCTTACACCACTCACCAACACATCATACATGAATTATCACAATGACAATGCGTGCTTTAATACAGGATACATAACATTACTGTTGAAATATCTACCATTCCGCCATCTACTCTGAGCGCCTGCTAATTACATTTCTGTCCCACTCGCATTCTATACTTCGACGGCTACTCCACCCACCCGTCATCTACATTCCACGGATTCTATTCCTACTAAACTGAATAAAAGAATTTATTCGTGTCTTATCTTACAATACCAATCATTCGAGTGTCACAGCGCCGGTCCCACGCTGTCGCCAACCGGGGGTGTCGACGCGACGCTCGCGGCTGTCCGTTGACCTTGAGGCACCTTCGCTGCCAAGAACTCGCTGTCTGATGCCTCGACCGCCTCTTGCCACCATTCCCAAACACTGTGTACTCCGCACACAACACGTTTCACCGGCGATCACTGATGTCCGTCCGTTTACAGCAAGTTGAACGCATCAATCATTCATGCCTCCCACCTACTGCTTCCATGCTTCCCGTCATTCATCCACAATGTCTCTTATATTTTCCACCTTCTATCACAGTATTGGACACAGTGCATCACTTTATTGTTCTTTGCACTTGCTTTTCCTAAATTTCTCTAAAATTGTCGCTTTTATAGCGTAGCGGCGTCTAGTACGTACCTCGTGCTCGCCACCCCGCGTACATGCAAATGCATTAAACAGTCGCTTTCACTATACGCGATCGCGCATTCACCATGTTGCGATTCAGTAATTAACGTGCTTACAAGTTCGGCTTATCATCACCTCACATTACTTTCCAAAAAACGCCATTCATGAAGTTCCTCAGTTTCAATTTCGTCCCATCACGCCGCCTTCACCACACTAGGCACGTGTCCACACAGCACTGTCGTTTTTCTAGAAACCCGCACAATTACAGTCACATTTTAGAGTTCAATATCACAATTGGTGTTCTCATAACATATTCTCATGACACTAGTTGCTTTCACTATCTTATGTCGCTCGATTACCTTGGATTCCTACGATCGCACTCGTACGCGATGCTCACACCGCCATTGTCTAACCGCTCTCTCCTTGCGACTGCCCGCTGATTTGACTCTTCTCCCCTTTCGCTCGGTCACCCTTCTCGGCGAGTTCGTTCGCCGAGCCAACCGACCACTCTTCGGTGATCGACTCCTCCTGCACGCGCCAGCCTTGAATTTCCCGTGCCTGTGAATCACGATCAAGGAGTCACGATCGACGGAGTGGCTAAATCTGTGTTTTCTTTTTTGAGTATTGGAGTTTGAAGTGGTTGGAAGAAATTTGTGTTGAGCGGATGCGCACGATAGAGCGCCGGAAGCCACCTCGGTCCGTTACGAGTTTCGCACCGTTTGGCGAACGCCACGGTCCCCGAACCGAGGTCGGTCTCAAAGAGAAAAATAATTTTGTGTAACTGTAGTTAATGACCATGTACCATAAGGAGGACTGAGAATTTTGAAGCATTTGAGTACAGAATGCAAGTTGAGGCATGGCTCCCGTAATTCACTATCGGAGATTGTATTTTGTCATTAACACTCCTGTTCAATGACTGGTGTACCCTTGCCATTGGTATTTTCATAATAAATTTATACTATTTGTAGAAGAATTGTGAAGTTGTATATGTTTCTCAAGGTAGAATATCATTGATCACGAAAAAAAAATTATCACATTAATAACACGCACGTGTAGTTTCTGGCTTTAAAGAGATTCTGGATAATAGTGGAGAATCCAATTCAAGTCAGAGATCAGTTAGAGTTATTTATAAATAATTAAGTGTTATAGAACTTGTACTTGCAGAAAGCAGTTACAGAGAACAATCTAGACAATAGTGGTTAATCCAACTCAAGTCAAAATTCAATTAAAGCTATTATTGAACAATTAAAAGTGTTATAGAAATTGAAATTGCTACGAACCATTGAGGAATTCAATTGAATCTAAATGTCTCAAAATATATGTTGTAATATTTGCTAATTGTCTATAAGATATTGTAATAGGGGATATTTTTTATAGTTTTCTAAGAAACTCCTTTTGAATATTCTGTATTATCAAAAACAACATAATTTATTCACTTTAACAGAATACGTGATATTCTTCTGTGATTTCATTTCATAGTTTTTCAAGATATTTCTTTTATAATTTCCGTGTTTTTAAAAAAACATTTATTCAATTTAATTGAACACAAGATATTTTTTCCAGAGAATTTTGTGCAAGAAATTATGAGTTGATGCAGTGTATGTTGAGGGAAACTTAACTGCAATTTTCATTAACAGAAAGTACTATGACACTCTGTCAAGTGAAAAGCATGTGTTCCTCCCTCTGACGTTATTTATCTGCACTCTTCATATCATCAGAGATTTCATTTAGAATTTCAATTACATTCAGTCACAGAAGAAATAACAGTGATTCTAAATTGTCCCAACTAAAAAAATTAATTTGAGATAATTTTGCGGTTGATCTTCCTTCTGTTTCTTTCAATATTTTCAAATGTTGTTTTTTGTTTATTTTTAATTTGATTGTCATTCTGTAATTTGTGGTTTGGTTTTCAACGAGTATCCCATTATATGTTGTTTTCTAGTCACGGCTTTGTTTTTTCTCGAAATCTTCAAAAGAGCTGTAATCCCATGAGAAAACCCCACATCCGACAGCAAAAAGTGCTGTTACAATATATATTTATATATATTATATGTATTGAAATGTACCAACAATGTCTCGTCATAAATTATTATGAGTTCGTGCCATTTTAAATGACATCATTTATCTTAGGACTGTTATATTCGTGACCCGTTCCGAATTTATAGAAAACTATGGGCGCCAGGAACAGGTTACGATAATTGATAATTGAAATCAATGATTCCACAGCTAATCTTAACGAATGGATAAATGTCCGGCTAGCTGGGTCAATGGGTCACGTAATGGATAATCGCTATCGCCTAGATAGCCGATTATTTGATCTGCCAACTATACAGTATGGTGAGAAATCTGAAAGGAAATAATTAAATATATCTCTAACTACTTATCAGTTGTGATTGACTAAATGAAAATCATCTTTTCATTTCCAAAAGAAAATTTAACAATTTATTGACTTGCATGGACAATTATTATGCCTTTAGGTCATCATCTCGTTTAAAGACAACCTTTGTACTGCAGTACTTATCTAAATGTATTCTTGACGACGGCGCCCCGCAGTATCTTCTCACTTTTCCAGCTTCACTCTTGTAATCTTGCGACGCAGCCGACGAATCCAGCCCTCACTGCCTCGAATATCTACCGGTTCTTACTTAATTAATATGCACAGTTCCTAGTTCTCCCCAACTACGTGGTAAAACATTAAAGTTCAAAGTTCAAAATAAACACACCGCAATATAAAAAACTTTGAAAGTCCCAAGCGAATTTAAATGCTGGACATCAACTTTCAGAGTCCGAAAACCATTGATTCTGACGACAAACTTACAAGTTCCACTCCCCTAATATTAAACTCGCGAGCGATCCGCACCACTCGACGGCCTCTATCAGAATGTCATTTGCTCCTCCGTTTTTAGCCCTCAAAGCCTCGGTATCCATCCTTCATTCTTATTTTTTAAACAAAACGACAAACCCGTCATAAGTAGACAGTCTATTCTCCCTTAGCCAATCCATCTATTTCTTACCAAATCAAGTAGCCACGCTCTCGATAGTCATTCCTTTATAAACCAATCCCACACACAGAGTGAGTCACGTAACATTATCACCTCCTGTAACTTTTTGAACGGTTGAAGTTATTGCAATGCAGTTTTCACAGAAGTGCATCCGAGAATGGTGCTAATTCATACACTATTCATTTCTGTTTTATCCCCTGTATTTCACGATATATTTGAGGTAACTTTGTTTTTTAAATGGAAGTATTCATTTTTTCCGTTTATCATGACGAGCGTAAAAATACGAATCCAATGATATACATATTGTCATATATCAGATAAGCATTTTTTGAGAAATTTTGATTTTTTGCGGCTAGTGTTTAACGAGTATTTTGAATCTAACAGTTCGCCACTCAAGGTCACGCAGCGCTCTACCAGCGAACGCACGCTCGGGGAAGGGATCTGAGTATTTGAAGATACGAAACATATTCCAAATATTTACAAAGCTGTTACGTTTTTTATCCCTGAATTCCGCTTTTCATCCTTCCGCAATTTCAGATTTTTCTGTTACTTAAAGATTGAAAATACGGATTTGTCATAAGTAGTATGTATTAAAATAAGATTGTTATTTCAATTTCATTTAAAGGAGTGTCATACCACCGAATGCAACAGGATCTTGGGAACTGAACACAATAAGAATAAATTATTAAATTTGTGAAAAGAATAATGCATATTTTCAGCAAATAGTTGTATTGTTAATGAGAATATAATAATTTATGAAAAGAAAAAATGCAGAAAGATAATGACAATAACTATAATAAAAATATAGTCCAAAAATACTAAATTCCTCATAGCTACAAATATTGAAATTACTTAAACAAATATTCAATATGTCCACCATCCACAGACAAACACATCTGCAGGCGCTTTTCAAAAGATTTCTTTACTGCAAGCAGTGTTTCGTTATTGAGTTCAGAACATGCAGCTACAATGCATCTTCGCATATCTTGCAATGTAGTTGGAGCCTCTTGGTACACGTGGTTTTTAAGAAAACCCCAAAGAAAAAATCTAGTGGTGTCAAGCCTGACGAACGCGCGGACCAGCGCACAGTACCACCACGTCCTCTCCAACGTGTCCCGGGAACTTAATGTTCAAAAAGTTCGTCGCAACATTACAAACATGAGTAGTGTGCAGGGCAACCATCACGCTGAAACTACAGATTCTCAAATGTGGCACATATACTCAAATCAGGAGCTGGCAGATATGCGCTTCATGTACGGTAAAGCGGACGGCAATGCTGTGCAGGCTCGTCGTTTGTACCAGGAGAGGTTCCTACAGTGTCAATGTCCAGATCGGAAGACATTTGTACGTTTCCACCGCCGTCTATGCGAGCATGGAAAATGAAGCTCTCCTAGTTTGGACAGGGAACAACTAAGATCTATAACTCCAGCAGTAGAAGAGGAGATTCTGGACGCTGTGGAAACAACGCTTATCAGAACACGAAGGTTAGCGTTGCAAGTGAATGTTCCTTATACCATTGTCAGGAGACTTTTGCAAGAGTATCAGTTATCATTTGCAACGTGCACAGGGGCCCGTCATCAGCAGATTACACTCCACGAGTCAGATTCTGTTAGTGGTTCTTGCAGTAGTGTGGTTCCAATCCGAACTTTTCTGCCTTAGTATTATTTACAAATGAAGCACAGTTCATACGAAATGGCAATACAAATTTCCACAATCAGCATGTATGGGCATATGAAAACCCACGTGCAGCTGTTCAATCTCATCATCAGTTCTCCCTCAACATGTGGATCGATAAGTTGGACCCTATGTACTTGTAAACAGACTTACGGGGCAGGCGTACATCGTCCTGGAAAACACCATACCTCATGTTTATGAAGACACTCCACTGATCAGTCGTCAACACGCTCATTTCTTGCATGATGGCACTTCTGCACACTTCAGTTGTAAGGCTCGATGCTACTGAGATCGAAGGTTTCCTGATCGATGGTAGAGGTGTAGGTAGAGATAGGTAGAGGTGGCCTAATTGCTTGTCCTCCACCCTCACCTGATCTGTGGAGTTTGGGATCGTGTTCGCAGGTTAATGAGACATCGGTATGAGGTCTGTATTCATGCAGGAGGTGGCCAATTTGAACATCTTCTATAATGACAATGACCTGCGGGAAGAAAAACGTTCGGGAGAATTTCAGCATTGTGAAGATCATAACTCGGAAATGAAGCATGAAGCCAGTACATGTTGTAATTAATTATTTTGATTTTTTACATATGGAGAGTACATATCTGAAATTATGACCCCTATTTTTAAAATACTCTGTCTATGCAATGCAGACGAAGGTTAACCCAAAAAGATTGCGTGCGTCTGATCGCGATTTCACGTGGGGTACCTCGCGTCGTAAGCACACAATTCTAAATATGTGAACGAAAAGATATGCCGATTTTTTAAGTGCAATTTTTTTCTCAAATTAAATATTTTTGCAAAATAAGTTTCAAGAAAATTGATAGAATAATCAAAAGTTTTGCAAAATATGTAATATACACTCATCGTCATAAAAAGAGCTGCACCCAGAAAGACGACGTGGATTGCGATCATTGTTGGCAGGCAGGTAGAGGGTACCATGCATACGAAATGATTACACTTTCACATTTGTAGGACCAATATTTACTGCGCTACAGGGCCATGAAGTTCTACAGGTTTCTAATGAAGTCCTGTGCTAGTCCATGCCATTCAGTCTGCACCTGAGTGCGCAGTTATGGAGATTGGGTGGATAGAGGTGGAGTTCTGTTCGCTCGCTCCGTAGCACCCCCAGAATTCTCAATCGGGGAAAGGACAGGCAATTCGGCTGGCCATGGCAGAGTATCTACGGCTGCAAGGCATGCTCGGGAGATGGCTGCGGTATGCGGACGCGCGTTTTCCTGTTGAAATAGGGCGTGAGCGTTCACGAACGGCAGAACCACAGGTTCAAGGATCTCCTGAACGTACCGTGCTGCTGTCACGGTGCCCCTAAGGAACACTAACGGTGAACGCGCGCCATACGATATCGCGCCCCGTACCATCACACCAGGCTGGAGTGACGTGTGATGGAATACCACAACCGCTCGTCGTGGTGCTTCCCACACCGCCTCCAGACACGGACACGGTGGTCGACGCCATTAATACAGAAGTGGGTCTTGTCGCTGATGATGCCCCATTGCAAACCTGCATGGCCCCAGGTCCGTCGTTCCCGACTCCAGGCGAGTCTGTAGCGACGTTTCTGTGGTGTGAGTGGCAGGCGTCGTGACGGTAGGCGTCGTGTAGGCGTACGGCGAGCCCTGCGTTGTGCAACCACCTGCCAATGGTACAGACCAGGCTGCACAGCCCGCTGAAGCCCCTATCGTTGCCGTTGGATCTGTTCGCCCGTGGCGGACCATCCGTCGCTCCTCCCTCTTCGTGGTGCGTGGCGGACGCCCAGATCCTACATGTCGTGTGTGTGTGCCTTCCTCAATACACTGCCGCCAACAGCGGGCGATGGTGGTGTCCGTATGACCGGTGTGGCGAGCAATACGGCGACAGGACCAACCGGTCTCCCGCAGACCAACGATGCGGCCCCTCTCGAAATCTTCTCTCTGGACAACCGGCCTGGCCATAGTGCTCATGCAGGTGACGCTCAGGCGGCGTTACCCGTTGTCCAGTGGCCGGCGCGGCCGTTTGAGGCCCTCTCATCTCGCCCGGTGGGCGCGACGTCATTCCCCTACGCCCGACCACCCAGTGCGGGGTCGACCGTGGAAACGAAATCATTGGTTTAACTAATGGTGTGCAAAATACCCACCGAGTTTGCAGCGGATCAATAGGGTCCTTCGGGGTGCAGCTTTTTTTATGACGATGAGTGTAGTACAAAATATGTAATATAGTTCAAAATATGTGAAAATATGTAACGAACAATTTGGATATTTTGTTAGTTGTCCTGGATTCGCCGAAGTTAAAATTTTAAGTACTGAGCATAGCAAGACAAAAATTAAATAATTAAATAATATGTAATCACGAATCTTGTATTTTTGTTCTTTTGGGCAATTGCCTGTTTTATAAATAAATATTTTTGAATCTATGTAATAGACATTTTGGAGTCGGATTAATCTTTTACCGGCTAGCGTGTTCCTAGGTCTGGGCCCTGCATTTATTTAATATCCACGCACGGGGGTTACAAGGAAGACATATAGCGAGCATGACTTATTCCCTTCACCGTATCTAGCAAACTTGACCTGTCTGAGCTTTTCTTTCATCATACAGCTATAGAAACTTAGACGATTGTAATGGAAAGCTATGGCTCTATATTTGTCCAGGGCGAGAATCGAACCCGGGATCGCACCACGGAAAGCAAGCACGTTGTCCTTGAGCCACTCGATGGGCTTCAATAAATAATAATAAATTAATAAATACAGACATATGAAACCGGACTCTACTAATCAATGGTTTTCGTTGTTTTGTTGATCACTTCAACGCCGAGAAGCACCCACAATGATTTAGTGGCACATTGCCGTTGACTAATGTTTCTGGACACGGCTATAGTCACGTAGGCTGCTATAGTGATTATTCGCGTTAGTGCAGTGGATGTTTTGTACCGGTGCCTCCCCCAGTTGATGGCGAGATCCGGCGCCCACCTACGCGACGGCTTGCGGAGGATTTCCCCCCCATGTTTCTCCCCCGAGCGAGCCACCGTCCCAGCCAGGATAAGCTCTAAATTCCTGACTGGTCTCCCGACTTGTGTGGTGCTGTAGGGCATGTAAGTGTAAGTGCGTGTGTAGAGGGGAAGATAGGACAACAAAGAACTAGGGAAAGATCGCACGCGGTCCGTCGCTCGGTTGTTGGGGTACTGCCCTGGAATTGACTGGTATTGATAGAAGAAAACACGGAAAACTGATCCCGATCAGACTAGCAGGTCGCTCGACTTCTCCTGAGAGCGTTTGAATTCGACCTATGTATGCGTTGCCCCTGTAGATTCTCTGATCGGATCCTAGGGATCGAGTTCCGTCACGGGCGTCTTTCGACACTAGGTTCATAGCTATTACGTACTAGTAGTTCGTATTCAACAATAGTCCACAACTGGTAGAGTTAAAATTGAAAACCAACTGTCGACACTGTTTCAAAGGAAATCCTTTCAGGAGGTAGACAAGGTGGTCCACTATCAACAAACCTGTTCAATTTAAAATAGGAAACGGTAATTAGAAAATTAGGTATGAGAGGAGATAAACGTTTTAAGCTGTTTCAGCTCAATACCTATACAGATGATTTAGTTATAGTAGGAAGAACCAAGAATGCTTCTGTTGAACTGTTTAATGCACTAGAAAAAAGAGGCCGAAAAAGTGGGACTCGTAAATGAGCAAAATACAACGAACATGTACTTTACCAGAAACCCGCGACCCTGTGTAAAAGAAATACAAATAAATAACTACCAATTCCAAAAGGCCGAAAACTTTAATTATTTAGGATCTATCTTAAATGGAAAAAAATCCAATCTGAAATCCATGAAAGAATAAGAGGATGGTAGAAGGCATATTATGCCAATCTAAAACTGCTAAAATCAAAACTATTAACAAGAGATATAAAAATGAGAATATGCAAGACCTTCATTAGCCCTTTTGTTACATATCCAGCAGAAAAACGGACATTGAACAACAAAGAACGACACCACTGCTTTACCGGCAACCGGGGATCGGCTAAGAACTTTTGCGAGGCCCATAATACGTAAAATATGTGGACCAATACAAGTTATTGCTGATGTATGGAGGATACGAACTGACCACGAAATAAAGAACTTAGTAAAATTAGAGGATATCATCAGATTTATTAAAGCTCAAAGAATTAAATGGCTGGGTCATATTCAAAGAATGAAAGTAAACAGACTTCCACAGACGATAATGGGTAACAACAGGTGCAAGAAAGAGACAAGACCAATATCTCAGTGGATGGATGACGTGTACCAAGATTTAAGGGTGTTGGGCGAAAAAGAGTGGAGAGTGACTGTAGAGGATCGGAAAAGATGGAAAGCCAAGACCCACCAAAAGTTGTAGAGCTAATGGAAGAAGTACGTATTCAGCCACTATAGTGCGATTTTTATAACTTTGCCTCTCAAGTCCCTAATGACCAATATCACACGGCATTTCGCGTCTGTCTCGGTCCTGCCGCTAGATGTCGCATGATCCCAAGCACTACTTGAAATGGTCGCGATCATGCGATATTTCGCGGCACGACTGAGAAAAACGCGAAATACCGCGACATATTCCATCGTGAAGACAGGCCTTGAGAGACAAAATTATAAAAATCGCACTAAAGCTGGAACAACATTTCAGAAGCAGACGTCTCTAATTTGTAGATTTCTGTTTTTTGTTTTGTTATCAATACCTGAGCCAGATCAGTATCTTAACAAACGGGTCACGAACCACTTATACTCTCTGTCACGAACCGCCTGCGATCTTTTAACCTTAGGCCCGCATCAGACTACACCGAGGAATGCGTAGCGAGAAATGTACGACGACAAATGAGGAAAGAGGTTTGCATGGCTGCGTCCACATACTTCAAAGAGGTTATTCGATGTCTCGAAATGCCTTCATGTGCCACAAGCCGAGAGTGGGAGCAGCAGTTTTAGCTATGAGATCATCTGCGAATCCCATTTCTTGTTTCATTAAATGCTCTTATGTAATTTTAACTCGTGATATCCTTATTTTGTTACAATAATCGTAAACCATTTGTTTAATGTGTTCGAATTACCTAGAGAGAAACACACTACTTGCGTTGCATACAAATTATTATTTAATGTAAAAAAGACAAAACAGGAAATTATGTGACGTATAAGGATGAAGTAGTTCATCAGCAAATTTTCTTCAGCTCCGTAATCTCCACCCTGCTCTGAATTACTATATTTAGTTTAGTTTATTTATTTGTCAAAAAACAGTAAAAACTGTATATGACGTGTGGGGAAAGAAATTTATCTGCGCACATTTTCTTGAGGGCCAGAATGAAAAAAAAACGAAAAAAAACGAAAAAATTAATTTAGAAAATAATTATTTTAGAAAAATAAAGATATTTGAAAAATGTTTTTTCCCGAGTTGTAGAAAATCAATTTCAACTGTAAATGAACTACAAGCAAAAGGAGTGCTCAACAAAACGTGCGCACAGTGAAGCTACATTTACGTCCAGAAGCAAAACAAGGGCCCATCTCAGCATTTGCTCAATGGATCAGGGAAACTGGACAAAAACCTGATCGAGATGGGGGTCATTGACCCGGAAGCTGAAGTACATTACTTGTTACAGGCGTATTAAATATTTTTTTAAATGTTTACAATGCAAACATAAACTAATTCATTATATGTCTTTGTTTTGTTACATTAAACATTATTTTTCTTTTTCACGATCAGTATAGTCTCTAATTGTATAGAAACAGTTTTGCAGCAGAAAAGATTTTACTTTTAACTTAAATTTGTGTACCGACTTTAATTGTTTTATGTCATCTGGCAATGCGTTGTAAAGTAACGTACATGTATTGTAAGTTGATTTCTTGTACTGAGCTGTTGATACTGACACTTGATGCACGTGATTTCTACGGCGTGTGTTGTAATTATAAATATCAATATTGCATGAAAATATGTTCCCTCCGTTAAGTAGGTCATTTTTGACAAATATTACAGATTCGTAAATAAATAGACAAGGCAATGGTAGGATTCCCAGCTCAATGAAAAGAGGCTTGCAGGAATCACGTGGAAGGCATTTTTTCATTATTCGAATAATTTTCTTTTGCAATCTGAAGGTCTGAATACTACAGGATGAGCTTCCCCAGAATATTATGCCATATCTCAGGCGGGAATGCACATTTGCAAAATGAACGCAACGAGCTGCATGAAGGCTGACAGAATTTGAAAGAATTCTGAATGCATAGCATAATGTACTTAATTTAGTGTTTAATTCTGTTATATGTACATTCCATTTGAGGTTTGATTGAATTGAAAGACCTAAAAATTTTGTTGCCTCAACATCAGCTAATTGCATATTGTTCATTTTCAATGGAACATGCGATTTCCGATTTGAGATGCAAAAATGCATTGAAACAGTTTTTATTTCGTTAACAATTAATTTGTTATTATTAAACCAATTTGAAACTTCTGAAATTGTACTATTTACTGCTTCTTTTTTGCAAAGAACATTCGTGTCATCAGCAAACAGAACTGTTTCTTCCATTTTTAATAGACGAGGGCATATCGTTTACATATAACAGAAAGAGAACAGGACCTAAGATCGAACCTTGCGGGACCCCGTGCTCAATTGGCAAAGAATTGGAAATATACGTATGTAATGTCCTTTCCTGCCAGTATGGTATTTCTACTCTTTGAGTCCGATGTTTAAGGTAAGAAGTTATCCAATCTAGGGCAATACCACGAATTCCACACGAAGGTAATTTTGAGAGCAAGATCTTATGGTCAATAACGTCAAAAGCTTTCGAGAGATCTAAGAATATTCCAATGGGTACTTCATTTTGGTCTATTGATGAAGCAATATCTTTGAGAAAAGAAAAAATGGCAGTTTCCGTAGATTTTGATTTTCTAAAACCGTGTTGTGAGTCTGAAAACGCTCTGTTTTTGCCTGAGAAATGTTTCCATTCGTAAGTAGAAAAGTCTTTCTAATATTTTTGAGAAAACTGACAAAAGAGAAATTGGTCGGTAATTTTGAATATCATTTTTGTTCCCTTTTTTAAAAAGTGGGTTAATTTTTGCTGTTTTGAAAATATCTGGAAATATTCCTGTACATAAAGAAGCATTGAAAATGTGAGTTAACGGATGTATAAAGGCAGGTGCACAAGTTTTTAATAAACAATCCGGAAATTCATCTAAACCAGATGAATATTTATTTTTTAGTTTACTGACTATTCTGAGGATTTCGTTGGGAGAAGTTTCGGGAATAAACATCGTATCGGAAATTTTTTGGGAAGTGTAAAATGTTGAATTTTGTGATTTTAGTCCCTTCGTGAGATCAGACGCAATTCTGGAAAAGTGTTTGTTTGAAGAGATTGGCAACTTTTTCCGGATTACTCGTTTCTCTTTCATTATCCTTTAAAATAACATTCTCTACAAGGTATCGAGATGATGTGGTTGTATTTTTTACGATATCCCACATTGCTTTAGTTTTGTGACTAGCGCTCAAAATGTCCTGACTATTTTTCATTATTTTTGCCTGAACTATTACTTTTCTTAAAATCTTTTATATTCTCGGAAGTATATATGGAAACCGGGTGATACGTTATGATGTTTAGAAATAAAGTAAAGCGTACGTTTGTTTTTACACGATGTTCTAATTCCTTGTGTGATCCAAGTATTACTTTTGCTTGAAATGTTTAATTTCCTCTTTTAAGAGGAAAGCACGCGTTAAAATGAATTGAAAGCTTGGAGAAAAATAAATTATATTTTTCATTTGTGTCAACAGCGCTATAAACTTCGTCCCATGATTCCTTCATCAAGTAGTCCGTAAATAATTTTACATTAACTTTAGTGAATGCTCTGCACATTGCGTGTATTATTTATTGTGTCAGTGTTTATGTTCTTAGTAATTGTAAGAATTTGTGCATCGTGTCACTGTATCCTAGATTATTTGTTATTATTTCATATGTAATTGTGGTTTTGTTAATTATAATTTGATCTAATGCTTTTGTGATTTAAGCGTATTCCGTGTAGGTACATTCACTGTAATGTCTAAATTAAAAGAATGAAGTAAATTGAGAAACTTCTCTTTTTCGTGGGATTCGCTCAGAAAATCAATATTGAAATCTCCACTACAACAATGGATTTAAAAGAGAGTTTACTAATTTTGTTTCAGAATTATCTCTAGATTTTCCAAGAAAGTCAAATAATCTGAAGCTCACTTTGTTGGAGGTCTGTAAATGCAAAGTAAGATAATTTTGAGCGTAGTAAGATGTACTACTGTTGTTTCAAAAAACTTTTTCAACTGCATATAAAGTGAATTCTGACAAGAAGGTAGAATCAATATAATTTCTTATGTAAATACACGAACCTACGTAAGCAGGGCCCTTATTTGATTCCTTCGCTCTGCAATACGATCCTGCAAGGTAAAAGCTAGGAATTTGGAGTGTGTTTATATCATTTTGAGACAACCAATGTTCTGTAAAGCAAAAAACATCTATTTGTCTTAGATCACATTGTAATGCTGCCTCGATAAATTCAATTTTATTTGAAAGAGATTGCACATTATGATTGCACATTTGTTGGTTGAATAATGAATAGATAATGAATGATCAAATAATTCATAATAAAATTCACAATTTATAAATGCATTCATAAATACCAAATAAATACCAATTAAGAAAAGGTATAAATTAATTCAATTCTTTCAAAATACCCTTTCAAGTTTCTTGCTTCAAATTTTTATTTTATATTACTCATTATGAGCGGGTTTCGTACAAATAAGAATATCTTCCATATATTTTTTTCTTGTTCATTTCCGTTTTAAGAGAAAATTCAAGAAAACAATTAAAAAACTGGTAGTTTCTCGCATCATTCACTGCCAAATGTTATAACCTCACTCAGTTCTATGCACTGTTTGGTGTTTTCCTGCGGCAGCGAACGCCTAAATGTCGTATAACAAGTGATGGAGTAGAAATGTGTCCGAGAAAACTCGCTCTCCGACCGACTCGAGCGAGGAACCCTTTCGCCTCCTCAGAGGCGAACGAGAAAAAACTTTCTAATGTGTGGAGGTCCATAAGTGCCCCTTGTTTCGATTTTCCACATTTCTCGTCGCACATTTCTCGCTACGCATTCCTCGGTGTAGTCTGTTATGAGCCTTATCCTTGTCCCCTCCTCTCTTTACTCTTACATGCATTACCACACATGTCGCGAAACCGATCGGGAGCTTAGAGTTTGTCCCCGTGGGGATATACCTGGATGAGGGAAAAACCCTGCCAGCCGACGCGCAGGTCCGTATCGGATCTCACATTTCAGGAGGGACACTGCCAACGCTCTGGATACATGTACTACACTTACGGCACTAATGACCTTAAGAGTTGGTGCGCTCGGAAATAAACCGAACACCACCTTCGAGTGTCGGCCAGATCAGGGGCGATCATTTTGGAGGGAGGCATCGTAGATTTTTGTTAAATAGTAATAAACAAATTTGTTATTATATTGTATATTATTTTATGAACTGTAGATATGCTACTATAAAATATTAGTTTCAATGATTGCATTGATTGCAATGATTGCATAATTCGAACACAAATATTTAAGTCAATTTTGCCAAATAAAGGAAGATAACGAAACTAGGCCTTTTTTTGGGGGGGGGGCATGGCCCCACCTGGATCCGCCGGGGATCCGCCAGTGACCACGATGCTATCCCGTCCTCATTCCCATCCAGGGCCGATCACCCAACCTCATCCATTTAGTAATTCTCCGACAGAGCGTTGGAAATCCGGAAAGCTGCGACAAGCCATGAAGCACTGGTGAACCTCCGAGGCACCAAATGTTTCTCGAGCCGGGGAAAACGTTATTAATGAATTCTTCTATTGTTTTGGCGCCATGAATGTGAACCAATTTGGCGTGTGGTTTCGTTTGGTTACCCCCCACTTTTTCGGTCGATGATCTTACTTCACTTTGTATTGAACGTACCGAGAGAGGGGCAGCACTTTCTTGTTGTAAACGTATATGTTATGGTTGTCGGTTGGAATGTATTCGTTTGGAATATAATTGCCATTTATTCGTATTTTGTGACTAAAATATAGTATTAAACGTTTTTGACTGTTATGCGAGGCTTTGGAAGTCCTCACAAGGAAGCGTGAAGTGATTTCTGTGAAATAACGTGGTTATTTGTGAGAACGGATTTGTGCAAGCAGAGTGGATAGAAGCGAAACTCACATGCGAATCGTTTGAGACCCCAAGTGCTCTTTCAACTTTCATAAGATTGTGTAGGTTCTTATTTTAGCCGTTCGTTTAAATAGTATTGCATGATAATTGTAATGATGAAGGGTGACGTTCGTCCCAAACAAAGTGCTCCCCAGTAGTCTGCGCCCTATCTATTGAGTAGAGACGACTAGCCGACACGCTTTTGATGTTCGCCGTGTATATTCCGAAAATTAGCGCTGGTTGTTTATAAAAGTTGAATTGCTCTGCCTGCTCGTCAAATCTCAGGGAAACTGCAACTATTGTTTGTGAAATATAATTGCATTTTAAATAAGCTGAATACGTATTTTCGCCTCTAATATAACGAAAAGTCGAACCTTGTATACATAACCTCAAAATGGAGAAGGGAGCCGGGAACGATAATGCCCCTAAAGGGGTAAGCGACACTACTGGAGATTTAAAAGAATCTAGTGTAGTTGCTAATTCAAAAGCAGAAGAACCGAGTGCTAAGACTGAAGGGGTGAAAAAAGAAAATGGGATTGAGAAGACCCCGGGAGAAAATGAAACGAATATCAAAATCGAGAAGGAAGAAAACGGAATTGATGAGAAGACTACGGAGAAATTCCAACCAAGACAACTAAAAATGTTGATATGACTGTGTTTGTAGGCAAATTGAGTGACAGGTTAGTATTATCTTTAAACAAGTTTTTTAAAATATGGTATTATATAATTGTTCAAATATTGTTTATTTCTGCCCCAAACACATTGGCACTAATATAACAAGTATTTTGGAGATTTTTAGTATTTCCTCGTATGTGTGCACGTTTTCAGTTGTTTTTTGTTGAGTTTTTTTTTAAACAAGTTTCAGGCATTTTAAAACACTCTCAGTAATTTGTTGTAATCTGACTACTTATGTTTGATCACCTTACAAAAATATAAATATTCTTTTTAAATATTTGTGTTTCAACATTAATATGACAGCTGGTAAAAACTGATATAGCATTTTTTTAAAATTGTTTTTTTAAATACAAATTTAAGCACAAACCTGACTACATAAATATTCACTTGAACACTTAGTGTGATATGTTATATGAGAATGCATGGGGCAAAATGTTGATTTAATTGATTCTTGAAAGCATTGGGATACTTTTGGTTCGCACATGAACTGCTAATTATCTTCTGTCTAAAAACAATGCGCCTGCCTACAACGGCAAGGCAATGGAATCCTGGTTTTCAAATTGTGAATTATGGGGTCACATTTTTTCAAACTGGAATCTTTCTGGAATGAGTTGTTAAAATATTTTCAAGATATTATATAAATGTTTCATTTGTGCAGTAAAACAATAACTGTGTTAGCATGTGTGAAAGATTACATGGCTCATTCTCTCTGAAATGTGTAAAAGTGCTTGTGCATTTTTGTGAAGCAAACTGGAAGTGTAAATATATTTTCGTATTTTAATGTTTAATATTTCCTTATTATCTTTATTTGTATTCTTAAATATTTGAGAGGAGCCATTGTTATTTAAGATAGAATTATGTCTTGCTTTTTGTTTAAAATAATAACTTAAAAATGTTTTCAGTATTATGAAATAGTGATAGTTACTTTAAAAACTGTTGGGAAAATGTACCTTTGGATCAGATGCATTTTGTCATAGCTGAAAATAAACGCATATGTTCTCTTTAGTGCTAACGATCTCTTTATTAGGTCATATTACGGGAATAGCAACCGAAAAACTTCCATAGTTTTAATTTAAATGCAAACCAGTTGATTGTGCTTATTCAACGTTGTAAGAAAGTATTTTATGTCACATTCAAATCCAGTGCTCACACGTTGAAATCATGGCCCACTGCCCTGTGAAGTGGAATATATTCGTGTGGTACTTATTTCTCAGATGATTAATTTTCCACTGTTCTGAACTTTAATTACTGTAGAATGAGATTTATATTAGTTTTAATCTTCAGATATTCATATTTATTATTGTGAACTTTTTGAAAAAAGGAAACAGATTTTCTCAGAGTCTTTGAGTGGAGGTATGTTTTGAATTTGTAACTGAAAATGAAATTTCGAATGTTTGTCCGTTCAGTATGTTTAAAATAATTTAATGGTTCTCGTTGTTGGACATAGTATTAATAATTTATATATTTGGTAGAGGGGAAAGTATGTAGTGTTACTTTTTGGGGTCATGTTTTCTAGTTTTTGACATTACAAAATTAATTGTGACTTATTTACAGGATCAGAAATGCTTAAAATAATTGTGATTGCTCTGCCATGTTTGCAAGGCTGTTATTTATTGAGTAGAAGAGTAGAAAACTCCCTTGAGATTATTTACTTTTTGTCATGAAATTTCAAAACATAATTGTAAATGTAAAACAGTATTGAAAACACCAACCTGTTGGCTTTTTTGGGTTTTATTGAGGAAAATTACTTTGTAAATTTAGTTGTAATAAAATATTGTTTTTAATCATTCGAAGAGTCAAACTGAAGTTTGTTCTGTAAGTTTATATATAGTGCATCTAAGGATTTACATCCCCCCGCCCCAATGCAATTTACATTAAATTAATTTTATACTTGTCTTGGCTCTACATTTGTGTGATTAAATGTTGTTTCTGGGCACATCTACTGCCTATGCTTATTAGTGCGGTTAGTGCAAGTGAATGTTTTATCCTGGGAGGAGGCAGTGTTCTTTCCCCGCTGGATGGTGAAATTCGGTGCTGGTGCTGTCCTACACAATGGCTTGCAGGAGATTTCCCCTTGGTGTCTCACCCCACGTCACCCAGTGGGGCACTGCCCCAGCCAAGACAAGCTCTATAATCCCAACTGGTCTCTTGACATGAGTAATAGAGTAGCCTGTGTACGTGTGTGTGAAGGGAGAAGAGAGGTCTAGGATGAGGAAGGGAAGATCACATGCTATCCTTGGCCCTTTTGTTAGGATACTTCCCCAGAATACACCTGGTAGTGATGGGAGAAACCATGGAATTCTACTGATCCAAGCAGCTGGCTGCTAGAATTCTCTCTAGAACTGCGTCTGAAATTGACTTAGCTGTATAGCTAGTTACTTGCTTTTACAGTGTTGAAATTGAAGTTGGCAATGCTAGCAAGTGAAGTTTGTATTTTATTATCAGTTTACTTTAGTTTGTATTTTTGTTATTTCATACTTGTTTATTTTGGTTAAATTTGAGTTTTTAATTAATATTTAATAATATTAAAATTAAAAATTAAAATTATAAGTTTTATGATTCAATTTTAAATAATTTTAAAAAAATCATTAAACATTACAGTGGATTTGGCAAGGATTTATTTTGGGCTGGGCATAATAGAGCCAACCTTGGGAAGCAAAACACACATTATTCTGGATGGAGTTAAATTGTTATTCTCAAAAATGTTAACGAGTGAAATTGTTTATATGCTCGTAAAGTAAATTTGTGTTGCTACAATAGGTGTAATCAAATTAGAAGAAATGATTTGCTAGGTCATTTTTGAACAAAGGAAACTTAAGTGTCATTGAAATCATACACAATAGGAAAAAATCTCATAAGTTAAAAGTTGTAATGAATGAATTATTTTAACAAGTTTCAGGTTGTGATGCAACTGAAACAAATACATACCCATAGAAAACTGGTATAAGTTAATTTTTTATTTCATTCTTCTTAACCATAAAAAATTATTCAGGGAATACATATACAATAATTGAGAGTCAGTTATGCCTAGGTGAAGTTTTGACCTTGTGCATCCCACACAATCTGTATAAAACTGGAATTGGCTGTAATTTTGGTTTATTTAATTGTATCAGCCAACATTTCATCAATTTAACTCAGAACTAAATGGTTTTATGTGGAACATAAAGAGAACACAGTATTTATAAACGTCAGGTTGTGAAGTCACAATTAATCACTTGTTTGCCTTGATAATTATGTGTATCAATAAGGATTCTCTGATGAGCATTGGATGTATTACGGGCCCCTTGCACACGTGTGTTGCATTGACAGGTGTCAGAAAATAACACTATCTTATGTGAGCCAGCACACAAGAACTTTGACGGTTCCAAGTAAGATAGTGCCAATCTATGACGCACATCAATGCAGCACTCGTGTGACACAGGCCCTAATTGAACGTAAAAAATAGATGAGAATCTTAATATTATTAAGTTTATTTTAATCAAGTCAAGGTGATTGTGACTTTACAACCTGGTGTTGATAAAGATTTTATCCTAATTTATGTTTTATGTACAGTGCTGAAGAGGTAGTTTAATTGATGAGCATTGGCTGATATTGTTAATTAAAACCTGCTAAATTCTGTATTATGTTAGCAGTATGTAAGGTTTATTTCAGTTTTTACTGAGAGTGTTTGGATTCACAAAGTGATTACTTTATCTGGATCAGTCATCACAACACATTTAATATTGGGAGTGAGGTAATTTTAATATAAAATAATAATCATAAGAGGTAATGGTATGTAACCACTATGAGCATTTTTTAAATAATGCATAATTTAGGAGTAAATCATATTTCTTGAAACTGCAAATTCAGAAGCTTTTTTGTGCCATTGGGATTTAAGATTGTTGACTGTTAAATGCAACAAAGTGGCAATATCCTACGTACTTTATGCAAGATCTACTCAAATTGGGGTAAATATAATTTTTCTTTATTCTGTAAAACCCTCATATTCTTGAATAAACCCTCACACTTTCTTTTTTCTCTATGCACAGACTTGACAGTTTGGAAGCAATGTGCTTTTTTAATTTATCAATATATGTAGGACTTTTAGTTTTTTGTTGAAAACAAATTGTGGTTGATTGGTAGTATCTTGTACAACTTAACAGAAACTATTTGCTCTGGCCGTTCCCGTTGCTCATTTGGTGGTGAACACTTGGTGGAAGGGGAGAGGGTAATTTTCTAAGGTTTTGAGAGGAAGCGTTTTGTGCTCATGGATAGTGTTTCTATTGTGTTGTCTGTGTCGCGTTATGAAAATTTTAAATGGGCGTTTGTTATTGGTATGTGACGGGCCAGTAATGCTGGCTTTACACTAGCAATAACGTTTCTGCAATATCTTTTAGCAATTTATTTCTGCTTCGTACGTTTATCTTAGCAAGCAGGGACAATTTATTTTCAGGAAGGTCTGAGCAAGATCTTTTCGGCAAGATATTACCGATCATTTTACATTAGGGCCTTTTTGTTGCCGTGTTTGGTGACGTCACGAGGAAAATTGTTTCGTGAACTTACAGTAAGTGTTAAAAGTATTGGAACACCTTGAAAATTTGAGAATGTGAATAAATTTTACCATAGAAAAAATTATATAAATGACCGATATTCAACGGAATTAAATACATTACGTACAGTAAAGTTGCTACAATAAAAAAACACTTAAAATGAAGTACGGGAAATTGAGAAAACAGAAATTTAAGCAAAAATCTCACAGAAAAAGGAAGCCAAATATTGGTACATAGAAACTCTCAAACACTCTTCATGGCTTTCCTGGAAGTCACCGGGGGTTGCAACCATCTGTGGATTGATCTTCATCTTGTCAGTCGCGACTCACCTCTTATACTTATAACCCTTAGCTGTAACGGTTTTTGTAGCAATTGCCTTTCTGGTATTCATCAGTAGGTGATTCAGAAGTGTACGGTAGTGAAGTACTTTTTCATCAAATGTCACTATGGGGGCGTAAAGAAACGGAAACAAGTGAAGAAGAGAGAAAAATAATAATTCGTTTGCGTAATGAATGCAGATCTTTGAGAGAAATCAGAAAGATTGTGCTAAGATCACACACTACAGTGTTTAATGTAATTGATAGGTACTGTGTTCGGAAAACGGTGACGAACAAATGCTGAAGTGGACAGCCACAGTTGCTGAATGAACGTGACACAATAATTTTTATGGTTCACTACTTCATTGCTGTGTGTTCACAGACCTAAAACAAAACACGTAATGGTATACTTAACCCAAGTCCCAAATTATTTTTACTGCAGTTTTTTTTAGTGAAATTCAAAAAAATCATAATTAAGTGCTAGTTATGTAATTTTATCGAAATTCAAATTATTAATTTGGGTAGGGATGCAGGACTGTCCTCATATGAGGACGCTGGGACTTGGTATGAAGTTTTCCGCAAATAATAAAAATAAGTCTCCATAACAAATGTTTATGCCCATTGGATTCGAATTTTAGTAACTACTATTTGAAATTTAAAACAAATAAAATAAAATAAACATCATAATTACATAAGTTATTGTAATGTATCAACAAGCAAATACGATTACACTAGAATATTTTCAAAAAAAAAACTTGATGGTAATAATTGAACAGACTTCTACTACTAACATTTTTGCGAAAATCTTCTTATCTTGCGATAATCTACAATTATAGTACTATAATCGTAAGATTATAGTACAAAAGTAATTTCAGAAAAATCTAGTTTACTTTCTGAAGTGGAATAGACCAAGACATTCCACACAGAGAGTAATATTGCATTTAGCAAAATATTTGCGAGGCTTGCTTATGCATGATGGCTGCTGATATTATGCATAAGCATTCCTCGTGATATGAGTCTTTTTCTGTCGAATCTTGCGTTTAGGCAGCACGCTTGCTGGAGAAGACAAAACTGATTCTTACTTGCAGATTCTTGGAAATTCTATAGTGCGACTTTTATAAAGCAGCCTCTCAAGGCCCGTCTTCACGATGAAAATTATCCCTGCATTTCGTGTCTTTCTCAGTCATGGCCGCTAGATGTTGCATGATCAAGCAGTGCTTGATACGGTCGCGATCATGCGACATCTAGCGGAACGACCGAGAAAACCGCGAAATGCCGCGATGTATTGCATCGTGGAAGATGGGCCTGGAGAGGCAGCTTTATAAAAATCGCGTCTTTCTCGGTCGTGTTGGTAGATGTCGCATGACCAAGCGGTGCATGTCCAAGCAGGTCGCAGCATCATGCATGCGACATCTAGCGGCACTATCATTCCTTGAAAAAAACCGACATGAAATGAAATTTCAACTCTTCACAAGTTTTTCACTTCAACGACAAAATTGTATAACAAAGTCCCAGCGACCTCATATGAGGGACGGCAGTAAAATATCACGTCTCAAAAATATTGAATCATATAACGGCACAATTTGATATTCTTCGTAAAGTATGAGCACAAACTAACACTATATAATGAGTTTAGAAACTCACCGAAATTTAGAAAAGTAGATATAATCATTTTTTTTATCGATACAAAGAATAAAATGCACTAAACTTTAGGAAGCTAAAAAAAACTACAAGAATATAAATCTAAGCGATAACAACGTTATATCCTGTTGAATGAACCTTTGCGGTGTTGCCAAACAATGTGATGGTGAACACAATTTATAATGTAATTAAATAATGAAAAAATTCACTGTCCTCAGATGAGGACGGCTGGTACTTAATAGGTTAATACCCTTGCGGACCTTTCTGATTCTTTATGCCCTAAGAACCTTTTGAATACTTTATGGCTCGCTCTAATACCAACACAACACATACAACATTTTTTATGAATTGGATTTTGTAAAGTTAAGATGCAAGCAAATACAATAAATAAATGGCATAATGCCTCTAAATAAGTAAAATAACTCGTTATAAACCGTATTTTGCTTAATAGATATGAAATTGCAATTTTGGAATGTTCTCGTGAATTTATAATTGCCATCGATCACGCACATTTAACTGTTCCGTATCACCTTTTTTTAGAGACATAATTACTGTATATTCTTCTTGAATAGTAGTAACCTAGTAATAAGAATATATATAAGGTAAGATATATATTTGGTGTTATGACATGGAATATGTCTAAATAACTTTTGGCAATAGAGACTAATAACCTAAAAGTACCTTTTCATCAGCGCAATTTACATGGTTTTTCACACTGGTAACTCTCAAATACACCATAAACAATTCCGTATATTTCTCGAGATTTTAATGGAAACCCGTCCGTAGTTTTGTTAGCTTTTGCGATAGTTTCCGCAGGAACTCCACAATATTCTTTCATTTTGTTCGAACAAATCAGTCCAATAACGTTTTATGCAATAGTTTGTGTATGCAATTACATATACAACCCTGTTTTGTTTATCTGACGTCATATTGACAAATGACCTATTACAATGCGTCTTTTCCACTTTAGGGCGCAAGAAATGTTATAAAATGTTTTCGAATTCTCGTTTTATTCAGCAACGAACTAGTAAACCATAAAGTTTTGTATGCACCACGGGCATTACTAGATATTTTTGCCCCTCAAAGCGACTTCCAAACCGAGGGGGTTGGAAGTCGCCTGAGGGGCAAAAACATCTACTTAACGCCCTTGATACATCAATAACTATTTTCGCGACATTAAAGTACTTATCCAAAACTAAGTGCTCCAACTTGCTTCTGGAACAGATATTTCTCCAAGTACAAGTTCAAATTAACTAATAAACAGTGAGTACCATGGACGTGTGGCGCGTAGGAAATTCTGCATCAATGACATTAACAGAAAAAAAACGCTTAGAATTTGCTAAAAAATATTGAAACAGTTCCCAATAAATGTAGAACCAATTTAATTGTTGCTGATGAAATTAAATTTAATATTTTTGGCGCAGATTGGAGATGTGTGGGTCAGAGGAAGAGAACCTCTAGCCCACAATGAAATACAGAGGTGGTTCTGTACTCGGCTGGGGGTGTAAGAGGGCATCTGATGTGGGGAATCTTCACTCTATTAAATGGTAACAATGGACCATGCAATGTACATCAATATTGTGGCAAAGTAAACTACACAAAAGTGCTGAAAAAATGGATCTCAAAGATTTCATTTTTCTGCAACACAATAATTCAAAGCACCGGGCTTAAAACACAAGAATGTGGATCCTCTCTAATACACCACAATATCTGGAAACGCCACCGCAATCTCTAGACATTAATCCGATTGTATATTTTGGGACATTTGGAAGAAAAAAATAGGAACGGACAGATTTTGGTATAAAAATGTTCTTAGCGCGCGCACTAGGAGAAACGGGACAAGTATCTTACCACTTATGAGGGCAAAGCTCGTAGAATTAACGGCCAAGACTTGTATAGACAATAACAATAAGTGTGACTGCGACTCGCCTCTTCTACCTTCTCGCCATTTTGGAAAGTGAGGTATAACATAACTTGCAGTGAGTGTCAAAAGTATGGAACACTTCGGAAAATTTCAGAAAATGAATAAATTACAGCTGTGAAATAAACACAAGTTAAAAAGTTAGGTCGTATTGAAAAACCGTGTAGCCTATATATTTTGTAATTTGTATCAGTAAAGAAAAGCATAACTTCCTGGAAAATTTAAAACGAAGTGTACAAACATTAGTACGCAAAATAGGAGCACACACACACACACACACACACACACACACACACACACACACACACACATATATACATACATATACACATACACCAATTACCAATATATGTTTTATTTTACAGTTGTAATTTATTCATTTTCCTGAAATTTCCGAAGCGTTTCAATTACTTTTGTCACTCGCTGTAAGTTAGATCATACTCAGTTCCAACATGGCGAGGAAGGTAAAGAGGCGAGTCGCGGTCACACTTATTGTTATTGCCTATCTTATGGTTATGTTCTAAAAAGAGGAGATTAAGAAACGCCGACGATTGGTGTGGATGCATAGACGAGATATTAAGAAGAAAGGAAAATGGGGCTTATGCAAATTTGGTACAGGAGTCCCAATATTTTACATAAAACATGTTTTCGTGGACTTCAATTCATGCGGGAGCAAAGTAACTTTCTTTTTGTAAAAACTGGAATAATTCAGTAAAAAGTTTAAATGTTACCTACTACTAATATATTATATATTAATCTTACATTTTGTTGGCATTAGATTAATATAAAATTAATTTTAACGTAATAAAAAGAATCGGGGGTGGGGGGCATTGTAGCTGAACAACATTTGAAACCATTGAACAATCAAGCGTACGGAGTTTAAAATATTATTACTACTTTTATTGTATTAAACATTATCCACACACCTATTTTACGAAAAACGCATATTACAATACAAATAATACGTCTATGTGTTACCTCATCCCTACTTCCTGCGCACAGCACCATTGGCTTCTTACAGCAATATATTACTCAGACTTCAATTCAATTCTAGTCCCAGTAACAGTCGGCAATATCTTTCTGAGGACGGAAACACACGAGTTTACATTACGACCGGAATATCTAGCTACAAATATTTCCAATATCAATACTTATTGCCATATACGCAATGTTACATTGGCAACTTTGCTTGCGAATAGTATTGCTCGACATTTTCTTGCAAGTGTAAAGTCAGCATAATATTAATGTAATTGGCCTTCGCAAAAAATGACTTGGTGAATTCTTTCCTGAAACGAATAAAAGATATCAGTGTCCATCGTCTTCGGTGGTTTTCCTTCGAAAATATTTTTGCAAAAAATGTACAGACGCGAAGGCCCGAACCCTGTCCTCACTCGGAAATGCCTAGCGGAGCGAAAACATTACCGTGAAAGTAAGTTTGGCATACACCTAAAAATGCAGGTGTGCGTGCGTGTGTAACGAGTGAAGTATTATACGCGCTTCGCGAGTTGCCAGAGGAATGGGGAGTTTGGTAATTTTCATAAAAGGAATCTTGTATCAGATTTGTAGTACATTTTTTGATTCAAAATAATTTCTATTGCACGGGTGCGAACATTTCTGGTTATCAGATTTTGTCTACAATGCTCGTTCTTATAATTTATTTTTAACTGAACTATACAGCGATTTTTGTAGGAAGAGCTCTCAAGATAACTCAAATCCCATCTTCGCGATGGAATATGTCACGGCATTTCGTATCATTCACAGTCGTTCCGCTAGATTTCGCACGATCGCGACCGTATGAAGCAGTGCTTGCGACCATGCGACTTCTACCGGCAAGACCGAGAAAAGTCGCGAAATGCCGTGACATATTCCATCGCGAAGATGGGATTTGAGTTATCTTCAGAGCTCTTCCTACAAAAATCGCAGTATAACGTTGGCAAAAGAGTGAGGGGAGGTAGTATTCCGGGGCTCAAGAAAACGTGCCCAGTGCAAGCTGATGTGTAAGTATTCCACGCGTGGAGCATTGAAACGGAAGCTATATCGCATGTTTAATTAGAAGGGGTGGGAAGTCTGACAATTGTGGTTTTTCCAGGACCCAATATATTCCTCCTCAGTTGGTTCAAAACTTTGGGCGCTTCTTTTACACTCTTATTCCGCTACAACCGCCCGTGAAATTATATGGTATTTTACACAGCATATAACGGAGCATGCCCAACACGGAAACGGAACTGTTTTTGATGTCCTATTGGGGGGGGGTCTTTATAAACGGAATTCCTGTGAATTTAATGCCATTGGTAGAGACGCTAGATACTCTTAAACCGTAGGGCGACGGTCAGAGTGGATCCGTATTCGGCGGAATTCGCGCCGTCGGCCGAATTCGCGTTCGGCCGGACACGGCTGAATATTTCAAACCCTCACTAGAGTGCACGCACGGTCCACAAAAGGGATGCAAGGGTATCAGAAAATCAGTACTCTGGGCTGTGATGCATTGTGCGTTGAAGAGTCAGCAAGCAGTCCGATTGCAGCCATTAGGCAGTGAGATGGTGTGTATTTTTACAAGTTTCACCGCTAGTTTAACGGTGCGAAAACCATTGAACATTAGATGAAAAAGTGAAACTTATGGAAGCAAGGGAAACTCATAAACTGTCAACGGAGAATGATTAATATTCATTAATTGATGTTTTCTTCTGTAAATACGTTACATGTAAATCTATTTTAATAATCTTAATAAATACATGTAATTTTTACTTTACTATAATTCTCTTCTTTACTTACATTAATTTACTAGTTTCAAACGGAATTATCAGTATCACAAGGGTCGTAAAATGGACAACCCTTCATAAACCGTAAAACCTCGCTAAACCGGATGTTTTTTTGTCACGATTCAGTCTTCGATTCTACTGTACAAGAGAAAGCGCAGTTTTTTAAACAAAAACCTCTTTTGTGGGCCTCTGATGCCAAAAAAGTGAATTTTTCTTACTCTAATATCTAGTAAATTACTTTCTCAAATATGCAGTGACCGCATTTTGCTGAGCCTTGATACCGAGTAAGTTGTTTTCGGCAAAATGTGTTAACCTGTCTATGAACAACACTAGCACCAAAATCAGACACAGGATTCTCACCAAAATTGATATTTCCTGGATCAATCTGGCTGATGGTTGAGGTCCTTTGAATTTGAAAGAGACATTTTAATTTTTGGCCATATTTCCGTGAAGCCCCTACGACATTTTCTCAAAATGATTCCAAACTTTTTCTCACGTCTCGAAGTCATATTTTCTTACTACCGATGTTCCTATCCGCAAAGCTTCAATCATAGCGCTATAAACTTTAGAGGATATTAAGCTACATAAGGTAGAGCTTCAAATGCAAAAAACAAACCAGAGATGAAAAGAAAATGCATACGTAAGTATAAAAGTGTACTAAGCGGCGCCTGCTTAAACTCTAGGCTAGAGGACTTAATAATGAAAAGGAATCTAGAAATGCCCAATTATTACTACACATGGTTATCGACCTAACATTAGAAAGAGAATATAGAAGTGATCAACAGGGAAAAACAAAGAAGTTTTGAAGACACACAGTTTATTTACACCTCCAAATGGGCACCATGCTACCGCGGGTTAACATTTTTTGATGATCTCTTATAACCACAATATTGAAGATTGATATTTTCTTGAGAATGAAGTAATGTTCTTTAAAATTAACCTTTAAAAAGTTTGCATCTTTTGTCCAAAATATGAATAGTTTTAACTTGATTTTGAATGAAATTGTGATAAAAAAGATACGTACGGAAGATTTTCATAGAATTGTGACATTTTTCCCTCGTAATTTTTATTTTCGTGTTTACTATATACTTACTCAGTAGAGAGAAAGAATTAGTAGTAATGTAATGCTGCAATGAAAAGTGGGAATTTTTGACAGAAAAACTCATATTGTCGTTCCCTGATATCAAAAAGGTTGATAAATCTTGCTTCTCTTGCTTGTATGTAGTAAATTACTTCTTCTAATACGTTATGTAGTCAAAATCCACGTTTTGAGAGTCCTTGAAAATTCGTCTGTCCGTCTTTGAATAACACACGGGGGACTCTTGCGTATGGTATGACTTCAGCCAGTGAGCTTGTTCAGGAACAGTTTGCGTCTCAATATTAGCGGGAATTTTAAATGCAGCCAGATACCAAAATTATCACCTTGTTACAAATCATTGAAACAGATATACGAAACATTTCTTTTAAATATTGGATCTTTTACATCTTCATCGTGTTATGTTTGGTTGGTTGCCGTTGAAAATTGTCACTTTATACCACTTTCAAAATGTTTCTGGACACATCGCTCTCCATGCTACATGTGGTTCGTGATGGAAACTGGTGTTGCGCAGAATGAGCAAAAATCTGTGCGCCGTAGTAACTCACCCATGTTTTTCCACCATGGATAACACTGGCAACAAAACGATTTTCTCCGATCTACTGCGATCGATCTGGCTGAACTCGAGGCCCTGCTAATTTGAAATGGATAATTTGAGTTTTGAAGGTACTGGTAGGGTACTGTGAAGTGTCAAAATTTTCTAAAAAATTGCTCAAAAAATTTTTGAACATGTTTTTTCGGATAGAGCAAAGTACTCTTATAAAAATGACACAGAGACAGGCTCCCTGATAATAGTAATAATAATGATGATGATGATGATGATAATAATAAATAAAATATACCACATTAAAATTAATTTTAAATGATTGAATTAAATTAATGATTTAAATAATTTATATAATGGAATTTACAATTATTTTAGTATTACTTTTATGAAACATTTACGTAACATTTATGAATTACTCCAGGAGCATATCTGGAAGCACCTTAGATGTAGTTACAATTGTACTACAGTAACAATACTACTATACACCTTGTATAGTAGTATTTAACAAACTTTCTTTATTCTCTAGAATTATCATTAAAATTTCAAAAAATAAGTAGAAAAAAATCATGCTATGCAAGATTGAACAACTGGGAGATTTAAATCTCCTGCACAAATATGCGACAGAAATTAAATGTTCCATTCATAAATAAAAATATATAATTATGACTGGTCATGGCTGGCCCTAGTCCATAAATCTCATAATATTAAAAATAAAGGTTGTTATACTTCGGTTTTTCTTTCTTGGCATGTGGGGGGTGTTATCAAAATGGAATATCTCATGGTATTTCGCATCTATCTCTCGGTTGTGCCGCTAGAAGTTGCATTATCGCCAGCACTTTTTGATACAGTTGCGATCATATGCCTTCTAGTGGCACAACCGAGAACAATGTGAAATACCATGAAATATTTTATTTTGATGACGCACCCCCACACGCCAAGAAAGAAAAATCGAAGTACAGTTATCTACTCATTTCCAATAGTCAAGTGAAAAGTAAATCTTTCATCTACCCTCAACAATTTTTGAAGGAATATTTCAGTATTTAAGGAACTTTAATTTAAAACTAATATATTTAATGAAAGAAACCTATTACAGTAAAACTTGCTCATTGTGGAACGTGCATAATGCAAAAATTTATCTAATGTGAACATAAATTATGGTCCTGCCAAATATAAGTTCTGCTGTATTACATTGTGTAATACGAAATTTTGTCTAATACGGAAAAAAGACTGGTCCCTTGAGGTTCTGCATTGAGCAAGTTTTATTGTATAATGAACTCTTGAGAGAAGTATTAAAATTTAATGGTGTATAGTAGTTTGACATCTCTTTCAGACCAATCAGTTCTTTGTTCTGATGATTTTACAAATTGCCATTTTTGTTACTTTCTTCACTTGCAGACTTGGAAAATCGTAATCAATGTTAAGATTTTACATACTACATAAAGTGACCCCAACATTTCTTTCACAGGGTTACACCAGATGAACTAAAAAAATTCTTTACTAAAGAAACAAAATCTGAGGAAGCAGAAGTATTGGATGTAAGCATGCCATGGAAAGTAGTGAAAAAATCTAAGAAACTGGGAATTGCATTTGTGGACTTTGCTAATAACGAGCTTATGAGGTATTTTCTTTTTTGTTATTCTAATCTACCTTTCTATTGCATTGTTCTTCAGGTAATGCATAGTTGTGATATGACTTTGATACTTTCTGTTAAACTCTGACTGTATATAGAGAGTAGATTTTTAAATATCATAATACCAATGGGATATTCAGTTTTGTAGGCCCTTTGGCTCCAGTGAATAAGCCGATAAACCAGTGAAAACAGAAGTTTTCAGTGGTTAGTGAGAGAGAAAAGCGAAATGCTAGAAAATTCAAATAATCACAAGAAGCCAAATATTTTAACTAATCTTCTAGGGTTGATAATTGGACAACTCAACTTTTCCTGTTAATGATTGGGAAATTTTTGTAATGTTCATAGATGTATAATGTGCCAGTTACTCAACAACCAGAAGGATTTTAACTCGTGATTATTCACAAATATATCTAATGATTGATGAATCAGTAATTTGTTACCTGTCTCCTTCTCACCAAAATGTTAACTTGCAAATAATAGGTGTCCTGATTAATTTACTAAAAACATTATATAAGTAATGTGATTTTTCATAATTGCTAGTAAGTGATATGTAGATTGATTTATAAATATGGTTTAGCAGAAATATATAATCTTTGAGAGCAAATTACTGGAGAATATATTCCATTAGGACTTCAGGTGAAAAAAAGAATTACCATAGACACTTAGTGTAAAGCTCCCACTATCTGAGAACTAGTAGAATTGTAATCTTAAAAAATATTAAAACACTAGGAAACAAACAATAATGATTCCATTTAATGAATGATTGAAACCAAATGAAGTGTACATAAGGATACTATATATCCACAAAGATAAATACAAGTTTGTAGCAAGTCATTATCCAATTTATGCTGACATGAAAGATAGGTACTCGTCATAGAGGTGAATTAATGCGTATCATTTGGATCAATAGAGGTATTCATATTTATTTTTCTGTTATATTTCAGATGGCTTGGACCTTGAATAATGCTCCACTTCATGGTCAGAATATTATAGTCTTACCTGCCACCGATACACATCAGGGTCTGTTGCTTATGGATGCTGCAGAGGGGAAGCTAAAGAAGGGGAAGGGGAAGGAAAGACAAAGACTGCGTATGTCCCTGTATACAAGAAGAGTGATCATGTTGCTTACATTAAAAATCTTCCTCATGGGTAAGTCTTGAAAAAAGTGCATCACTGATAAGATTTGCCTACCATAAGGCAACATACCATTCATATAGCATCTGCTAAGTGTGAATAGGCATTTTTTATTATTTTATTAAGTGTGTTTTAATTAATCTTAACAATATGTGCTGCTTGTTCATAATTAGTGAATATTAAAGGTAAGAAATCAATAAGAAAGATTGTGATGCTTGTAAGTAATTTGTTCTGAGTTTTTGCCAGCAATGCTCAGCATTACATCACCTTGCCTGACATGGTGCTGTATATAACGGTCATCACAGAATTACAATTTAAAAAATACCCCCAAATGTTTTAAACTACCTCTGTATGGATTGTTTGGGATCGAGAAAAACTTGAGATACACCAAAGGGTAATAGCCGAATAAGGGGGTGAAAAGTGCCCCCAAACCAAATCAACAATCGCGATACTCATATGAAAGAGAACAAAAAATGTAGATTCCCAAAAAATCAGCCTCCTAGGGCAATCTGTTGCAAAGATGCAATGAGAAATGTGTTTTTCTCTCTCTCTTTTCCTCGGCTTCTATTCCGTGTATCAGGCTGAAAAAAATTGCAGAGACGAAGAAAAATAGCCAAATTTGAAGGTATTTTGTCAACCAATTTTGGCACCAAATTCAAATAGAAAAAATTAATGTGGGTATTTGAGTAATTCCAAAAGAAATTAGCTGAAAATAGTATGACCCCTACTGATCGTCTACAATTTTTTTGATGTGTTCAATGTGATTTCAAAAAGATAGAAGCATCATATGTAATGCATGTTTGACCTTGTTTTATTTATACAAAAATTACTAAATTCCTCAATGTTTTGGACGATTTTCAAAAAAAAAATCTCAAATGAAAATCCATTCTAGTATTAAAAAATATTTCTCCTAGTAGTAAATAGTTCAAAGAAAAAGTGTTTTGTATGCACCTCATGTCATTTGCATTTTATACCAATGTTTTTACTCCCAAATTCAAAAGTGCAGTTTTTTTGTCAAACCCGAATTCCCAAAACACACGATTTTCAAGTTAGTTTGACCCAAAATATACAAAAAAAGATTTGGCGTGTGAAACTGGAAATTTCAGAAGTTAAGGTGTTTAAAGTCGAAATTGTTATTTTTCAAAAATTGATTTTTTAATATTGTACATATTTTTCACGAAGCATAAAAATTTTAATTCTGGATCAAAATGTATTGATTATTAGTTGATGTAACACTTTTGCTAATCATGTTTCATAAGTAACACTATCTGAAACTCCTTCTGGAAGTTTAGGAATCCGTGAATTGTTATAAAAAAATTTTTTTGTTAACATTTTTATATAGAAAAATTATTATAATCAATTTATTATGCTATTTATGAACTGAAAAGCATCTACAAGTCAATTTTAATTTTTAATCAATTATTACAGCTAAGTTCATATCAGAAGCATAGAATAAAACAAATGCCATAAAATGATTATTTTCTTAATTTAAACACGAGAAAACGTTTTTGTTTTGTTTTTTTTTTGCTGTAAGTACTTCCCATGTGGATATTTTAACCTCATATTTTGAAAATAATATTTTCTACATCTAAACATGTGGGAAAAATCTTAGTCGAATTGCAAACTAAGGCTGGAAAACCCCTTATCCGGCTAGAGCCTTTATACTGCTCTCTTAATGATTTGTGCAGAAAAATGGTGGAATGATTAATTGCCATATGTGACTTGGAGTACTAAAGGGGTACATTTTGGGCCTCACAGCAGGAAAAATTTATTTCCGGAAAAAATAATTGGTGTATTTTTTTCTGCTGAGAGCACTTTTAATACATTAGGGAAAAACATTCAGCTAGAAAAAACTGTCAAACAGATAGTAACATTAACTGAAATAAATGACAAACATGTTCTGGGGTACAAAATGTACCCCCCTTTAGGCCTCCTAGGGTTAAATACCAAAATTACACTTATAAGTAGGGCTCGGATAATTATGTACTAAAAATTGGAAAATATGTACATATATATGTATTATAATATACAGAATATGTACTCAAAAGTATGAAATATGTAACATTAAATATAATTATATCAATTATTTTGTATTAAAGTACCTTTATCTTAGTATATACAGTGTACTTAATAAAAGACCAGAATTAAACATTATAGTTCTCATAATTCTATTATTTACAAGATCTCCGTATCAATAAGAAACAAATATCGTCTCCAAAATTGTTTCAGTATTATTCTTCCTTTTGCGACTCTCATATGCAACCAATCTTTATAAATAAGGTGTCTAATGAAAGAGAATTTCAAGGAGACGTGACAAATTGCATTTTGAGTTTCAAATATGAAGGATTTGTATAAAAAACGCTCCTAAATATTTATGTCAAATACATTCTATTCTTCTCCGTGTTTTCTGGATCCAGTGTAACGGAATTGTCCCCTCGTAGCAGTACACAAATAGCACAAATTGTTTCGAATCCTGGTTTTTCTCCAGAAAAGAAGCCCTCTTTTTCTTCACTAGATCCCCCTATTGACCCTCGAATAATAAATGAACAATTTTGAAGAAGCAACTGCTGATTGGGTAATTTCAAAGCTACCAAAAAGTTTCAGGGAAGATGTTTCCTAAAATTTAATTATTGTGCTTATTGAAAAATGGGGCAATATATTGTTCAGCTTTTGAGTATCAAACAATTGCTTGCCTGTAGATGCTGCAGCATCAGAATCAAATTGATGTATAACTTGTTTTACAAAATCAAATTTTGAGCATTGTAGCTTAGTGTCGATCTCATTGCCCCATCTCGTTATCCTTTCTTGTATTAGAAATCAATGCGTCAACTTTATCAAACTGAGATCTAATCAGTTATGCAAACACAACGCATGCACAAAATAGGTTAGAAGTAGTAATTTGGAACAATACCTGCAGGGCTTGTGCTGCCTTGCACATGTACGGCTCTGCACTAGTACCAGAAGGAAGAATTTATGTTTTAACTTCAATAGGCTACAAAAATCCCGTTGTATCGTTTAAACAGTTTTGTAATAGTTTGATGTTGCATTTGGGTAACGCTTCACAAGTTAACAAAATAAGACTTACACTTTTAACGTTCATTAAACCTATCACAACCTTGCCAATATGTTTCCTTGCATATCAGTTTCACAGCGAGATTTTATTTCATATTTTCGGTCCAAAGAAATAATTACGAACAACGGTAGAGGGTCGCATGTAAAAATCAGGGAAGAAAAATGTCGACGGCCCTTCTTGAGCTGGTGCGTGTAGTTTCTGGTGAAGGGTATTAAGGTCAAGGGAGGCCGCTAAATGGTGTGAAGTGGGTGTTTGATATCGCCTGCTTAACATATCATTTTCACCAATCAATCTTCCTTTCTGTTCTCTGCGATCGCGCTGAAAACTAACAGAACAGAAGCTATGGATTCCATCGTCGCCTTCCCTTTTACTAGCAATACCGTGGGCTTTTATGGGTATACTCATTTCAGCGCGTAATAATAGCGGCATTTCAGAGAGAAGGCTACAGAAAATGTTTGACAATGCTGAATTGTTAGTTTGGATGATTCCTTATCAAAACATGTAGGAAAAATAATTTTTTTTTTAATGTAGGATAATGGAAAAATTCAGTAATAGGTAAAATATGTTCTTTTATGTCAAATAAGTAAAATATATATAATTTCGGGTAAAATATGTAAATATATGTACTAACAACTCAACGTTTTTGGCCTCTAACCGATGTGAAACGTGAATATATCTTTGATTCGACTTGATAGAGTTACCTTAGGAAAATATGTTATTACATCATTATCCGGGCCCTACTTACAAGGCATCAAATCTGCTTTGATGGTAAAGTGTTTAACATGCCAGGCTAATGATCCCAAATTCGCGGGTTCAAACCCGGTCAAAGTAGGAGGATTTTGAGGTGCCAAAAATCGACGACATGCATGCGGACGCTTGTCGGCATGTAGAGCAGATCCCAGGAAAGACACTTAGCCGTTCCTGGCAAAACTAAATCCTCTAGCAATTTAGCTCCAATCATAGTTACGATTTGAAGTACTAGATAAATATTGCGGAAATTGTATCTAGGCCTGCACTATCTGGTATTCAAATCAGACGTAAAAATTGGCGCCCTTGCGCCCTTAGGGAAAGCAATGGCAAACTACCCTAGGTACACTTGCCCAAGACCAGTCTCACAAGAAAGCGCTAGGGGCTTCTAGACTGCCAACTAGTCCATGGCTGTTAAACAAAGAGAGAGGTCATCGAAATAGAAACATAAACTTTTTAATATTGTATCATTTATTTCAATTACAGCTTCGTTTATTTTTTATTCGTCACCGTTTAAAATTGTCACTTTATGCCACTTTCAAAATATTTCTCAACACTTCTCGTTTCTCGCAACACAACGGCCAACTTCTGGTCTGACTTTTCAAACGAAGTCCGTGTTGTAGTCACATGGTTCGTGACGCGAACTGGTGCTACGCCACGGCCCACGAAATATCTCATTAGTCACGGTGCTATGCAGAACGAGCAAAAATCATTGCACCGGAGGAGCCCACCTATCTCTTACAATCATGAAAAGTATAACCATGGAATGCTCCTTTATCGGGAGTGAAACTGTTATTTTGAACGTGCGAAAGGAAGTCGCACCCTAAGATTCTGCTCACACATAGCTGCCTTCATTTTTACTTTCCCGTATACTGTACGGAGTAATATACGTAGTAGGGAAAGTTATGTAATGTTGCGGAAAATAGATTTCGAGATTTCAACGGAAATACACGTTTTTGGTGTCCCTTCATACGGATTATATATTTTTTTAACGTCCGTCCACCCACCCACACGCCCGCCCTCCCGACCGACCGCTTAAACCATACGTAGTTTTTTTTTTTTTTCCAAAATGGATAATCCCTAGTCGATCTGGCTCGACTCGAGGCGCTGCGATTTTGAACTTAGGGCTTTGAAAATCTGACATTTTCATAGCCTCCCCCCCCGACATTTTCAAAACTTTTCTCAAACTGCTCCATTTCTTGTAAGAATAGAGTAAAATATACTTATAATGGTGGCATATTTCCCTATTTTCACGGTTGACTGAATTTTGGAAAATAACAAAATTTTGATTTTTTTCGGCGTCATCCTACGACTACAAATTGAAGATACAGATTTTTCCTTCAAATGAAATTTGTTCATTGTGAGTTCTTTCAATAAGGTTGTGTACATTTTTTTGAAAATTTTAGTCGTTTTCGCACAATATTTTTGTGCAATATGTGCAATTTAAAAAAATTACGAAAACAAGATTTTCTTCAAAAACTGCTCCAATTTTTTTCTTTACATTTTTGTTAAGGATAGTGCTAAATATACTGTATGAGATGATTTGTTCACATTATATTTATGGGTACATGTGCTTTAAATCAGGGACCAAAAAGGTATTGAATACCGTAAAATACCGGTATCTTTTCATACCGGTATAAAATACCTTTATTCTTTTACACCGGTAAAATACCTTTATAGGATGTCTATACCGGTATGGGCGTGCATAAAGGTTATACCGGTATTTTCAATGGAAAAAGTGTCGCGTTCGCGCTCCCACGCGCGTTCACGCCCTAACGCGCGCGTTCGCACCCCACACGCGCGTTCGCGCCCCTCACGCGCGCGTTCGCTCCCCCCACGCGCGTCGCTCCCCACCCACGCGCGTCGCTCCCCCACACACCGCGCGCGTTCGCTCCCCACGCGCGCGCGTTCGCTCCCCACTCGCGCGCGTTCGCTCCCCACGCGCGCGCGTTCGCGCTCCCCACACGCGTTCGCGCCCCGACACGCGCGCGCGACCCCACACGCGCGTTCGCGCCCTTACACGCGCGCGCGACCCCACACACGCGTTCGCGCCCTTACACCCGCGCGACCCCACACGCGCGTTCACGCACTAACGCGCGCGTTGGCGCCCCCACGCGCGCGTTGGCGTCCCTCTAAAAATACCGGTATTTGACGTCTTATACCGTATTTTTAAGGTATTTTGAATAAAGGTATAATAGAGGTAAAGGTATTTCTATATCGGTATAAATACCTTTACCGCTATTATTTCGGTATTCGTCCCGCTTGAAATATGACGTAACGTTCTCGAAAACTTAACGGTTTTCTGTGAAAACTGTAATGCGATTTTTTAACTCTGCCTCTCAAGTCCTGTCCTAACAATGGAATATGTCACGGTATTTCACGTCTTCCTCAGTCATGCCGCTAGATATAGCATGATCGCGACATCTAGCGGCAGGACCATGGGGGCTCGAGATGCAGAAAAATCGCACTATAATTGAAATTGAAAACTGTCCACTGTGACGTCGTCATGAGGTGAGGAAGAACACAGATACGGAGTTTACTGTACATATTTATTTACAATAGTTTATTACACTATGTACACTCCTAAGGACCGCTGCTCTCCACAGCACTCCGACTCCTGAGACGAGCCGCCTCAGTATTTACCAAGAGAACCCCAGCTCGCTACACTAGCGCGCCCCTGGTCTCTTGTCCCGTGGCGAAAAGCCACGCCTCGCAAGACGCTGCTCGCGATCACCTCCGCACATCGCTAAAACGTTTAAACTCGACTGCCCAGGAAGCTTATTCCACCCGCCTCCCTTGCGAGGCATAACGTGACCGACCTCCCAAGCACAAAGCGTCATTTCCGCTCGAGATTTGGGCTGGCTGCAGATGGAGGCTGGCGTCCACCTGCGAACGATTTCTGTCGTCACACATCACTTGTGCGAACGGACAGCGCCTTCTCAGACACGCCCCCAGCGGAGAGACCCCAGGGGTCCATCCGGCCGTGCGCGGCATGAGAGGACCACCCCTCCCCCTTGCACGACTTGTGCGGTCGGTCGCGCCCAGTGCTATGACGCTACGATCTCTCCATACTTGGGGCGAAATTTTTTTTCGCAGACTTTATTAGTCACAGAGAAAAAATTTCCCAGATTGTACGCCGACCGCTCATTAATCCCTGGTCTCGTGATCCTAACTTTACAGAGTTAGCTATTTATCACCTATGATGCCGTTTCACGAAGCTATGATTTTTCTATAAATAAGATATTCTTCTCAAATTTTGATTACATGAATATTCTACTCCTTTTAAACTATGCTTTACCTAGTACCATTTCACATATGTCAATATACGTTTATATACACAGTTTATGTACGTTTATATACACTCATATCAGTGTCTCACATTTTAATGACTTTTCCCCCGAAATACAACAACAAATCCATAAATCTGAATTTAACCCAGGTGTCCTCCAAAATATTACAATTTTATCGTATGATCATAACCTTGGGCCTTATGTTAACAATACCACAAAACTTTGTTCTAGAAGAAAAACACATTACATTCAATAACACTCTTAAACTAAAGTATTTACAATTTTATACAATTGCACCGTTTTTTTTACATTTAGGCTCCACTGTCGTGGTGTCCCCTTGCACTTGCGTAGACCACTCCAGGCTAGTACATGCGACTCAGTGCATCCACATTGACATGCTCTGTCCTTTTTTTTGTGAACGATGGTGATGTATTGTTGCAGTAACAGTGACCAGCGCATTAATATAGGATTATTCCCTGTAGAATTTCTTAGCCATACCAGCGGATTATGGTCTGTCTCAATTTTATGGCGACCTACCCATCCAAATAATATTTGAGCTTTTGGAGACCCCATATTATCCTAAACATTCTTTTTCCGATGTACAAAATTTGGATTCCGCTGGTGTAGCTTCCTACTTTTATACAATACCGGATGTTCATCTCCTACATCGTCTTTGTTGTGCTAAAATTATTCCTAATTACTTTAGGATTTTTGTTTGTCTAGGCGACATTCTATACTGTGAGCTCCTAACTGTTTGCGTATGATCAGTGAATTCTACATTCATTGTTACGACGTCAGTTACTCCTGTTTTTTTCCGAAAAAATGTCTTTGAATTTGAAATTTACCTCTTTCAACGCCGCCCGAAATTCCGGCTCCACCTTAGTGCCTTCACGAAATGATTCAATGTCAAAATCACTTGAGTCTAATTTCAACGCGTACCGGTCTAGCTCGTCTTCTTCCTCCGTCGTTCCTTCTGACGCGACACCAAAGATTTCGTCGCCTTCCTGCTGCGCGGTTGCGAAAGCCCGTTTGTCGCTTTTTAATAGACTTACTTTGCCTGCGTCTAACTCTGCTGCATGGCTTTCCTCGACTTCTTCGCCCGCCAACGCTTCTTCCGCTGCAATCCGTGACGTTATCGGACGCCGGCGGCCGCTCTTCACACTCTCGGCGTTCTGGAGCCTCCGCACGCGTCTTTTCGCGACTCTGCGACCTGGTCAGTACCGCGCATGCTAGATGTGGTTCAACGAACCCCCCTTGAACCTCATTCATCAAGGTGGCCGTACGGTTACTTATAAATAGTAATCGAGCTGGCAATTCCTATTCGCTACGGCCGCCTTTGTAACGAACCGGCCGAAGGGTCCTTCTAACGTGACGCGCGCCACCGGCAGATTCCTTGATTCTGAATCGAGTGGTTGCATCACCCAAACGGATTCCCCGGTCATCTGGTCATCCGTTCATATTACCACTTACGAGATCATAAGTGGAGCCAGAATCACGAAGTCTATTAACAGAAACATTATTTACTTTTCCGACGCATGTGAAAGGATTTAACAATGATTGACTTTGCATTTGGGCCACGTAATTTTATCTTTCCACGCCTTTACGTTCCGGGCATTGCCTACGAAAATGACCTGCTTCCCCACACTTAAAACAGTTGGCCGCCTTAGGCCTTTCAAATTCGGCCGTGTGGTTAACGTTCGATTCCGGCTGTTTTGAGGCTCGAGGCCGCCTTCCGTCGCCTGGTCCACCCGTTTTACCTGCGTGTTCTCGTTGCTAGTAAACTTCGTAAAACTACGTTTCCAGCCTGCTCGGTTCTCATAGCTATCGAGTTTCTTGGCTAGCTCGAGAGACGACGCAAGATCTCCCCACTCATCGATAAAGTGGTCACGCATTTCCGCCGGTACCCTCCGCTTTAATTGGTCCGTACCCATTAAATCTAAGAGCTCGTGGATTCAGTAATCTTAAGCCCCGCTACCCATTCCTTGCAATAGTTACTTAAATTCTCGCGCGTATACATTCCACGTGTTCCCGCACGCTTTGGTGCGACGTGAATAATTGTCGGAATCTTTCGGCGTTAAATTTAAACATTTCTAACAGCCGCGTTTTTGCTTCCTCGTATTTTAACACCACACGTTCCCGAATCGAGCATCAACCACGTATTTACTTGATTAGCAATAATGCCATAAGATTTGTCACCCATTCAGATTCAGGTATTCCCAATGGTCCTACCTGTGCTTCGAACACACTAAGGAACATTGTAATATCATCATTTTCGCCCTTAAACCGATCCATACGTTCTTTGATTTGAACATTTGCCTTCGTTGCGATACTGGTACTACCTACCGTTCCCGTCCCGGGGTTGCCGTCGTGATACGCAAC
>JAHLJT010008446.1:212082944-212145499 GCA_031308135.1 Acheta domesticus
TGAAGTAGTTCATCAGCAAATTTTCTTCAGCTCCGTAATCTCCACCCTGCTCTGAATTACTATATTTATTAGTTTATTTATTTGTCAAAAAACAGTAAAAACTGTATATGACGTGTGGGGAAAGAAATTTATCTGCGCACATTTTCTTGAGGGCCAGAATGAAAAAAAAACCGAAAAAAAACGAAAAAATTATTTAGAAAATATTATTTTAGAAAATAAAGATATTTGAAAAAGTTTTTTCCCGAGTTGTAGAAAATCAATTTTCAACTGTAATGAACTACAAGCAAAAAGGAGTGCTCAACAAAAACGTGCGCACAGTGAAGCTACATTTACGTCCAGAAGCAAAACAAGGGCCCATCTCAGCATTTGCTCATGGATCAGGGAAACTGGACAAAAACCTGATCGAGATGGGGGTCATTGACCCGGAAGCTGAAGTACATTACTTGTTACAGGCGTATTAAATATTTTTTTAAATGTTACAATGCAAACATAAAACTAATTCATTATATGTCTTTGTTTTGTTACATAAACATTATTTTTCTTTTTCACGATCAGTATAGTCTCTAATTGTATAGAAACAGTTTTGCAGCAGAAAAGATTTTACTTTTAACTTAAATTTGTGTACCGACTTTAATTGTTTTATGTCATCTGGCAATGCGTTGTAAAGTAACGTCACATGTATTGTAAGTTGATTTCTTGTACTGAGCTGTTGATACTGACACTTGATGCACGTGATTTCTACGGCGTGTGTTGTAATATAAATATCAATATTGCATGAAAATATGTTCCCTCCGTTAAGTAGGTCTTTTTGACAAATATTACAGATTCGTAAATAAATAGACAAGGCAATGGTAGGATTCCCAGCTCAATGAAAAGAGGCTTGCAGGAATCACGTGGAAGGCATTTTTCATTATTCGAATAATTTTCTTTTGCAATCTGAAGGTCTGAATACTACAGGATGAGCTTCCCCAGAATATTATGCCATATCTCAGGCGGGAATGCACATTTGCAAAATGAAAGCAACGAGCTGCATGAAGGCTGACGAAGAATTTGAAAGAATTCTGAATGCTAGCATAATGTACTTAATTTAGTGTTTAATTCTGTTATATGTACATTTCCATTTGAGGTTTGATTGAATTGAAAGACCTAAAAATTTTGTTGCCTCAACATCAGCTAATTGCATATGTCATTTTCAATGGAACATGCGATTTCCGATTTGAGATGCAAAAATGCATTGAAACAGTTTTTATTTTTTCGTTAACAATTTAATTTGTTATTATTAAACAATTTGAAACTTCTGAAATTGTACTATTTACTGCTTCTTTTTGCAAAGAACATTCGTGTCATCAGCAAACAGAACTGTTCTTCCATTTTTAATAGACGAGGGCATATCGTTTACATATAACAGAAAGAGAACAGGACCTAAGATCGAACCTTGCGGGACCCCGTGCGCAATTGGCAAAGAATTGGAAAATACGTATGTAATGTCCTTTCCTGCCAGTATGGTATTTCTACTCTTTGAGTCCGATGTTTAAGGTAAGAAGTTATCCAATCTAGGGCAATACCACGAATTCCACACGAAGGTAATTGAGAGCAAGATCTTATGGTCAAACGTCAAAAGCTTTCGAGAGATCTAAGAATATTCCAATGGGTACTTCATTTTGGTCTATTGATGAAGCAATATCTTTGAGAAAAGAAAAAATGGCAGTTTCCGTAGATTTTGATTTTCTAAAACCGTGTTGTGAGTCTGAAAACGCTCTGTTTTGCCTGAGAAAGTTTCCATTCGTAAGTAGAAAAGCCTTTCTAATATTTTGAGAAAACTGACAAAAGAGAAATTGGTCGGTAATTTTGAATATCATTTTTGTTCCCTTTTTTAAAAAGTGGGTTAATTTTTGCTGTTTTGAAAATATCTGGAAATATTCCTGTACATAAAGAAGCATTGAAAATGTGAGTTAACGGATGTATAAAGGCAGGTGCACAAGTTTTTAATAAACAATCCGGAAATTCATCTAAACCAGATGAATATTTATTTTTTAGTTACTGACTATTCTGAGGATTCGTTGGGAGAATTTCGGAATAAACATCGTATCGGAAATTTTTTGGAAGTGTAAAATGTTGAATTTTGTGATTTTAGTCCCTTCGTGAGATCAGACGCAATTCTGGAAAAGTGTTTGTTGAAGAGATTGGCAACTTTTTTCCGGATTACTCGTTTCTCTTTCATTATCCTTTAAAATAACATTCTCTACAAGGTATCGAGATGATGTGGTTGTATTTTTACGATATCCCACATTGCTTTAGTTTTGTGACTAGCGCTCAAAATGTCCTGACTATTTTTCATTATTTTTGCCTGAACTATTACTTTCTTAAAATTCTTTTATATTCTCGGAAGTATATATGGAACCGGGTGATACGTTATGATGTTTAGAAATAAAGTAAAGCGTACGTTTGTTTTTACACGATGTTCTAATTCCTTGTGTGATCCAAGTATTACTTTTGCTTGAAATGTTTAATTTCCTCTTTTTAAGAGGAAAGCACACGCGTTAAAATGAATTGAAAGCTTGGAGAAAATAAATTATATTTTTCATTTGTGTCAACAGCGCTATAAACTTCGTCCCATGATTCCTTCATCAAGTAGTCCGTAAATAATTTTACATTAACTTTAGTGAATGCTCTGCACATGCGTGTATTATTTATTGTGTCAGTGTTTATGTTCTTAGTAATTGTAAGAATTTGTGCATCGTGGTCACTGTATCCTAGATTATTGTTATTATTTCATATGTAATGTGGTTTTGTAATTATAATTTGATCTAATGCTTTTGTGATTTAAGCGTATTCCGTGTAGGTACATTCACTGTAATGTCTAAATAAAAGAATGAAGTAAATTGAGAAACTTCTCTTTTTCGTGGGATTCGCTCAGAAAATCAATATGAAATCTCCACATACAACAATGGATTTAAAAGAGAGTTTACTATTTTTGTTCAGAATTATCTCTAGATTTTCAAGAAAGTCAAATACTCTGAAGCTCACTTTGTTGGAGGTCTGTAAATGCAAAGTAAGATAATTTTGAGCGTAGTAAGATGTACTACTGTTGTTTCAAAAACTTTTTCAACTGCATATAAAGTGATTCTGACAAGAAGGTAGAATCAATATAATTTCTTATGTAAATACACGAACCTACGTAAGCAGGGCCTTATTTGATTCCTTCGCTCTGCAATACGATCCTGCAAGGTAAAAGCTAGGAATTTGGAGTGTGTTTATATCATTTTGAGACAACCAATGTTCTGTAAAGCAAAAAACATCTATTTGTCTTAGATCCATTGTAATGCTGCCTCGATAAATTCAAATTTATTTGAAAGAGATTGCACATTATGATTGCACATTTGTTGGTTGAATAATGAATAGATAATGAATGATCAAATAATTCATATAAAATTCACAATTTATAAATGCAGTTCATAAATACCAAAATAAATACCAATTAAGAAAAGTATAAATTAATTCAATTCTTTCAAAATACCCTTTCAAGTTTTCTTGCTTCAAATTTTATTTTTATATTACTCATTATGAGCGGGTTTCGTACAAATAAGAATATCTTCCATATATTTTTTTTTCTTGTTCATTTCCGTTTTAAGAGAAAATTCAAGAAAACAATTAAAAAACTGGTAGTTTCTCGCATCATTCACTGCCAATGTTATAACCTCACTCAGTTCTATGCACTGTTTGGTGTTTTCCTGCGGCAGCGAACGCCTAAATGTCGTATAACAAGTGATGGAGTAGAAATGTGTCCGAGAAAACTCGCTCTCCGACCGACTCGAGCGAGGAACCCTTTCGCCTCCTCAGAGGCGAACGAGAAAAAACTTTCTAATGTGTGGAGGTCCATAGTGCCCCTTGTTTCGATTTTCCACATTTCTCGTCGCACATTTCTCGCTACGCATTCCTCGGTTGTAGTCTGTTATGAGCCTTATCCTTGTCCCCTCCTCTCTTTACTCTTACATGCTTACCACACATGTCGCGAAACCGATCGGGAGCTTAGAGTTTGTCCCCGTGGGGATATACCTGGATGAGGGAAAAACCCTGCCAGCCGACGCGCAGGTCCGTATCGGATCTCACATTTCAGAGAGGACACTGCCAACGCTCTGGATACATGTACTACACTTACGGCACTAATGACCTTAAGAGTTGGTGCGCTCGGAAATAAACCGAACACCACCTTCGAGTGTCGGCCAGATCAGGGGCGATCATTTTGGAGGGAGGCATCGTAGATTTTTGTTAAATAGTAATAAACAAATGGTTATTATATTGTATATTTTTATGAACTGTAGATATGCTACTATAAAATATTAGTTTCAATGATTGCATTGATTGCAATGATTGCATAATTCGAACACAAATATTTAAGTCAATTTTTGCCAAATAAAGGAAGATAAACGAAAACTAGGCCTTTTTTTTTGGGGGGGGGCATGGCCCACCTGGATCCGCCGGGGATCCGCCAGGGACCACGATGCTATCCCGTCCTCATTCCCATCCCAGGGCCGATCACCCAACCTCATCCATTTAGTAAATTCTCCGACAAGCGTTGGAAATCCGGAAAGCTGCGACAAGCCATGAAGCACTGTGAACCTCCGAGGCACCAAATGTTTCTCGAGCCGGGGAAAACGTTATTATGAATTCTTCTATTGTTTTGGCGCCATGAATGTGAACCAATTTGGCGTGTGGTTTCGTTGGTTACCCCCACTTTTTCGGTCGATGATCTTACTTCACTTTTGTATTGAACGTACCGAGAGAGGGGAGCACTTTCTTGTTGTAAACGTATATGTTATGGTTGTCGGTTGGAATGTATTCGTTTGGAAATATATTGCCATTTATTCGTATTTTGTGACTAAAATATCGTATTAAACGTTTTTGACTGTTTATGCGAGGCTTTGGAAGTCCTCACAAGGAAGCGTGAAGTGATTTCTGTGTGAAATAACGTGGGTTATTTGTGAGAACGGATTTGTGCAAAGCAGAGGTGGATAGAAGCGAAACTCACAGTGCGAATCGTTTGAGACCCCAAGTGCTCTTTCAACTTTCATAAGATTGTGTAGTTCTTATTTTAGCCGTTCGTTTTAATAGTATTGCATGATAATTGTAATGATGAAGGTGACGTTCGTCCCAAACAAAGTGCTCCCCAGTAGTCTGCGCCCTATCTATTGAGTAGAGAACGACTAGCCGACACGCCTTTTTATGTTCGCCGTGTATATTCCGAAAATTAGCGCTGGTTGTTTATAAAAGTTGAATTGCTCTGCCTGCTCGTCAAATCTCAGGGAAACTGCAACTATTGTTTGTGAATATAATTGCATTTTAAATAAGCTGAATACGTATTTTTCGCCTCTAATATAACGAAAAGTCGAACCTTGTATACATAACCTCAAAATGGAGAAGGGAGGCGGAACGATAATGCCCCTAAAGGGGTAAGCGACACTACTGGAGATTTATAAAGAATCTAGTGTAGTTGCTAATTCAAAAGCAGAAGAACCGAGTGCTAAGACTGAAGGGGTGAAAAAGAAAATGGGATTGAGAAGACCCCGGGAGAAAATGAAACGAATATCAAAATCGAGAAGGAAGAAAACGGAATTGATGAGAAGACTACGGGAGAAATTCCAACCAAGACAACTAAAAATGTTGATATGACTGTGTTTGTAGGCAAATGAGTGACAGGTTAGTATTATCTTAAACACATTTTTTAAAATATGGTATTATATAATTGTTCAAATATTGTTTATTTCTGCCCCAAACACATTGGCAACTAATATAACAAGTATTTTTGGAGATTTTTAGTATTTCCTCGTATGTGTGCACGTTTCAGTTGTTTTTTGTTGAGTTTTTTTTTAAACAGTTTCAGGCATTTTAAAACACTCTCAGTAATTTGTTGTAATCTGACTACTTATGTTTGATCACCTTACAAAAATATCAATATTCTTTTTAAATATTTGTGTTTCAACAATTAATATGACAGCTGGTAAAAACTGATATAGCATTTTTTAAAATTGTTTTTTAAATACAAATTTAAGCACAAACCTGACTACATAAATATTCACTTGAACACTTAGTGTGATATGTTATATGAGAATGCATGGGGCAAAAATGTTGATTTAATTGATTCTTGAAAGCATTGGATACTTTTGGTTCGCACATGAACTGCTAATTATCTTCTGTCTAAAACAATGCGCCTGCCTACACGGCAAGGCAATGGAATCCTGGTTTTCAAATTGTGAATTATGGGGTCACATTTTTTCAAAACTGGAATCTTTCGGGAATGAGTTGTTAAAATATTTTCAAGATATTATATAAATGTTTCATTTGTGCAGTTAAAACAATAACTGTGTTAGCATGTGTGAAAGATTACATGGCTCATTCTCTGAAATGTGTAAAAGTGCTTGTGCATTTTGTGAAGCAAACTGGAAGTGTAAATATATTTTCGTATTTTAATGTTTAATATTTCCTTTATTATCTTTATTTGTATTCTTAAATATTTGAGAGGAGCCATTGTTATTAGATAGAATTATGTCTTGCTTTTTGTTTAAAATAATAACTTAAAAATGTTTTCAGTATTATGAAATAGTGATAGTTACTTAAAAACTGTTGGGAAAATGTACCTTTGGATCAGATGCATTTGTCATAGCTGAAAATAAACGCATATGTTCTCTTTAGTGCTAACGATCTCTTTATTAGGTCATATTACGGGAATAGCAACCGAAAACTTCCATAGTTTTAATTTAAATGCAAACCAGTTGATTGTGCTTATTCAACGTTGTAAGAAAGTATTTTATGTCACATTCAAATCCAGTGCTCACACGTTGAAATCATGGCCCACTGCCCTGTGAAGTGGAATATATTCGTGTGGTACTTATTTCTCAGATGATTAATTTTCCACTGTTCTGAACTTTAATTACTGTAGAATGAGATTTATATTAGTTTTAATCTTCAGATATTCATATTTATTATTGTGAACTTTTTAAAAAAGAAACAGATTTTCTCAGAGTCTTTGAGTGGAGGTATGTTTTGAATTTGTAACTGAAAATGAAATTTCGAATGTTTGTCCGTTCAGTATGTTTAAAATAATTTAATGTGGTTCTCGTTGTTGGACATAGTATTAATAATTTATATATTGGTAGAGGGGAAAGTATGTAGTGTTACTTTTTGGGTCATGTTTCTAGTTTTTGACATTACAAAATTAATTGTGACTTATTTACAGGATCAGAAATGCTTAAAATAATTGTGATTGCTCTGCCATGTTTGCAAGGCTGTTATTTATTGAGTAGAAGAGTAGAAAACTCCCTTGAGATTATTTACTTTTTGTCATGAAATTTCAAAACATAATTGTAAATGTAAACAGTATTGAAAACACCAAACCTGTTGGCTTTTTTGGGTTTTATTGAGGAAAATTACTTTGTAAATTTAGTTGTAATAAAATATGTTTTTAATCATTCGAAGAGTCAAACTGAAGTTTGTTCTGTAAGTTTATATATAAGTGCATCTAAGGATTTACATCCCCCGCCCCAATGCAATTTACATTAATTAATTTTATACTTGTCTTGGCTCTACATTTGTGTGATTAAATGTTGTTTCTGGGCACATCTACTGCTATGCTTATTAGTGCGGTTAGTAGTGCAAGTGAATGTTTTATCCTGGGAGGAGGCAGTGTTCTTTCCCCGCGGATGGTGAAATTCGGTGCTGGTGCTGTCCTACACAATGGCTTGCAGGAGATTTCCCCCTTGTGTCTCACCCACTCACCCAGTGGGGCACTGCCCCAGCCAAGACAAGCTCTATAATCCAACTGGTCTCTTGACATGAGTAATAGAGTAGCCTGTGTACGTGTGTGTGAAGGGAGAAGAGAGGTCTAGGATGAGGAAGGGAAGATCACATGCTATCCTTGGCCCTTTTGTTAGGATACTTCCCCAGAATACACCTGGTAGTGATGGGAGAAACCATGGAATTCTACTGATCCAAGCAGCTGGCTGCTAGAATTCTCTCTAGACTGCGTCTGAAATTGACTTAGCTGTATAGCTAGTTACTTGCTTTTACAGTGTTGAAATTGAAGTTGGCAATGCTAGCAAGTGAAGTTTGTATTTTATTATCAGTTTACTTTAGTTTGTATTTTTGTTATTTTCATACTTGTTTATTTTGGTTAAATTTGAGTTTTTTTAATTATATTTTAATATATTAAAATTAAAAATTAAAATTATAAGTTTTATGATTCAATTTTAAATAATTTTAAAAAAATCATTAAAACATTACAGTGGATTTGGCAAGGATTTATTTTGGGCTGGGCATAATAGAGCCAACCTTGGGAAGCAAACACACACATTATTCTGGATGGAGTTAAATTGTTATTCTCAAAAATGTTAACGAGTGAAATGTTTATATGCTCGTAAAGTAAATTTGTGTTGCTACAATAGGTGTAATCAAATTAGAAGAATGATTTGCTAGGTCATTTTTGAACAAAGGAAACTTAAGTGTCATTGAAATCATACACAATAGGAAAATCTCATAAGTTAAAAGTTGTAATGAATGAATTATTTAACAAGTTTTCAGGTTGTGATGCAACTGAAACAAATACATACCCATAGAAAACTGGTATAAGTTAATTTTTTATTTCATTCTTCTTAACCATAAAAAATTATTCAGGGAATACATATACAATAATTGAGAGTCAGTTATGCTAGGTGAAGTTTTGACCTTGTGCATCCCACACAATCTGTTATAAAACTGGAATTGGCTGTATTTTGGTTTATTTAATTGTATCAGCCAACATTTCATCAATTTAACTCAGAACTAAAGGTTTTATGTGGAACATAAAGAGAACACAGTATTTATAAACGTCAGGTTGTGAAGTCACAATTAATCACTTGTTGCCTTGATAATTATGTGTATCAATAAGGATTCTCTGATGAGCATTGGATGTATTACGGGCCCCTTGCACACGTGTGTTGCATTGACAGGTGTCAGAAAATAACACTATCTTATGTGAGCCAGCACACAAGAACTTTGACGGTTCCAAGTAAGATAGTGCCAATCTATGACGCACATCAATGCAGCACTCGTGTGACACAGGCCCTAATTGAACGTAAAAAATAGATGAGAATCTTAATATTATTAAGTTTATTTTAATCAAGTCAAGGTGATTGTGACTTTACAACCTGGTGTTGATAAAGATTTTATCCTAATTTATGTTTATGTACAGTGCTGAAGAGGTAGTTTAATTGATGAGCATTGGCTGATATTGTTAATTAAAACCTGCTAAATTCTGTATTATGTTAGCAGTATGTAAGGTTTATTTCAGTTTTTACTGAGAGTTTTGGATTCACAAAGTGATTACTTTATCTGGATCAGTCATCACAACACATTTAATATTGGGAGTGAGGTAATTTTAATATAAAATAATAATCATAAGAGGTAATGGTATGTAACCACTATGAGCATTTTTTAAATAATGCATAATTTAGGAGTAAATCATATTTCTTGAAACTGCAAATCAGAAGCTTTTTTGTGCCATTGGGATTTAGATTGTTGACTGTTAAATGCAACAAAGTGGCAATATCCTACGTACTTTATGCAAGATCTACTCAATTGGGGTAAAATAATTTTCTTTATTCTGTAAAAACCCTCATATTCTTGAATAAACCCTCACACTTTCTTTTTTCTCTATGCACAGACTTGACAGTTTGGAAGCAATGTGCTTTTTTAATTTTATCAATATATGTAGACTTTTATTTTTTTGTTGAAAACAAATTGTGGTTGATTGGTAGTATCTTGTACAACTTAACAGAAACTATTTGCTCTGGCCGTTCCCGTTGCTCATTTGGTGGTGAACACTTGGTGGAAGGGAGAGGGTAATTTCTAAGTTTTGAGAGGAAGCGTTTTGTGCTCATGGATAGTGTTTCTATTGTGTTGTCTGTGTCGCGTTATGAAAATTTTAAATGGGCGTTGGTTTATTGGTATGTGACGGGCCAGTAATGCTGGCTTTACACTAGCAATACGTTTCTGCAATATCTTTTAGCAATTTATTTCTGCTTCGTACGTTATCTTTAGCAAGCAGGGACAATTTATTTTCAGGAAGGTCTGAGCAAGATCTTTTCGGCAAGATATTACCGATCATTTTACATTAGGCTTTTTGTTGCCGTGTTTGGTGACGTCACGAGGAAAATTGTTCGTGAACTTACAGTAAGTGTTAAAAGTATTGGAACACCTTGAAAATTTGAGAATGTGAATAAATTTTACATAGAAAAAATTATATAAATGACCGATATTCAACGGAATTAAATACATTACGTACAGTAAAGTTGCTACAATAAAAAAAACACTTAAAATGAAGTACGGGAAATTGAGAAAACAGAAATTTAAGCAAAAATCTCACAGAAAAAGGAAGCCAAAATATTGGTACATAGAAACTCTCAAACACTCTTCATGGCTTTCCTGGAAGTCACCGGGGTTGCAACCATCTGTGGATTGATCTTCATCTTGTCAGTCGCGACTCACTCTTTATACTTATAACCCTTAGCTGTAACGGTTTTTGTAGCAATTGCCTTTCTGGTATTCATCAGTAGGTGATTCAGAAGTGTACGGTAGTGAAGTACTTTTTCATCAAATGTCACTATGGGGCGTAAAGAAACGGAAACAAGTGAAGAGAAGAGAGAAAAATAATTCGTTTGCGTAATGAATGCAGATCTTTGAGAGAAATCAGAAGATTGTGCTAAGATCACACACTACAGTGTTTAATGTAATTGATAGGTACTGTGTTCGGAAAACGGTGACGAACAAATGCTGAAGTGGACAGCCACAGTTGCTGAATGAACGTGACACAATAATTTTTATGGTTCACTACTTCATTGCTGTGTGTTCACAGACCTAAAACAAAACACGTAATGGTATACTTAACCAAGTCCCAAATTATTTTTACTGCAGTTTTTTTAGTGAAATTCAAAAAAATCATAATTAAGTGCTAGTTATGTAATTTTATCGAAATTCAAATTATTAATTTGGGTAGGTATGCAGGACTGTCCTCATATGAGGACGCTGGGACTTGGTATGAAGTTTTCCGCAATAATAAAAATAAGTCTCCATAACAAATGTTTATGCCATTGGATTCGAATTTTAGTAACTACTATTTGAAATTTAAAAACAAATAAAATAAAATAAACATCATAATTACATAAGTTATTGTAATGTATCAACAAAGCAAATACGATTACACTAGAATATTTTCAAAAAAAAAACTTGATGGTAATAATTGAACAGACTTCTACTACTAACATTTTGCGAAAATCTTCTTATCTTGCGATAATCTTACAATTATAGTACTATAATCGTAAGATTATAGTACAAAAGTAATTTCAGAAAAATCTAGTTTACTTTCTGAAGTGGAATAGACCAAGACATTCCACACAGAGAGTAATATTGCATTTAGCAAAATATTTGCGAGGCTTGCTTATGCATGATGGCTGCTGATATTATGCATAAGCATTCCTCGTGATATGAGTCTTTTTCTGTCGAATCTTGCGTTAGGCAGCACGCTTGCTGGAGAAGACAAAACTGATTCTTACTTGCAGATTCTTGGAAATTCTATAGTGCGACTTTTATAAAGCAGCCTCTCAAGGCCCGTCTTCACGATGAAAATTATCCCTGCATTTCGTGTCTTTCTCAGTCATGCCGCTAGATGTTGCATGATCAAGCAGTGCTTGATACGGTCGCGATCATGCGACATCTAGCGGAACGACCGAGAAAACCGCGAAATGCCGCGATGTATTTCATCGTGAAGATGGGCCTGGAGAGGCAGCTTTATAAAAATCGCGTCTTCTCGGTCGTGTTGGTAGATGTCGCATGACCAAGCGGTGGTGCATGTCCAAGCAGTCGCATCAATCATGCGACATCTAGCGGCACTATCATTCCTTGAAAAAACCGACATGAAATGAAATTTCAACTCTTTCACAAGTTTTTCACTTCACGACAAAATTGTATAACAAAGTCCCAGCGACCTCATATGAGGACGGCAGTAAAATATCAACGTCTCAAAAATATTGAATCATATAACTGCACAATTTGATATTCTTCGTAAAGTATGAGCACAAACTAACACTATATAATGAGTTTAGAAACTCACCGAAATTTAGAAAAGTAGATATAATCAATTTTTTTTATCGATACAAAGAATAAAATGCACTAACTTTAGGAAGCTAAAAAAAACTACAAGAATATAAATCTAAGCGATAACAACGTTTATATCTGTTGAATGAACCTTTGCGGTGTTGCCAAACAATGTGATGGTGAACACAATTTATAATGTAATAAATAATGAAAAAATTCACTGTCCTCAGATGAGGACGCTGGTACTTAATAGGTTAATACCCTTGCGGACCTTTCTGATTCTTATGCCCTAAGACCTTTTGAATACTTTATGGCTCGCTCTAATACCAACACAACACATACAACATTTTTATGAATTGGATTTTGTAAAGTTAAGATGCAAGCAAATACAATAAATAAATGGCATAATGCTCTAATAAGTAAAATAACTCGTTATAAACCGTATTTTGCTTAATAGATATGAAAATTGCAATTTTGGAATGTTCTCGTGAATTTATAATTGCCATCGATCACGCACATTTAACTGTTCCGTATCACCTTTTTTTAGAGACATAATTACTGTATATTCTTCTTGAATAGTAGTAACCTAGTAATAAGATATATATAAGGTAAGATATATTTGGTGTTATGACATGGAATATGTCTAAATAACTTTTGGCAATAGAGACTAATAACCTAAAAGTACCTTTTCATCAGCGCAATTTACATGTTTTTCACACTGGTAACTCTCAAATACACCATAAACAATTCCGTATATTTCTCGAGATTTTAATGGAAACCCGTCCGTAGTTTTGTTAGCTTTTGCGATAGTTTCCGCAGGAACTCCACAATATTCTTTCATTTTGTTCGAACAAATCAGTCCAATAACGTTTTATGCAATAGTTTGTGTATGCAATTACATATACACCCTGTTTTGTTTATCTGACGTCATATTGACAAATGACTATTACAATGCGTCTTTTCACTTTAGGCGCAAGAAATGTTATAAAATGTTTCGAATTCTCGTTTTATTCAGCAACGAACTAGTAAACCATAAAGTTTTTGTATGCACCACGGGCATTACTAGATATTTTTGCCCCTCAAGCGACTTCCAAACCGAGGGGTTGGAAGTCGCCTGAGGGGCAAAAACATCTACTTAACGCCCTTGATACATCAATAACTATTTTCGCGACATTAAAGTACTTATCCAAAACTAAGTGCTCCAAACTTGCTTTCTGGAACAGATATTTCTCCAAGTACAGTTCAAATTATACTAATAAACAGTGAGTACCATGGACGTGTGGCGCGTAGGAAATTCTGCATCAATGACATTAACAGAAAAAAACGCTTAGAATTTGCTAAAAAATATTGAAACAGTTCCCAATAAATGTAGAACCAATTTATTGTTGCTGATGAAATTAAATTTAATATTTTTGGCGCAGATTGGAGATGTGTGGGTCAGAGGAAGAGAACCTCTAGCCCACAATGAAATACAGAGGTGGTTCTGTACTCGGCTGGGGGTGTAAGAGGGCATCTGATGTGGGGAATCTTCACTCTATAAATGGTACAATGGACCATGCAATGTACATCAATATTGTGCAAAGTAAACTACACAAAAGTGCTGAAAAAATGGATCTCAAAGATTTCATTTTTCTGCAACACAATAATTCAAAGCACCGGCTTAAAACACAAGAATGTGGATCTCTCTAATACACCACAATATCTGGAAACGCCACCGCAATCTCTAGACATTAATCCGATTGTATATTTATGGGACATTTTGAAGAGAAAAAAATAGGAACGGACAGATTTTGTATAAAAATGTTCTTAAGCGCGCGCACTAGGAGAAACGGGACAGTATCTTACCACTTATGAGGCAAAGCTCGTAGAATTAACGCCAAGACTTGTATAGACAATAACAATAAGTGTGACTGCGACTCGCCTCTTCTACCTTCTCGCCATTTTGGAAAGTGAGGTATAACATAACTTGCAGTGAGTGTCAAAAGTATTGGAACACTTCGGAAATTTCAGAAAATGAATAAATTACAGCTGTGAAATAAAACACAAGTTAAAAAGTTTAGGTCGTATTGAAAAACCGTGTAGCCTATATATTTTGTAATTTGTATCAGTAAAGAAAAGCATAACTTCCTGGAAAATTTAAAACGAAGTGTACAAACATTAGTACGAAAATAGGAGCACACACACACACACACACACACACACACACACACACACACACACACACATATATACATACATATACACATACACCAATTACCAATATATGTTTTATTTTACAGTTGTAATTTATTCATTTTCTGAAATTTCCGAAGCGTTTCAATACTTTTGTCACTCGCTGTAAGTTAGATCATACCTCAGTTTCCAACATGGCGAGAAGGTAGAAGAGGCGAGTCGCGGTCACACTTATGTTATTGCCTATACTTATGGTTATGTTCTAAAAGAGGAGATTAAGAAACGCCGACGATTGGTGTGGATGCATGACGAGATATTAAGAAGAAAGGAAAATGGGGCTTATGCAAATTTGGTACAGGAGTCCCAATATTTTACATAAAACATGTTTTCGTGGACTTCAATTCATGCGGGAGCAAAGTAACTTTCTTTTTGTAAAAACTGGAATAATTCAGTAAAAAGTTTAAAATGTTACCTACTACTAATATATTATATATTAATCTTACATTTTGTTGGCATTAGATTAATATAAAATTAATTTTAACGTAATAAAAAGAATCGGGGGGGGGGGCATTGTAGCTGAACCAACATTTGAACCATTGAACAATCAAGCGTACGGAGTTTAAAATATTTATTACTACTTTTATTGTATTAAACATTATCCACACACCTATTTTACGAAAAACGCATATTACAATACAAATAATACGTCTATGTGTTACCTCATCCCTACTTCCTGCGCACGCACCATTGGCTTCTTACAGCAATATATTACTCAGACTTCAATTCAATTCTAGTCCCAGTAACAGTCGGCAATATCTTTCTGAGGACGGAAACACACGAGTTTACATTACGACCGGAATATCTAGCTACAAATATTTCCAATATCAATACTTATTGCCATACGCAATGTTTACATTGGCAACTTTGCTTGCGAAATAGTATTGCTCGACATTTTCTTGCAAGTGTAAAGTCAGCATAATATTAATGTAATTGGCCTTCGCAAAAATGACTTGGTGAATTCTTTCCTGAAACGAATAAAAGATATCAGTGTCCATCGTCTTCGGTGGTTTTCTCGAAAATATTTTTGCAAAAAATGTTACACGCGAAGGCCCGAACCCTGTCCTCAACTCGGAAATGCCTAGCGGAGCGAAAAACATTACCGTGAAAGTAAGTTTGCATACACCTAAAAATGCAGGTGTGCGTGCGTGTGTAACGAGTGAAGTATTATACGCGCTTCGCGAGTTGCCAGAGGAATGGGGAGTTTGGTAATTTTCATAAAAGGAATCTTGTATCAGATTTGTAGTACATTTTTTGATTCAAAATAATTTCTATTGCACGGTGCGAACATTTCTGGTTATCAGATTTTGTCTACAATGCTCGTTCTTATAATTTATTTTTAACTGAACTATACAGCGATTTTTGTAGGAAGAGCTCTCAAGATAACTCAAATCCCATCTTCGCGATGGAATATGTCACGGCATTTCGTATCATTCACAGTCGTTCCGCTAGATTTCGCACGATCGCGACCGTATGAAGCAGTGCTTGCGACCATGCGACTTCTACCGGCAAGACCGAGAAAAGTCGCGAAATGCCGTGACATATTCCATCGCGAAGATGGGATTTGAGTTATCTTCAGAGCTCTTCCTACAAAAATCGCAGTATAACGTTGGCAAAAGAGTGAGGGGAGGTAGTATTCCGGGGCTCAAGAAAACGTGCCCAGTGCAAGCTGATGTGTAAGTATTCCACGCGTGGAGCATTGAAACGGAAGCTATATCGCATGTTTAATTAGAAGGGGTGGGAAGTCTGACAATTGTGGTTTTTCCAGGACCCAAATATATTCCTCCTCAGTTGGTTCAAAACTTTGGGCGCTTCTTTTACACTCTTATTCCGCTACAACCGCCCGTGAAATTATATGGTATTTTACACAGCATATAACGGAGCATGCCCAACACGGAAACGGAACTGTTTTTGATGTCCTATTGGGGGGGGGTCTTTATAAAACGGAATTCCTGTGAATTTAATGCCATTGGTAGAGACGCTAGATACTCTTAAACCGTAGGGCGACGGTCAGAGTGGATCCGTATTCGGCGGAATTCGCGTTCGGCCGAATTCGCGTTCGGCCGGACACGGCTGAATATTTCAAACCCTCACTAGAGTGCACGCACGGTCCACAAAAGGGATGCAAGGGTATCAGAAAATCAGTACTCTGGGCTGTGATGCATTGTGCGTTGAAGAGTCAGCAAGCAGTCCGATTGCAGCCATTAGGCAGTGAGATGGTGTGTATTTTTACAAGTTTCACCGCTAGTTTAACGGTGCGAAAACCATTGAACATTAGATGAAAAAGTGAAACTTATGGAAGCAAGGGAAACTCATAAACTGTCAACGGAGAATGATTAATATTCATTAATTGATGTTTTCTTCTGTAAATACGTTACATGTAAATCTATTTTAATAATCTTAATAAATACATGTAATTTTTACTTTACTATAATTTCTTCTTTACTTACATTAATTTACTAGTTTCAAAACGGAATTATCAGTATCACAAGGGTCGTAAAATGGACAACCCTTCATAAACCGTAAAACCTCGCTAAACCGGATGTTTTTTTGTCACGATTCAGTCTTCGATTCTACTGTACAAGAGAAAGCGCAGTTTTTTAACAAAAACCTCTTTTGTGGGCCTCTGATGCCAAAAAAGTGAATTTTTCTTACTCTAATATCTAGTAAATTACTTTCTCAAATATGCAGTGACCGCATTTTGCTGAGCCTTGATACCGAGTAAGTTGTTTTCGGCAAAATGTGTTAACCTGTCTATGAACAACACTAGCACCAAAATCAGACACAGGATTCTCACCAAAATTGATATTTCCTGGATCAATCTGGCTGATGGTTGAGGTCCTTTGAATTTGAAAGAGACATTTTAATTTTTGGCCATATTTCCGTGAAGCCCCTACGACATTTTCTCAAAAATGATTCCAAACTTTTTCTCACGTCTCGAAGTCATATTTTCTTACTACCGATGTTCCTATCCGCAAAGCTTCAATCATAGCGCTATAAACTTTAGAGGATATTAAGCTACATAAGGTAGAGCTTCAAATGCAAAAAACAAACCAGAGATGAAAAGAAAATGCATACGTAAGTATAAAAGTGTACTAAGCGGCCTGCTTAAACTCTAGGCTAGAGGACTTAATAATGAAAAAGGAATCTAGAAATGCCCAATTATTACTACACATGGTTATCGACCTAACATTAGAAAGAGAATATAGAAGTGATCAACAGGGAAAAACAAAGAAGTTTTGAAGACACACAGTTTATTTACACCTCCAAATGGGCACCATGCTACCGCGGTTAACATTTTTTGATGATCTCTTATAACCACAATATTGAAGATTGATATTTTCTTGAGAATGAAGTAATGTTCTTTAAAATTAACCTTTAAAAAGTTTGCATCTTTTGTCCAAAATATGAATAGTTTTAACTTGATTTTGAATGAAATTGTGATAAAAAAGATACGTACGGAAGATTTTCATAGAATTGTGACATTTTTCCCTCGTAATTTTTATTTTCGTGTTTACTATATACTTACTCAGTAGAGAGAAAGAATTAGTAGTAATGTAATGCTGCAATGAAAAGTGGGAATTTTTGACAGAAAAACTCATATTGTCGTTCCCTGATATCAAAAAGGTTGATAAATCTTGCTTCTCTTGCTTGTATGTAGTAAATTACTTCTTCTAATACGTTATGTAGTCAAAATCCACGTTTTGAGAGTCCTTGAAAATTCGTCTGTCCGTCTTTGAATAACACCAGGGGGACTCTTGCGTATGGTATGACTTCAGCCAGTGAGCTTGTTCAGGAACCAGTTTGCGTCTCAATATTAGCGGGAATTTTAAATGCAGCCAGATACCAAAATTATCACCTTGTTACAAATCATTGAAACAGATATACGAAACATTTCTTTTAAATATTGGATCTTTTACATCTTCATCGTGTTATGTTTGGTTGGTTGACGTTGAAAATTGTCACTTTATACCACTTTCAAAATGTTTCTGGACACATCGCTCTCCATGCTACATGTGGGTTTCGTGATGGAAACTGGTGTTGCGCAGAATGAGCAAAAATCTGTGCGCCGTAGTAACTCACCCATGTTTTTCCACCATGGATAACACTGGCAACAAAACGATTTTCTCCGATCTACTGCGATCGATCTGGCTGAACTCGAGGCCCTGCTAATTTGAAATGGATAATTTGAGTTTTGAAGGTACTGGTAGGGTACTGTGAAGTGTCAAAATTTTCTAAAAAATTGCTCAAAAAATTTTTGAACATGTTTTTCGGATAGAGCAAAGTACTCTTATAAAAATGACACAGAGACAGGCTCCCTGATAATAGTAATAATAATGATGATGATGATGATGATAATAATAATAATAAAATATACCAACATTAAAAATTAATTTAATGATTGAATTAAATTAATGATTTAAATAATTTATATAATGGAATTTACAATTATTTTAGTATTAATTTTATGAAACATTTACGTAACATTTATGAATTACTCCAGGAGCATATCTGGAAGCAACTTAGATGTAGTTACAATTGTACTAAGTAACAATACTACTATACACCTTGTATAGTAGTATTAACAAACTTTCTTTATTCTCTAGAATTATCATTAAAATTTCAAAAAATAAGTAGAAAAAAATCATGCTATGCAAGATTGAACAACTGGGAGATTTAAATCTCCTGCACAAATATGCGACAGAAATTAAATGTTCATTCATAAATAAAAATATATAATTATGACTGGTCATGGCTGGCCCTAGTCCATAAATCTCATAATATTAAAAATAAAGGTTGTTATACTTCGGTTTTTCTTTCTTGGCATGTGGGGGGTGTTATCAAAATGGAATATCTCATGGTATTTCGCATCTATCTCGGTTGTGCCGCTAGAAGTTGCATTATCGCCAGCACTTTTTGATACAGTTGCGATCATATGCCTTCTAGTGGCACAACCGAGAACAATGTGAAATACCATGAAATATTTTATTTTGATGACGCACCCCCACACGCCAAGAAAGAAAATCGAAGTACAGTTATCTACTCATTCCAATAGTCAAGTGAAAGTAAATCTTTCATCTACCCTCAACAATTTTTGAAGGAATATTTCAGTATTTAAGGAACTTTAATTTAAAACTAATATATTTAATGAAAGAAACCTATTACAGTAAAACTTGCTCATTGTGGAACGTGCATAATGCAAAAATTTATATAATGTGAACATAAATTATGGTCCTGCCAAATATAAGTTCTGCTGTATTACATTGTGTAATACGAAATTTTGTCTAATACGAAAAAAGACTGGTCCCTTGAGGTTCTGCATTGAGCAAGTTTTATTGTATAATGAACTCTTGAGAGAAGTATTAAAATTTAATGGTGTATAGTAGTTTGACATCTCTTTCAGACCAATCAGTTCTTTGTTCTGAATGATTTTACAAATTGCCATTTTTGTTACTTTCTTCACTTGCAGACTTGGAAAATCGTAATCAATGTTAAGATTTTACATACTACATAAAGTGACCCCAACATTTCTTTCACAGGGTTACACCAGATGAACTAAAAAAATTCTTTACTAAAGAAACAAAATCTGAGGAAGCAGAAGTATTGGATGTAAGCATGCCATGGAAAGTAGTGAAAAAATCTAAGAAACTGGGAATTGCATTTGTGGGACTTTGCTAATAAACGAGCTTATGAGGTATTCTTTTTTGTTATTCTAATCTACCTTTCTATTGCATTGTTCTTCAGGTAATGCATAGTTGTGATATGACTTTGATACTTTCTGTTAAACTCTGACTGTATATAGAGAGTAGATTTTTAAATATCATAATACCAATGGGATATTCAGTTTTGTAGGCCTTTGGCTCCAGTGAATAAGCCGATATAAACCAGTGAAAACAGAAGTTTTCAGTGGTTAGTGAGAGAGAAAAGCGAAATGCTAGAAAATTCAAATAATCACAAGAAGCCAAAATATTTTAACTAATCTTCTAGGGTTGATAATTGGACAACTCAACTTTTCCTGTTAATGATTGGGAAATTTTTGTAATGTTCATAGATGTATAATGTGCCAGTTACTCAACAACCAGAAGGAATTTAACTCGTGATTATTCACAAATATATCTAATGATTGATGAATCAGTAATTTGTTACCTGTCTCCTTCTCACCAAAATGTTAACTTGCAAATAATAGGTGTCCTGATTAATTTACTAAAAACATTATATAAGTAATGTGATTTTTCATAATTGCTAGTAAGTGATATGTAGATTGATTTATAAATATGGTTTAGCAGAAATATATAATCTTTGAGAGCAAATTACTGGAGAATATATTCCATTAGGACTTCAGGTGAAAAAAGAATTACCATAGACACTTAGTGTAAAGCTCCCACTATCTGAGAACTAGTAGAATTGTAATCTTAAAAAATATTAAACACTAGGAAACAAACAATAATGATTCCATTTAATGAATGATTGAAACCAAATGAAGTGTACATAAGGATACTATATATTCCACAAAGATAAATACAAGTTTGTAGCAAGTCATTATCCAATTTATGCTGACATGAAAGATAGGTACTCGTCATAGAGGTGAATTAATGCGTATCATTTGGATCAATAGAGGTATTCATATTTATTTTTCTGTTATATTTCAGATGGCTTTGACCTTGAATAATGCTCCACTTCATGGTCAGACTATTATAGTCTTACCTGCCACCGATACACATCAGGGTCTGTTGCTTATGGATGCTGCAGAGGGGAAGCTAAAGAAGGGGAAGGGGAAGGAAAGACAAAGACTGCGTATGTCCCTGTATACAAGAAGAGTGATCATGTTGCTTACATTAAAAATCTTCCTCATGGGTAAGTCTTGAAAAAAGTGCATCACTGATAAGATTTGCCTACCATAAGGCAACATACCATTCATATAGCATCTGCTAAGTGTGAATAGGCATTTTTTATTATTTTATTAAGTGTGTTTTAATTAATCTTAACAATATGTGCTGCTTGTTCATAATTAGTGAATATTAAAGGTAAGAAATCAATAAGAAAGATTGTGATGCTTGTAAGTAATTGTTCTGAGTTTTTGCCAGCAATGCTCAGCATTACATCACCTTGCCTGAACATGGTGCTGTATATAACGGTCATCACAGAATTACAATTTAAAAAATACCCCCAAATGTTTTAAACTACCTCTGTATGGATTGTTTGGGATCGAGAAAAACTTGAGATACACCAAAGGGTATAGCCGAATAAGGGGGTGAAAAGTGCCCCCAAACCAAATCAACAATCGCGATACTCATATGAAAGAGAACAAAAAATGTAGATTCCCAAAAAATCAGCCTCCTAGGGCAATCTGTTGCAAAGATGCAATGAGAAATGTGTTTTTCTCTCTCTCTTTTCCTCGGCTTCTATTCCGTGTATCAGGCTGAAAAAAATTGCAGAGACGAAGAAAAATAGGCAAATTTGAAGGTATTTTGTCAACCAATTTTGGCACCAAATTCAAATAGAAAAAATTAATGTGGGTATTTGAGTAATTCCAAAAGAAATTAGCTGAAAATAGTATGACCCCTACTGATCGGTCTACAATTTTTTTGATGTGTTCAATGTGATTTCAAAAAGATAGAAGCATCATATGTAATGCATGTTTGACCTTGTTTTTATTTATACAAAAATTACTAAATTCCTCAATGTTTTGGACGATTTTCAAAAAAACAAAATCTCAAATGAAAATCCATTCTAGTATTAAAATATATTTCTCCTAGTAGTAAATAGTTCAAAGAAAAAGTGTTTTGTATGCACCTCATGTCATTTGCATTTTATACCAATGTTTTTACTCCCAAATTCAAAAGTGCAGTTTTTTGTCAAACCCGAATTCCCAAAACACACGATTTTCAAGTTAGTTGACCCAAAATATACAAAAAAAGATTTGGCGTGTGAAACTGGAAATTTCAGAAGTTAAGGTGTTTAAAGTCGAAATTGTTATTTTTCAAAAATTGATTTTTTAATATTGTACATATTTTCACGAAGCATAAAAATTTTAATTTCTGGATCAAAATGTATTGATTATTAGTTGATGTAACACTTTTGCTAATCATGTTTCATAAGTAACACTATCTGAAACTCCTTCTGGAAGTTTAGGAATCCGCGTGAATTGTTATAAAAAAATTTTTTGGTTAACATTTTTATAGAAAAAATTATTATAATCAATTTATTATGCTATTATGAACTGAAAAGCATCTACAAGTCAATTTTTAATCAATTATTACAGCTAAGTTCATATCAGAAGCATAGAAATAAAACAAATGCCATAAAATGATTATTTTCTTAATTTAAACACGAGAAAACGTTTTTGTTTTGTTTTTTTTTTGCTGTAAGTACTTCCCATGTGGATATTTTAACCTCATATTTTGAAAAATAATATTTTCTACATCTAAACATGTGGGAAAAATCTTAGTCGAATTGCAAACTAAGGCTGGAAAACCCCTTATCCGGCTAGAGCCTTTATACTGCTCTCTTAATGATTTGTGCAGAAAAATGGTGGAATGATTAATTGCCATATGTGACTTGGAGTACTAAAGGGGTACATTTTGGGCCTCACAGCAGGAAAAATTTATTTCCGGAAAAAAAATAATTGGTGTATTTTTTTCTGCTGAGAGCACTTTTAATACATTAGGGAAAAACATTCAGCTAGAAAAAAACTGTCAAACAGATAGTAACATTAACTGAAATAAATGACAAACATGTTCTGGGGTACAAAATGTACCCCCCTTTAGGCCTCCTAGGGTTAAATACCAAAATTACACTTATAAGTAGGGCTCGGATAATTATGTACTAAAAATTGGAAAAATATGTACATATATATGTATTATAATATACAGAATATGTACTCAAAAGTATGAAATATGTAACATTAAATATAATTATATCAATTATTTTGTATTAAAGTACCTTTATCTTAGTATATACAGTGTACTTAATATAAAGACCAGAATTAAACATTATAGTCTCATAATTCTATTATTTACAAGATCTCCGTATCAATAAGAAACAAATATCGTCTCCAAATTGTTTCAGTATTATATCTTCCTTTTGCGACTCTCATATGCAACCAATCTTTATAAATAAGGCTGTCTAATGAAAGAGAATTTCAAGGAGACGTGACAAATTGCATTTTGAGTTTCAAATATGAAGGATTTGTATAAAAACGCTCCTAAATATTTATGTCAAATACATTCTATTCTTTCTCCGTGTTTTCTGGATCCAGTGTAACGGAATTGTCCCCTCGTAGCAGTACACAAATAGCACAACTCTGTTTCGAATCCTGGTTTTTCTCCAGAAAAGAAGCCCTCTTTTTCTTCACTAGATCCCCCTATTGACCCTCGAATAATAAATGAACAATTTTTGAAGAAGCAACTGCTGATTGGGTAATTTCAAAGCTACCAAAAAGTTTCAGGGAAGATGTTTTCCCTAAAATTTAATTATTGTGCTTATTGAAAAATGGGGCAATATAGTTGTTCAGCTTTTGAGTATCAAACAATTGCTTGCCTGTAGATGCTGCAGCATCAGAATCAAATTGATGTATAACTTGTTTTACAAAATCAAAATTTTGAGCATTGTAGCTTAGTGTCGATCTCATTGCCCCCATCTCGTTAATCCTTTCTTGTATTAGAAATCAATGCGTCAACTTTATCAAACTGAGATCTAATCAGTTATGCAAACACAACGCATGCACAAAATAGGTTAGAAGTAGTAATTTTGGAACAATACCTGCAGGGCTTGTGCTGCCTTGCACATGTACGGCTCTGCACTAGTACCAGAAGGAAGAAATCTATGTTTAACTTCAATAGGCTACAAAATCCCGTTGTATCGTTTAAACAGTTTTGTAATAGTTTGATGGTTGCATTTGGGTAACGCCTTCACAAGTTAACAAAATAAGACTTACACTTTTAAACGTTCATTAAACCTATCACAACCTTGCCAATATGATTTCCTTGCATATCAGTTTCACAGCGAGATTTTATTTCATATTTTCGGTCCAAAGAAATAATTTCACGAACAACGGTAGAGGGTCGCATGTAAAAATCAGGGAAAGAAAAATGTCGACGGCCCTTCTTGAGCTGGTGCGTGTAGTTTCTGGTGAAGGGTATTAAGGTCAAGGGAGGCCGCTAAATGGTGTGAAGTGGGTGTTTGATATCGCTCTGCTTAACATATCATTTTCACCAATCAATCTTCCTTTCTGTTTCTCTGCGATCGCGCTGAAAACTAACAGAACAGAAGCTATGGATTCCATCGTCGCCTTCCCCTTTTACTAGCAATACCGTGGGCTTTTATGGGGTATACTCATTTCAGCGCGTAATAATAGCGGGCATTTCAGAGAGAAGGCTACAGAAAATGTTTGACAATGCTGAATTGTTAGTTTGGATGCTTCCTTATCAAAACATGGTAGGAAAAATAATTTTTTTTTTTTAAATGTAGGATAATGGAAAATTCAGTAATAGGTAAAAATATGTTCTTTTATGTCAAATAAGTAAAATATATATAATTTCGGGTAAAATATGTAAATATATGTACTAACAACTCAACGTTTTTGGCCTCTAACCGATGTGAAACGTGAATATATCTTTGATTCGACTTGATAGAGTTACCTTAGGAAAATATGTTATTACATCATTATCCGGGCCCTACTTACAAGGCATCAAAATCTGCTTTGATGGTAAAGTGTTTAACATGCCAGGCTAATGATCCCAAATTCGCGGGTTCAACCCGGTCAAAGTAGGAGGATTTTTGAGGTGCCAAAAATCGACGACATGCATGCGGACGCTTGTCGGCATGTAGAGCAGATCCCAGGAAAGACACTTAGCCGTTCCTGGCAAAACTAAATCCTCTAGCAATTTAGCTCCAATCATAGTTACGATTTGAAGTACTAGATAATATTGCGGAAATTGTATCTAGGCCTGCACTATCTGGTATTCAAATCAGACGTAAAAATTGGCGCCCTTGCGCCTTAGGGAAAGCAATGGCAAACTACCCTAGGTACACTTGCCCAAGACCAGTCTCACAAGAAAGCGCTAGGGGCTTCTAGACTGCCAACTAGTCACATGGCTGTTAAACAAAGAGAGAGGTCATCGAAATAGAAACATAAACTTTTTAATATTGTATCATTTATTTCAATTACAGCTTCGTGTTATTTTTTATTCGTCACCGTTTTAAAATTGTCACTTATGCCACTTTCAAAATATTTCTCAACACTTCTCGTTTCTCGCAACACAACGGCCAACTTCTGGTCTGACTTTTCAAACGAAGTCCGTGTTGTAGTCACATGGTTCGTGACGCGAACTGGTGCTACGCCACGGCCCACGAAATATCTCATTAGTCACGGTGCTATGCAGAACGAGCAAAAATCATTGCACCGGAGGAGCCCACCTATCTCTTACAATCATGAAAAGTATAACCATGGAATGCTCCTTTATCGGGAGTGAAACTGTTATTTTGAACGTGCGAAAGGAAGTCGCACCCTAAGATTCTGCTCACACATAGCTGCCTTCATTTTTACTTTCCCGTATACTGTACGGAGTAATATACGTAGTAGGGAAAGTTATGTAATGTTGCGGAAAATAGATTTCGAGATTTCAACGGAAAATACACGTTTTTGGTGTCCCTTCATACGGATTATATATTTTTTTAACGTCCGTCCACCCACCCACACGCCCGCCCTCCCGACCGACCGCTTAAACCATACGTAGTTTTTTTTTTTTTTTTCCAAAATGGATAATCCCTAGTCGATCTGGCTCGACTCGAGGCGCTGCGATTTTGAACTTTAGGGCTTTGAAAATCTGACATTTTCATAGCCTCCCCCCCCGACATTTTCAAAACTTTTCTCAAAAACTGCCTCCATTTCTTGTAAGAATAGAGTAAAATATACTTATAATGGTGGCATATTTCCTATTTTCCACGGTTGACTGAATTTTGGAAATAACAAAATTTTGATTTTTTTTCGGCGTCATCCTACGACTACAAATTGAAGATACAGATTTTTCCTTCAAATGAAATTTGTTCATTGTGAGTTCTTTCAATAAGGTTGTGTACATTTTTTTGAAAATTTTAGTCGTTTTCGCACAATATTTTGTGCAATATGTGCAATTTAAAAAATTACGGAAACAAGATTTTCTTCAAAAACTGCTCCAAATTTTTTTCTTTACATTTTTGTTAAGGATAGTGCTAAATATACTGTATGAGATGATTTGTTCAACATTATATTTATGGGTACATGTGCTTTAAATCAGGGACCAAAAAGGTATTGAATACCGGTAAAATACCGGTATCTTTTCATACCGGTATAAAATACCTTTATTCTTTTACACCGGTAAAATACCTTTATAGGATGTCTATACCGGTATGGGCGTGCATAAAGGTTATACCGGTATTTTCAATGGAAAAAGTGTCGCGTTCGCGCTCCCACGCGCGTTCACGCCCTAACGCGCGCGTTCGCACCCCACACGCGCGTTCGCGCCCCTCACGCGCGCGTTCGCCTCCCCACCCACGCGCGTCGCTCCCCACCCACGCGCGTCGCTCCCCCACACGCGCGCGTTTCGCTCCCCACGCGCGCGCGTTCGCTCCCCACTCGCGCGCGTTCGCTCCCCACGCGCGCGCGTTCGCGCTCCCCACACGCGTTCGCGCCCCGACACGCGCGCGCGACCCCACACGCGCGTTCGCGCCCTTACACGCGCGCGCGACCCCACACACGCGTTCGCGCCCTTACACGCCGCGCGACCCCACACGCGCGTTCACGCACTAACGCGCGCGTTGGCGCCCCCACGCGCGCGTTGGCGTCCCTCTAAAAATACCGGTATTTGACGTCTTATACCGGTATTTTTAAGGTATTTTGAATAAAGGTATAATAGAGGTAAAGGTATTTCTATATCGGTATAAATACCTTTACCGCTATTATTTCGGTATTCGGTCCCGGCTTGAAATAATGACGTAACGTTTCTCGAAAACTTAACGGTTTTCTGTGAAAACTGTAATGCGATTTTTTTAACTCTGCCTCTCAAGTCCTGTCCTACAATGGAATATGTCACGGTATTTCACGTCTTCCTCAGTCATGCCGCTAGATATAGCATGATCGCGACATCTAGCGGCAGGACCATGGGGGCTCGAGATGCAGAAAAATCGCACTATAATTGAAATTGAAAACTGTCCACTGTGACGTCGTCATGAGGTGAGGAAGAACACAGATACGGAGTTTACTGTACATATTTATTTACAATAGTTTATTACACTATGTACACTCCTAAGGACCGCTGCTCTCCACAGCACTCCGACTCCTGAGACGAGCCGCCTCAGTATTTACCAAGAGAACCCCAGCTCGCTACACTAGCGCCGCCCCTGGTCTCTTGTCCCGTGGCGAAAAGCCACGCCTCGCAAGACGCTGCTCGCGATCACCTCCGCACATCGCTAAAACGTTTAAACTCGACTGCCCAGGAAGCTTATTCCACCCGCCTCCCTTGCGAGGCATAACGTGACCGACCTCCCAAGCACAAAGCGTCATTTCCGCTCGAGATTTGGGCTGGCTGCAGATGGAGGCTGGCGTCCACCTGCGAACGATTTCTGTCGTCACACATCACTTGTGCGAACGGACAGCCGCCTTCTCAGACACGCCCCCAGCGGAGAGACCCCAGGGGTCCATCCGGCCGTGCGCGGCATGAGAGGACCAACCCCTCCCCCTTGCACGACTTGTGCGGTCGGTCGCGCCCAGTGCTATGACGCTACGATCTCTCCCATACTTGGGGCGAAATTTTTTTTCGCAGACTTTATTAGTCACAGAGAAAAAATTTCCCAGATTGTACGCCGACCGCTCATTAAATCCCTGGTCTCGTGATCCTAACTTTACAGAGTTAGCTATTTATCACCTATGATGCCGTTTCACGAAGCTATGAATTTTCTATAAATAAGATATTCTTCTCAAATTTTGATTACATGAATATTCTACTCCTTTTAAACTATGCTTTACCTAGTACCATTTCACATATGTCAATATACGTTTATATACACAGTTATGTACGTTTATATACACTCATATCAGTGTCTCACATTTTAATGACTTTTTCCCCCGAAATACAACAACAAAATCCATAAATCTGAATTTAACCCAGGTGTCCTCCAAAATATTACAATTTTATCGTATGATCATAACCTTGGGCCTTATGTTAACAATACCACAAAACTTTGTTCTAGAAGAAAAACACATTACATTCAATAACACTCTTAAACTAAAGTATTTACAATTTTATACAATTGCACCGTTTTTTTTACATTTAGGCTCCACTGTCGTGGTGTCCCCTTGCACTTGCGTAGACCACTCCAGGCTAGTACATGCGACTCAGTGCATCCACATTGACATGCTCTGTCCCTTTTTTGTGAACGATGGTGATGTATTGTTGCAGTAACAGTGACCAGCGCATTAATATAGGATTATTCCCTGTAGAATTTCTTAGCCATACCAGCGGATTATGGTCTGTCTCAATTTTTATGGCGACCTACCCATCCAAATAATATTTGAGCTTTTGGAGACCCCATATTATCCCTAAACATTCTTTTTCCGATGTACAAAATTTGGATTCCGCTGGTGTAGCTTCCTACTTTTATACAATACCGGATGTTCATCTCCTACATCGTCTTTTTGTGCTAAAATTATTCCTAATTACTTTAGGATTTTTGTTTGTCTAGGCGACATTCTATACTGTGAGCTCCTAACTGTTTGCGTATGATCAGTGAATTCTACATTCATTGTTACGACGTCAGTTACTCCTGTTTTTTTCCGAAAAAATGTCTTTGAATTTGAAATTTACCTCTTTCAACGCCGCCCGAAATTCCGGCTCCACCTTAGTGCCTTCACGAAATGATTCAATGTCAAAATCACTTGAGTCTAATTTCAAACGCGTACCGGTCTAGCTCGTCTTCTTCCTCCGTCGTTCCTTCTGACGCGACACCAAAGATTTCGTCGCCTTCCTGCTGCGCGGTTGCGAAAGCCCGTTTGTCGCTTTTTAATAGACTTACTTTGCCTGCGTCTAACTCTGCTGCATGGCTTTCCTCGACTTCTTCGCCCGCCAACGCTTCTTCCGCTGCATCCGTGACGTTATCGGACGCCGGCGGCCGCTCTTCACACTCTCGGCGTTCTGGAGCCTCCGCACGCGTCTTTTCGCGACTCTGCGACCTGGTCAGTACCGCGCATGCTAGATGTGGTTCAACGAACCCCCCTTGAACCTCATTCATCAAGGTGGCCGTACGGTTACTTAATAAATAGTAATCGAGCTGGCAATTCCTATTCGCTACGGCCGCCTTTGTAACGAACCGGCCGAAGGGTCCTTCTAACGTGACGCGCGCCACCGGCAGATTCCTTGATTCTGAATCGAGTGGTTGCATCACCCAAACGGATTCCCCGGTCATCTGGTCATCCGTTACATATTTACCACTTACGAGATCATAAGTGGAGCCAGAATCACGAAGTCTATTAACAGAAACATTATTTACTTTTCCGACGCATGTGAAAGGATTTAACAATGATTGACTTTGCATTTGGGCCACGTAATTTATCTTTTCCACGCCTTTACGTTCCGGGCATTGCCTACGAAAATGACCTGCTTCCCCACACTTAAAACAGTTGGCCGCCTTAGGCCTTTCAAATTCGGCCGTGTGGTTAACGTTCGATTCCGGCTGTTTTGAGGCTCGAGGCGCGCCTTCCGTCGCCTGGTCCACCCGTTTTACCTGCGTGTTCTCGTTGCTAGTAAACTTCGTAAAACTACGTTTCCAGCCTGCTCGGTTCTCATAGCTATCGAGTTTCTTGGCTAGCTCGAGAGACGACGCAAGATCTCCCCACTCATCGATAAAGTGGTCACGCATTTTCGCCGGTACCCTCCGCTTTAATTGGTCCGTAACCATTAAATCTAAGAGCTCGTGGAATTCAGTAATCTTAAGCCCCGCTACCCATTCCTTGCAATAGTTACTTAATTCTCGCGCGTATACATTCCACGTGGTTCCCGCACGCCTTTGGTGCGACGTGAATAATTGTCGGAATCTTTCGGCGTTAAATTTAAACATTTCTAACAGCCGCGTTTTTGCTTCCTCGTATTTTACACCACACGTTCCCGAATCGAGCATCAACCACGTATTTACTTGATTAGGCAATAATGCCATAAGATTTGTCACCCATTCAGATTCAGGTATTCCCAATTGTCCTACCTGTGCTTCGAACACACTAAGGAACATTGTAATATCATCATTTTCGCCCTTAAACCGATCCATGACGTTTTTGATTTGAACATTTGCCTTCGTTGCGATACTGGTACTACCTACCGATTCCCGTCCCGTGGTTGCCGTCGTGATACGCAACATTTCTAACTCGTGCTGCCGTTCCTGCTCCACGCGTTCTCGTTCGCGTTCTCCGATGAGGATTTCCTTAGTCGCATCGGCGAGCTCCCGTACCAGATCCTCTTCATATTCCGCGCTATTAACAATTATTTGCTTTAGTGCAACAACCGTTTCATCACCTGAAAGCGTTTCCCCCATCTCTTTGGTCACTCGAACCAACACCACCTTCCTGAATCCCGCAAGATATTATGACATACTGCCTGAATTAATCCCGGCGAGTACAAAAAGGACACACGTACAGGGAGCCCTCGGTGCCGCTTGCGCTGATGTGACCCAGGGTTGAGTCGGAGACACTTGTAGACGTCCTTCCTTCCTTCAGGGTTCGGACCAGTCTTCTTTCTTGGTGCTTCCGTTGCCGACGCGTAATTTAATGTTTCCTCGCGCTTCACTGGTACTGCGACAGCTTCCACTCAGTTCCGTTACTGCTGCATATTCCCTCGTATGCACCCGTAGCCGCACTATTCACAACTTGATACTTGCTGCCGTAATTAATGTTAGTTCAACCCGACTGCGTGAACCACTTGATGCATTACTGGTCACTCGCGTGGATGTCCGTTGTCACTGCTTCCACCATTTAATGTTTTAATAGTCACCACCCAATGAATCGCTGCCACCATTTAATACCAGTTTGGTGGGCAACAATGTTCCTCGTGGGCTTTCGTTATAACCGCTGCCACCATTTAATGTTGTTCGGTAGGCAACAATGCTCCCCGTAGGCTTCGTTATAACCGCTGTCACCATTTAATGTTGTTCGGTAGGCAACAATGCTCCGCCGTGGGCTTCGTAAAACCGCTGCTACCATTTAATGTTTCCTCGTCTGTGACGTCGTCATGAGGTGAGGAAGAACACAGATACGGAGTTTACTGTATATATTTATTTACAATAGTTTATTACACTATGTACACTCCTAAGGAACGCTGCTCTCCACAGCACTCCGACTCCTGAGACGAGCCGCCTCAGTATTTACCAAGAGAACCCCAGCTCGCTACACTAGCGCCGCCCCTGGTCTCTTGTCCCGTGGCGAAAAGCCACGCCTCGCAAGACGCTGCTCGCGATCACCTCCGCACATCGCTAAAACGTTTAAACTCGACTGCCCAGGAAGCTTATTCCACCCGCCTCCCTTGCGAGGCATCACGTGACCGACCTCCCAAGCACAAAGCGTCATTTCCGCTCGAGATTTGGGCTGGCTGCAGATGGAGGCTGGCGTCCACCTGCGAACGATTTCTGTCGTCACACATCACTTGTGCGAACGGACAGCCGTCTTCTCAGACACGCCCCCAGCGGAGAGACCCCAGGGCCGGACATCCGGCCGTGCGCGGCACGAGAGGACCAACCCCTCCCCCTTGCACGACTTGTGCCGGTCGCGCCCAGTGCTATGACGCTACACCACATTGTTTAAAATTCTGAATTTTATATATATATATATATATATATATATATATATATATATATATATATATATGTATGTATGTATGTATGTATGTATGTAATAGAATGTTATGAGACATATTCTAAGGAGAAAAACTGAGACAGTACCCCAACGTTATCACATCGAAGCTCCCTTTTTTTCTTTTCTTTTCGTTCTTTCTTTCCTATTGAATTTTGCGCCAAAATTGATAGACAAAAATACCTTCAAATTCGCCCTTTTTTCTACGTCTCTGCATTTTTTTTTTCAGCCTGATACATGGAATAGAAGCTGAGAAAAAAATAAAATATGAAAAACATGTTTCTCATTGTATCCCTGCCACAGATTGCCCTAGGAGGCTGATTTTTGGGGAATCTACTTTCTTATGAGCATTACAATTATTGATTTGGTTTGGTGGCACTTTTCATAGCCTTATTCGGCTATACCCTTCTCAGACCTCCCAATTTAAAACAAAATTATTTTTACTTTCTTCTTGCATTAAAAAGTTAATGCCCGAAGCTCATAGGAATGACATTGGAAATACTCATTAATAAAAACAATTTTTATAAAGTTAATTTTTTGAGGAAAAATATTTTTTTTATCTGCCTGAAGTGTCAAACAAATTTCACTTTTAAAAAAATTTATTTATTTTTATTTTAGAAACTCTCAGAGGTACTACCAAAAAAACATATTTCATGAATGTATTTACATGGATTTATTAAGATTATTTTCGGGAGTGGAACATGCTTAAAAAAGTTTTTAAAAAATTGAATTTTTGTTTGATAAATGCTATGTTTTTGTTTTATAAACACCAAAATTTCCTAATACAAAAAAAAAGAGGAGGACCAAATAATAACATTACAACAGATTTTTGACAGTAGCCTGCTACCATCATAATTGTCGATATACCACAATCTCCATTGAAAAGAATTGCTAATTTACCATGAAATACAGTGGTTGGCACCATGGTTCTGCAGCAGAGGCATTCATGAAGCCCTTAAAGAGAATGGGTGTGGCTGTATAAAACTTTAACATGCTGGTATGAATTAATGTCTTTCAAATTAGATTTTTTCGAAACCCCCCTTTATTGGTGTAGAATTTTAATAAGTATTTTGGGGTGATATGAAAAAAATAAACTTTGCCAATTAATTGCTTCATCTTCCTTTATGGCAAAGATAGATGTTTTTCAATGATAAGTGTGTTACTGCTGGAAAGGAATTACTTCCCGGTCCTACTTTCAACAGATTTAAGACGAAAACGGTTGGTTTGCAGATGACTTAACGAACAGATTACTGCAGCAACCCATTATAAACTTACCCATTTTGGAAACAAAGTGTTCTAGGCCCAGTAAACCAGGGTTTGTGTCTCAAACGGACATTAGTGTTGTAGGGGCAGACAAGTTGTGGGGGAAGAGGTGAGAAAATGACGAGGAACACAAGGGGAAATTAAGGGGGACAGGTAGGGCCCAAATTTATTTTCTTGAGAAGCATTCTATAAAGTCAGAATTTCTTTTAACTTTCTATTATGTTTTTGGACATGTGCTTTAGGGTGCACCCACTTCACAACATGGGTGGTTAGAAAAGTGCAGAAACATAAAATCTGTGTCAAATAAAATTGAAGGAAAAATAAATTATTTCACAATAAAATTAAGGGGTCTGTTTGATATTCAGTGCAGTTTTATCTCAAGTCTTCACAAAATTAGAATGGTCACACTTGCACTGCTTTGGGTCTATAATCCTGTAATACACAGTTCAGGGTTCACTATTGAGAGTTAGGTTCTACTTTGAAGCAATTTTTGACTTTTAATACAATTACTTACAAGGTAAGACATTTTCACATTGGTTCAGCTAGTTTATATTATGAAACAATTGTGCCATTCTCTCTCCCCCAAAAATTTCTTGTGCATGAGGAAATTCATGTAGTTCTCATGATTTTGGTATGATTTCAAAATCAGTGAAAAATCAGTGTTTAATTTTTTGAAGTATATTCCATTTTATTTCTTTTGAAAAACATAAACTCAAAATGAATCGAACTCAAATAGAAACTCGCTCCACGAAAACAACCTTACAAATATCCTGTAAATATTTTGGATGCATGCACTGGACATGCAATTCCAAAAAATGTATTTTTTCCGGTGGTTCCACTTCCAAAAGTGTCTGGAGAAATTACAAAAAAGAAACAAAGGGATGAAAAAGACAAAAACAAAAGAAAAAACAATATTTTGTTATATTTTCATGTTCAAGTGTGTTATAAAAATGTTCAGAAAAAATGAACTAAAAAATTTTTGTTTTTATTAGTGATTATTTTATAAAGCCGTTCTCACCCATTCCAGGTGTTAGCACTTAATGTATGTAGCAAAAAGAGAAATATAAGAAAACCTTTTTATAAATTGGTAGGGTGTGTTTAAAAATGGGTCAATCTTGTTTTTCTTCATTCTAAACCTAATAGAAGAAATATGCAGGTTTTCATCAAATTAAAAGTAATAAAATATGTATCCAATTTATTAAAATGTGTATTACATAGTTAACTTTTAAAATCACAATAATTCTTTCTATCCTCAGGCTGTAATTAAAATTACAAAAACAATGAGTAATGACAATATTTTGAAAAAATGAACAGAATTAAAACATAACAAATACATAACATTCATGTACATAAGCATTTTATTGATAATTTTTGGCAATTTGTTAGGTCATCAATATAGTTAGGCTCCCTAACTATAAGACTAAACTCTATCAAATATGGGAAACTTCACTGTAATGCTGCTACACAACTTCATGGTGAAGAATTTATGAATAAGGCACTATGTTTGCTCTATATCCCCCAAATAAATAACAATCATAAACAAGAATTTTTAACTAATTTCCAACTTAAATTAGTTAATAGAGTAATCAATAGGTGTGATCATATATCATTTGGTGTGATCAAATATCAGTTTGGTTTGACCAACTGATAAACTTCAAATTTAAAACTTAAAATTCTAAAGAAAAATTAGATTGCAATAATATAGTCTATCAAATCAATTGTAAAGACTGCTGTAGATCATACATGAGCCAAACTAAGCGTGAGTTACGTACAAGACTCATCGAACATAAGAGAAACAACCTGTCATGCAGACAAAATTCCTTAACATAACAGAGAATTTCAACATCTCATTAGGTGAATTTTCAGGAGGTATGGATATTAGCCCATGAAAATGTCTTATATCCACGATTAACTCTAGAAACACTTTATATAAAAACATCTTCCTGCTTAAATACGCAGGTGGATTCGAACAAATTCACTTATACAATGGCTTGTTGTGTAATTTTTCTGAAAGTTAATGTGTATCTTTTAATAATTTTATGTGTAACTTCTTTCTGTCCTAATCAATTTTGTAATATCCCTCTCTGTTCCTCTCCCTAGCCACTTCCCCTCCTCCTCAACCTTTATCACTCCCCTTCATTTAGTATTCAACCTGACTTGGTCGGCGTTCCACGTGGTAGCTTTGTCATAATAGCTACACCTCTGAGTATCATTCTGCATGACATACCGCACACATTTATTAGGACATTCCAAAGACATACCTCCCTGTGATCGCTCTGATATCATATTTTCCAACTGGGAGTTTCCAAGAATTTTAATGTAGGTATGTTACATTTAGTGTCTTGTGTACATAAATATTATGTATTTGTTAGATTTTAATTCTGTCCATTTTTCAAAATGTTGTAGTTAGTTAATGATTTTGTAATTGTAATTACAGCCTGAAGATGGAAATTATAAGAATTTTAAGAATTTATATATGTAATATTTTATTGTATATTTATATATATATATATGTATATATATGTATATATATATGTATATATATATATGTATATATACATATATATGTATATATATGTAATATTTATATATGTAATATGTATATGTAAAATTTTAAGAATTATATATGTAATATACATCTTCATAAATTGGATACATATTTTGCTTATAATATTTTAACATAAGGTACAAATACAGTAGTATGTTTACGTTTAACTTCGATGAGCTAAACTTTGACAAGGTAAAATGAAAAGGTTGTAGAGGAGTTCCCTTCCAAAGCAGTGAAGTTAACTACATGTCAAGGTTTTTTTCCATTTCTATCAATATCTATCTAATGGCAGTCCTAAGAAATTCATTAGTTTTCCCTAAAATCAGGCATTCCGTTGAATAAGCTTGTTTATTGGGACATCTTACACAGTTTTAATAGATTTGTGATTTCTCATGAATAGTTAAAAAGTCATTCCTACTTCATTACAATTCACCCCTACGGTGTGCAGCATATCTACTTTTAGTTTAAAACAGAAAACCTCTATTTACCATTCAATACGTCCTCTTGAATTCATCAAAGCAAAGCTTGGAACTTTTCATCAGTTCTACATAATTAGTGAGTACATGAGTACAGATGTCCTGTATTGTTTTGACTGTTATTCATTGACAGTAAGAACTGTTGTGCTCATACAGCTGAGTAGAGATGTTGTACAAAAGTGCCGTACCTGGAGTACAAATTCATTGCAAATTCGGGGTCATGTAAATAAATGCCTCATTTATATCTTCTATTGAATTTAGGTTACGTCCAAATGTTTCAAATGAAGAGTGACTTCAAGAAAACAGGATACATTCTGAAAGTGATGGCTGTTTTAATCAAGATAAACTATTTACTCGTAGTGGTTATGATTGAGAAAGTATATATTAACACAGCTCGACGATGATGAAAGTATATAGTAATACAGCTCGACGACAATGATGATGATGAAAGTATATAGTAATACAGCTCGACGACGATGATGATGATGATGAAAGTATATAGTAATACAGCTCGACGACATGATGGGGCAAACTGTACAGAAGAAATGTTTTGTTCAGGTAGAGGCAGTATGTGTAAATGAAAGGAAAACAAGTTTTTCAATAAACTGTGGGAAATACGAAGCAAAAAGAAGTAACTGTAAAATATTTTGTGGCCCTAAATTTTCCACATGGGTAACTGTGCATGAATTCATAAATTTTGACTTGACATAATCTGTAGTATTATCACGTTCACATTGTTGGTTGTAAACGAAGTGGAAACTGTAGTGTTCCAGAACATTACAGTTGGACCTCTCAAGATAGAGATCGTTGTAATGCAGATTTTCTTTGTCTGAAAAGAGACCAAACCATGCTACTGAACTGTGATCTCTTGATTTAAGGAATTGGGATAACAAGGGGCTTTAAGATTGTACTTAATTTATTAGTTTGAATAAAATATTATGAAACCTTGATGCATTGTTCCCTCATTATATTCTGCCTTCAATCCTGATATTTAAGCAGGCAAAGAAATGTATATACATTGTTCCTAATTGCAGAGTATACCACCTTTGATCATTCAGACTTCTATAATCTGATGCACTATTTCTGCATTTCCTATTTTGGAAATTTTGAAATATTGTAACATTTGCCCTAGATTTTTATTTTATTTTTATTGTTGATGCAGGATTAAGTGCAGGATGCCACAGAGAGATGAATTACCTTTTATAAAGAGAAAGAGCTAAGCAAATGTTCGCTGTTGTAGATGGTGAAACTCTTGGTGAAGCTTGACTTTAAATTTCTTGTATCTATTGCATTAATTTTTCAGTTTCAGCATAATATTTGACATTGTTGTTTTTACAAGGAAACAAAATTGTTTGAGATAGAATGCCCAGAATTTTAAGTATTTTAAATCAACAAAGTTCCAAACTGAGGGGACTATTGTGCTAGGATTGAAAGGAAAATGGTTGGCTGCATTGTTTGAAATGAATTTCTAGTACTGTTGGAACCGCTAAATGATCTGTCATGATCTATGCGATAAACCTGTTATTTTCCTGCGTCCTTTGTTTCATTTCTCCAAATGCCTTCAAAAACGATGCATTGAAGTTTCTATCTATTATAGTTATCAATTACCAATAAGAGCTATAGCTTGAGTAAGTTTGTTTCAATTGCTCAAATGTCTACATGCTCTTTGGTGTTATTTTTTATTTAGTACATTCCAGACAAAGCAGTCAAATAAGGCATACAGATTATTGTGCTGGTTAAAGCCATTATATTCTTTATCAGCAACATTGAGGTTTTGTATTGAAGAAGTACCATAACTACATTTCCACTTCCCTAACAACTAAATATAATGTGAACACTGGACCAGATGGATTTTATTGTCACTTGCATAATAAGATGACACTTGTTTTCTTTTCTCAAGGTGGGAATGATTGCAAGTAATTTATTTCAATAATAAAAAGAAATTTGATATTCCTTTATGAATGTTTCTGAAGCAATGGAATTTTGCTCATTTGTCTAAATCTAAAGGAAGCAAAATTGCATTGTTTTTCTGCCTACATCAGTGTATTTCTTTCTAATATTGTGACAGGTAAAGTAAGTTCATTGAATTGATAATGTATGAACAAAAAGCATGATTAATGCTGTCTGCAAACAGCATTTGAAGATAAGCAAGAGTGAAAACTATTACTTTAACAATCTCTTTTGTGCTTATCTCACTTCAAAATTATTCATACTTTTTCTTTTTATTATAAATTGGGTAAAGCACATTATGGACTGTATTAGACTATAAGTAAAAAAGCACTCAAATGTAATGTATTTTATTAGTCCTTAAAAATTTATTTGATTAAACATCTTCAAAAATAATTTCTTGTCGTGCAGATTACTCAATACATTTACTGTTTTCTGAAGTATCCTTGAAATTGATGTGCTCAGTTTATTTAAGGGATCAAAAAGTTTCATATTGGTATTAAAAAAATCCATGCAATAGTTAAATAAGATGAATTTTTCTTTAATTTATATCGTTTGTGGTAATATTGAGCTAATTTGATTGGTTCTACTTCGTGTAGAAAGAAATGTAAAATTCTGTTACAAAGGGCAATGTTGCAGATTGCAAGTGATTCTCTATTTTAATTAGGTTTCTGTTATTCCCAGGATGGGAAATAAAATTGACTAATTTTTGTTCCTTTTAGAGTGACTGAGGATGATGTATTGGCCTTTTTTCAAATTTACTAGAGAAGATATTGTAGACATCGCCATTCCTATTCCGTTCAAAGCCAAGCGCAATGCTAAACGGCCAGTTAGAGCTATAATTGCCTTCCCTACTGACGAAGGCTTACAGGCAAGTAAACAAAAAAATATATCCTTTCAGCTCTTCAATTTTGTGACCCTGCCCAATATTAATCATAATCACTTATGGGCTTGGTACTCTCATACGTTTGACATTATGAAAATTTTAATTACTACTTTAACTTTTTTCTTCTTTCTTCCTCTACTCTTCTTTTTCCCTTTTACAGTCGTGAAATATATGGAAAGATGACTCCTTCCCCTCTCCCTCTGTCTTTCTAGAATGGTGGCTGGCAAATGTGACTTCACAAGAAACAATCTGACCAATGCTTGCCAAGGGGTTAAGTACAGTGGGATCAAAATGCAATTTCACAGGGGCTTCCTAGATACTGCTGTTTCCCAAGACATTCTGAGGGCATACAATTAAGTACTTATCTGTTGTATAATGTGTGCAATCTTTAGTAAAACAAATTCCTTATTTTCACACTAAATACATATTTTTATTTTTTATTTTATGTTCTACTTAAATGTTTTCTGCCATCTCCAGAGTAAGATCACAGCATGCCACATTCAACCTTTTCCTCAAATTTTTGTCCATTGAACATTATTTACGTATTTATTTAACAGGTTGTACAATATACAAATAATATATCAACAATACATTATTTCGCAAAGGATTTCTCCTTGCGTGCAAACCTGTAGACAGATACAAACTATTGTATTTAAATTATTTCTAGTTAAAATTATTTGTAGTTAAAATTTAATTGCTATCATTGTTCCTTCTATGTGTTGGCTCAAGATAGAGCATAACCATTGTCTAAATATTTAATTTTTTTGGTTTCTTCTGTATTAAATGTTTTAAGATTATCAGGTAAGTTGTTAAATACTTTACAACCAGTAATTGAATAGATGCATGGATTTATGGATGAATACAAATAAAACATATCATATTATGAATTGAAAAGATTGAAATTGTAATGTTTGTAAATCTACTTAATAATGTATAGGAACACATCACAAATACAACTTTATTCATTTTTGGACCTTTAATATTAATAATAATCTCTTTGGTGAAGTAACTTAAAAATTTGATTTCTGTTCCATGTTTCTATACTTTGATCTATCAATATCACATTCTTTCAATTCAGTAATCAACAAGTGAAATGCTTTTTGACTGATGGTTTGTTCTCGATATTTGTTTATTGAATCACGTTGTTGATAAAATCACCTGACATTTTTGATTGGCAAGTGGTTGAAATTCCTTTTGGTTATTTTTAAAATTAAATATTATTGCTCTTTCTACAAAAATAATTTTAGTAATATCCAGATTTTTCTCTTTTAAGAGTGCTTCAGTCGACTCAAATTTACGTTTTCTGAATGTGACTTTTACTATACTCCTTTGAATATCAAATAAGGGTTTGAGTGTAATATCGTATGTCCCTCCCGAAGTTATTACACCAAAAGTTGCAATGGACCAAAATAACATGTAATACATAGTTAGGAGTTGCTTTTCAGTTATTACGTTCCTTAATTTATAAAATATGTAAATTAGATACCCGACTCTTTTGACTATATATAAAATTTGCGATTTCCATTTGAGATAGGAGTCAACATATATAACCAGGTACTTCGTGGATGTCATTCTAGTTATTTCTAAACAGTTACAATGTATTTGATTACAGTGGTTCACATGTATTTTAATATCAGTGTTTGGGGGTGCTGTCCACATAGTTGCCATTGGTAATAAACATAGTTTTCACAATGTTTAGACTGAGAAAATTTTTGTTTAGACACTAAAAAATTATAGTAATTTCGTTTTGAGCATTAAATCAAGCTTCAACCCAAGTCTTGCCTTTCTCTATGAGACACGTTTCATTCGCAAAGAAATTAGTTCACCCTCTGGCAGTATAGCAAAAATGTCATTTATACGCAAATGAAACAAAATTGGTCCTAATACAGTTCCTTGAGGGACTCCGCATTTAACAGTGTTGTTGTTGTTGTGTTTTCTTTTTTTTTCTTCTTTTTTTCTTTCTTTCTTTCTTTCTTTCCTTCTTCGGGTCTGACTTATTGATTTTGACAATTGCTTCCTGTCAAATAGGTGACTATTAAATAATTTCAAAAGTTAATCCTCTAAATCCCAACTTATATAATGTATCCAGTAATGTACATGACCTGAATATATGACTGTGTCAAAAGCTTTAGCGAGATCTAAATAAAGAAGAATCTAAATAAATCAGAAAAATAAATATACAAGGTTCACTTATCAATTGCATCATAAATGATGTCAGTCACTAACCTCGTGGCATCTTCTGTACCCTTGCCTTCTTGAAAACAAAATTGTGAGGGATTCAGGATTTTGTGTTTGTCAGTGTAGTTAGCAATTCTATTTTTAATCACCTTCTCACAAACTTAAACAAGAATGGATAATAAAAGATATGGGTCTGAAGTTTGTAACTTTGTCTTGGCCGGTCAATTTCAGCTTTTTTGAAGTGGTTTGGAATGATTCCATATTCAATACATTTTAAATAAGATGGTTAGAGGTTGTACAATGTATTCAGCAATGTTTTATTATTTCAATTGAAATTTGATCTACTTTAGGCTTTTTGGTATTTATATTCTGAATAATTTTCAATATTTCATCAAGATTTGTAGGTTTCATAAAGATAGCATTTACAATTTTAATCTTTGTATCTAAAATGTTTATCAAACATTCAGCCATTTTTGATCCTATGTTAACAAAGAAGTCATTTAGATGGTGTGCAATTTTATCATCAGTGTCAAGAATTACATTTGAATCTGATAACATTTTATTAATTTTTTGTAGTGTAATTTTTACTTTCTCGCCTTACGAATACTTCGTAAGAAGAGAAAGTTATGTAATCGTGCGCCGGAAAACGGGGAATTTTCGCCAGAAAAAACTCTTATAGCAGGGGTCTGGTAACAATAAAGTGGATAAAACCTATTGCTAAATTTAGGGGGGGGAAATTCTCTATCTCGTGGTGTAGTCAAAATCTATGTTTTGTTGCTTCTTGATATTACAAAATCGATTGACGGCAAAATGTCCGTCTGTGGTCAACGCTAGCGCCTAAAACTGTTCAGCCGATTTTTCTTGAAAATTGATATTCCCTGATCATTTTTACTCGTCTCAAGGCCTCTGGAATTTGAAACTGATATTTTAGTATTGAGGGTACTTTACATGAAGCCTATTTTGAGATTTTCAAAGTTTAAAGAAAATGGCTCCAAATTTTTTGATTGTATTTTGTTGTTGAATAGTGCAAAGAACGTTTAAGGGAATGATGTAGGTATCATTTTCATTGATATGCCCAATTTTCAAAAATAGCAAAAAACTATTTAAAAACTGCAAAATTGATGATAGAGATTTTTGCCTCAGACTACGTCGGTTGTACAAAATTAGCACTTTAAATAAGGTCATGTACCATTTTTTGAAAATACGAGTAGTTTTTGTGTAAATTGCGTTTCAAATTAACAAAAAAAATTCTCAAAAACCGCTCCAAATTTTTTCTTTAAATTTTCTTCACTTATGTAATAAGCGACGATAAAAAATATGATCTTATTCCTACTTCTAGGAAAAACTTGTTTTTTGAAAATTGCAAAAAAATATTTGTAAACTACAAAATTGGAGATAGCGATTTTTACCTCAGACAAAGTCTTTTGTACATAACTAGCTCTTTAAAAAAGGTTATGTAGAATTTTTTGAAAAAAACTAGTTGTTTTTGCGTAATCTTCCCTTCAAATTTGCAAAAAATTTTCTCAAAAACCGCTCCACATTTTATAGCATTTATAGTTAAAGGCAAATTATTGATATTTTTATTTATGCTTCTAATATTAATACCAAAAATTAGTAAACCGTCAGTTAAATTTAATTCATTGTTGAGATCATCAATACCTTCACACTTCAAGGGTTCTATCTCAATGAAGTTATTGCCAAAACTATCAACTACAGATTGCATGATTAAAATATGATTTTAGTGATGAGTTCTTGAGAGAGCAACCTTTTTCTTACAATATATAGTTTTTACATCTTTACAATATATAGTTTCAATTTCATTGCCATTATTTTCTAAAAGTTCCATGTTAAATTGGTATTTTTAAGAATTGTGGAGTAGTGTATTGTTGCCTGTGTTAGTTTCCCTATTGAGATGCATGATGACTACTGACAAATTTGGTACACCTTTCTTTTATTTAATAGTTGGTGTTGAGTCATCGCATTAGTTGTGCCCTCAGTTATTTAATTTGTTCTTGTTATGAAGGGTTCAGTCACTATTGAATGTAATTTCTCAAGGTAGGCTCTTGTTACTTGTAGGCACTAGTACAGGTTCAGCTGACTTCAGGGTGATTTTTAACAGCCGAGGTTTAGCGAGATCTTTTTTAACCGAACATATGGCTTGTAAGATGTTAAAGTTGGTTCCTGTGGATAATTTTCTTTGTGAGTTCAAATATTGAAGAATTTGTTGAAAGGCTTCGATATCCTCTTCTTTTTTTCCAGCAGGTGTATCTGAATTGCATTCATGTATTCATAGGTGATGCTGTTTCATGATCTGTGGTTTCTTTCTTCTATTTCTGCAGTGATCAATTTGTGGCTTCAAAGCATATGTTTTTAAGCTTGTTTTCAAGGGTCTCAAGTTAAGTGTTGTGTTTCAGTTCAATATCATCGCATCTCGCTGACAAATTTATGTTATCTGTTTGAAGGGATTTTAGTTTTTCTGAAAAGTCCTTAATGCTATTTTGACATTTTCTCAAATTATCTGTTAATTGTTCCACTTTTTTGGCAATTCTGGAGATATCCTTTTTTTATTTATTTTTTGGGTTTCTTCAAAATTACTTCTTTTTATTACCTGATGGAACTTGAGTTCGTCTTTAGGAGTTTTCCAAATACTGTGGCATCCTTATCATCACTAGCTGGTGGTTCCACGTTTTCCTCAATTGGATTGTCCATCTGTGTCACTAACACTTCCAAATGCAGAGGAGTTTGCGGAAAGAAAAGTTTACACAGCAATATTGGTATTTCTTGCCTACTAATTTGTTTTCCTGTACAAGATTTCCACAGGTCTTGTGAAATTTTGCTTTACAGTTTTTGCAAGTTACTATTATGTTCATCACATGGATCTTTTTACATTATGGGCATTTCGAGTTTGAGTTTAGATTTGTTTGGTGCTATCTCAATGCACCACTTGTCATCAAATGAGAGGTAACTTCTAGTGTTTATTCAAAGCATAGTAGGGATGTTTCCTTTGCCACTACTGCCAAAAATACACAAGATGTTATAAGATATCTTGCCACTGCAAAGGCAAAGACGCGGGAAAGCAGCACCACGCTCAATCAACCTCGTTCGTCACCGCACTAGAATTATCTTTGTGAAGATTTAATAAATTTATATTTTTAATAAATTGCTCAGAAATACATATTGAGTCACATATAGGAGCAATACTGGCTGTGAACGTGTGAACCATTGTTGTTGGTTAATTTTTGTGTGTTTTAGAACTTTCTTAATATGTTGTAACAAATCAAGGTTTTTATAATTTGTTTCTGTGTGTGGTAAGTCTGCAAATCTGCAACAGTTCTTATCTGACTTTTACAATGTTCATCACAAAATTTTTTTCAAAATGTTCAAAATCATTTCCATGGCTATAAAGACATTAAAACTATTGTCTGCAAGTTCTGTTTACATACTGTGTTGCATATTTCATTGTCATACCTGGTTTATTAGCTGTCTGGCATATTTTATTGTATATCATTTTATGAAATAAAGTGCACTGCAATATTTCCTTTGGAAAGAAACACTGTCCCTTTCTTTTTTAATAAAGGGGGCTTTGCTCACCTTTTTTGTCAGCAAATAAGTGAAATGTAATATTAGGAAAAAAAATATTTTTCAGAAATGTCTTGCCCAGACAAGACAACTTTCCAAGATCGGGAAGTGGTTGTGGAAAGACATCAGATGGTATCAAAGGTAGCAGTGGGAGAAAAGCGTTCTGCAAATGATACAAATGAGACAGCTTCTCCAGAAAAGAATCCCAAGACAACCGATGGTGCAACTATGGAATTGGATTTGTTTGTTAAACATATACCAAGAGAGTGAGTAATTTTACACACTAGCATTAATCTACTGTATATAAAATTTTAGCATACTACATTCATTTTTTATCAGTATTTTGTATTGTATTCCCTGCATTTTTAAACTATGTAATTCTGTTGTATTTAAAATTTTTATTTTCTTAGATGAAAGTTCGAGTTTCCTTGATTCTCTGCTCTTTTAGAAACTATTATCAAGTTATTTTAAACCATTTTCAAATATATAATGTCTTGTATTTTTCTATTAATATTCTTAAGTATTTTTGTATTGTACTTATTTTACTTAATATTTCAAGGAATTTCAGATCGATTACTAATTATTTTTTAATTTTGAATGTAGATTTCTATCCATTGTCTATTTACACTTTAATACTCTGTCATATCTTTACTTTTTATATACCATTAGAGTTTAAACTTCAAATATTAATTAATTTGACTGTCTAGGAGATGCCATATTCGTAGCATTATTGTTGACTTTCTATTGCAATATTTAAAAATTATTTTTTTCCTGTTTTTTCCTCCAGAGCTTCTGATCGCCAGATAAAAGATTTCTTTGCTTCTGTCGGTGCAACAGTTACAAAGGTGAACCTGTTTTCTGAAAGCATTACAGGATCCACTCGTGGTATGGGCTTTGTTTCCATGGCTGACAAGGAGTCTGTGCAGGTTTGAAGTTTCAACACATCTTTATTGAACTGTCTTAAAGGCTGAATTAGCATGTTGAATTCACTAAATATTGTTTTTAATAGTCTTGCACTTCAGAGAATATTTACGTACAATTGTTATGTTATAGTCTTCACGTCATCAAATTTAATTTTTATTCTTGTCTAAAAGAATGTTCATTTGTGTCTGTGCAGAAAGGGCTGTCACTGGATTGTAAAAGATTTTACAAGAACAAAGTTCGAGTCTCAGTTCGCCGTGACCGTGAGCACTTGGATCGTCCAGATAAGGGAGAAGTACTTCCCAATTTTAGCACATTCATTGCTAATATACCTATAAAGTAAGTAGAGGAGTATCTCTGTTGAAGGTTTAATTGCTGTGTAATTAACACACAATTCCAAACAATAAAGCTTTGAAATTTTCTTCTCATGTTTGTACAATTGATTCCAGAGAGAAGATTGAAGTACTGAAGCAAGCACTGACAAAACATTTTGAAGCGGCTAATTGTGTTGTGAAAACACTACATTTTCCTTTAGCTAGCAATAAACTCAATAATAAAGGATATGCTTTTATAGTGTTTGAAAATGAAGATTCTCTGAAGGTGGGTATTTGTGTTGGGTAATACTGACCCACAAAAAATATAACATTGGAGGCAAATTATAGATGAATTACCAGTGTTCATTTCCATTTCCACATAATTACTGTTTTGACTACTATATTTTTGCTATGCACGAGTGCAAGTGTTTTTTTAATGTTTTTTCAATCAGTGATTTTTAAATCTGGATACTGCAATAGTGCCCTGATGTATGGTTATTTACTTATTTCTAGAATGTAGCTGAATTTATGACAGATCAAGGCATTATCTTTGAAGGTAGTCTAGTGTTTTATTCCTTTTTGCAGAAAGGACAAAGCCTTGACAATACGGAGGTGCAACTTGGCAACAATAAAGTTACAATTCAGGTGTCAGATCGCTGGCCAGAAAATCCTGAATCTGTTGGAGACAAGGCAAGAGAAATCAGTGCACATCGTGGTGCTCCTAACTCTTTATCAGAGCCTCCAGGAAGTGGCAAGCAACGTAAACGCAAGAAAGGGCTTCCACCAATGGGTGGTCCACAGGGACTTCCAGGGCCACATGGACTTGGACCTCACGGGTTACATGGACCTCCAGGTCCCAGAGGACCTCTTGGACCACATGGTCCACATGGCCCATTTGGTCCTCGTGGACCTCCTGGTCCTATGGGTCCCATGGGTCCCAGAGATATGGGGCCACCAAATCGTTGGGATGGCCCACCAGATTTTCCAGGTGATGGACCAGAGTTTGGCCCATATGGCCCTGACTATCAGGATTATCTAGAGTATCTTGAATATCGGGATTACGTGGCAATGAGGAAAGCCTTTGATGAGAGGCGAGAACTGGCAGAGTTTCGAGCTCGTTTTCGTGCAGAACGGGAAGATGATTTTATGCCACCACCACAACCATCAATGCAACCACCTTTACCTCCTCCTCCACCTTCATCTAATCAAGGACCTATGGGATCAGGTGGTTATTCTCGTCCTCCCAGCGGACTTCATAAGGATGCACGTGTAGATGATGGATATAGGGGATCATCATATCCTGGTGGTGGCCCAAGGGATCGTGGTGGTTATGATGATGGCCCTTCGGGATCTACCAATCGTTCAAGAGAATATCGTGATTTTGATTATTCAAGTTCTCGTGGAGGTGCTGGTGATGGATTTTCAAATTCCGGTTCTGGTAAGTTATTTAATCAAACAAAGGGTTTTATATTTCTTTGAGTTTTTTATGAATTAGTAGGAACAATTGTTGCTTGTTGAGTAGATTATAGAGAATTAATGGATTTTCTCCTCCGAGTTCACTTCTGTTTGTGGTAAATGAATCTGGGCTGCGTACTATGTTAAATTAGTTTAAATATGCTGAGTAGTTTAGAAGTCACATTTTCCATTCATGAAAATTTCACATCCATAATTTCACTTGTAAAACCACAAAACTGTATTCTCATGTACCATTTCACTGGTATGAACTTTGCACTTCATTAGCTACTGGGGACCCTTCAATTCTAAATATTTTCCAAGAGTGGACAAACGAGCAAATGTCCTGGTGTGGAAGATTTAACTTAAAAGGTGTCTTTTAAAATGAAAAATTCCTTGCCTTCTTTCAATGCCTTCAAATCGTAATTCTGCTCTGGCACTTGATATAAATTTCTTGACTTCAATCAATTGACGTCAGTGTCATTTTATCATATCTGAAGTTCCTCCCAATGATAAAAAATCGAATGGATAAAACCAGATTATTACAGAGAATCACAAATTCTAATCAAGAGAATTGACTGTCAAATTTATAAAAATAAGAAATATATTGTTTGTAAAAAATTTAGAATCTCCAAAAACAAATCTTAAAATTAGGATATATGAGCAAATTGAGAACATTTGTGTATGCATGGCAAAAGTCAAAGGCACGCAAGAAAGCTTCATATACAGAAGGGTTAAAAGTGTAAAAGATTGCAGTGAGACATTGCAGTGAAATTTTAGAACTTGCATTCGCTGGGTTCTGGGCACAGAGGCTGTTACAGTGAAATTATTTTAGCGTGGCTGCTCAAGGTCAGCACTCCAGAGCAGCCGTAAGAGTCCATTCCTTAAACTTATCGCTTTAGGGGGTAGCGCGTCCCTTTATCAATTTATGAAGAGACTCGAAAGAAGGTATTGAAAATATCAAAGCAGTTCTTAAGGGAATAATTGCTGCTTCCGGTGTTTCGAAAATATCTATTTGCAAAATTAATAAGGAAATTAATTCTATTCAGTCGGAAGAATCGTGTTCTTTTTCTTCTTCTAATAACCAGAAGAAGAGAAAAGACATGGAATCTGCTCTCGATAGTTTCAATGAGTGTGTGTTTTGCCGCACAATGATTTAATGCACTATATCAAGAAATCGTTATTTTTACAGGTAAAGACGCGAACGATAGTAGAGACAGTGATAGTGATAATATTTATGATGGTGAGGAAACGGTTATCAGTGACAGTGGAAAACATATGGAAGATGAGGACAGAGCAGATGGTGATTCTCCATTACCAAGCAAATACACTACCGCAAATTAATTTCCAAGACCGTTCACTAGCATGTAGACTAGTGTTTTTGGTATGGGTAGACGAGCCAGGTGCGAGCGAGCGCTGCCTCTTGGCTCCCTCCCCACCACTTTCGGCTTCCCCCTCTACTCGCGAATCCCAGCGGCCACCCTAGAAAAATTTAGCTGTACATCCATCTACTTGGTATAGAGTGAGCCTTCAACCTTGCCCTGCAACCTTGGGAGACCATGTTAATCAGCCTCAAAAACAGATTTATAATACTCAGCAGAAAGAACAACGTTTGTACAGTACCTTAGATAAACCTCAAAAGATGTCGCAAGTCGAAGAATTCCAAATTCAGCCAAGCAACTTTACTGATGCATTACGACCAAAGTAAAGTTTATTTGTTATGAATAAAGACCAGATTTCTGTGTTACTGCATCATTTCTTTGCTAACTTGAAATTGGATGAAACCTTGATATAAATTTGAATCATGAAACGGCTGTTATTCAGTACTTGTTTTTATTTTGCACAAAATTGCATGGTGGTTACTTTTGCTTGGTGGTTACTGCACAATATTGCACATTTTAGGCAGTGCTGCCTGAAAATTGAACATTTTGGGATTTTACTGGAAGAATTTGCAAGATTCATAGTTTTATTGCATAAAATATAATTTTTATATTAACAATTTGTTTTAATTTATCGTTTTTAAAGGTTTCATTTAAGCAAAAAGTTTTTATGACATCCCAACAGTGATTCAAGTGGTCTGTAAACCACAAGTGCCATTTGATATGTGACAGTTCCCTTCATTTTGTTGCCCTATGAAATGAGCATCTATAGCTTTCATGGTTCTAATAAAAAAATTTCTGGGTTATGCAGTGTTACCACGAACTAGGTCTGTGTCCCTTGGTTGCGACCGCTCAGCCAAATCTAAAGTGATTATAAGTTTTCTTGAAGAATTAAGTTGTTGGTACTCCCAAATTCACTCTAATTTTTTCGCAAATTTTTGCAACCAAGTGCTTTTAAAGCGAAGTTGGCATATTTTCATGATAATGCACAATTCATTAACCCAGTAGAGGTCATGTCTTACGTACAAAAGTTATTAATTGTGGGTGGGGAAATGTACCCCAGGGAAAGTTTCGTGGGTGAATGCAATGCCACTTTGAAATTCTTGTTTCTGACAATTCGTGGAAATATAAGTAATGCCATAGTGTGATTTCCATGATAGTTAATCTTGCCCACTTGGATTGTATAATGGAAAAAGGAGGTTGTTGCAAGGGCTCCGTGGACAAGGCGATGGCTGAATCTCTGTGGCATCGCATCCCCAATCGTTAGTTGTGAAGATGGTCAGTCAATGACTGTTACTGTTTACAGGAGAGAGAAAGAATTTGCTAATGAATTTGCTACATTTCATAGCTGTTCGTGAATGACTTTGAAAATATGTTCCAGGTATGAGACCGAAGATGATTCTGTTGTGACCTGTGCTATGTTATCATTTATAAAGTAAATATGATATAAGAGTAATTATTCATTTATGATAGGATAAATATATTTCAAAATATAAGAATAACCAATGGTTGTCGTTTATTTACATTTTATATATCTACCGTCTTTTAAACTAAAAATATAAAAAAAATTGAATACTCTATTTTTCTTACCTATTATCAGGAAAAATTACAGCGAAATCCGTTACTCCTTTTCGCAATTTAACTCAGGAAAAAAATTTTTTTATTCTTTCATGTGAATGAAAAAAAATTAACGCAAAAAAATCATACTCCTAGTAATCTTGTCTTTCTTATCAATTATTGTAACGTATCATTTGATTATCTCTGAATTTTTAAAGTGTAATGAACAAACGCTCAATCTTTGTTGCCATGAGTACTACAGCTCAATGTTTCACATCAATTACATCAAATTAAAAACTGAAAACTATGCTATGCTAGAAGTAATATCTTCTAAATTGTGTTTTAAGTCCATAGAAATAATGTGCTTTATTAGAGGTAACAGACTTCTGCTCCTGTGTGAACATGTCTTCTTTTCTACTTCTCACTTCAATACAGTTTTTTAATGTTTCGATATAGGAAGGTACAGTTCGAATTTGGATAATACTAATAATCCAGGGATGATACATTGCTAGTTTCCTCTAATTTTGTATGCCTGATCTCTTTGATTCTGGGCGATTGTTTTAATTTTTGGTGTGAATATCATGTGTGAACAACTGGAGAACAATATGAGTCTAATATAGAGGTATTTGGGTGGGTAAGTCGGGTATGATGAATACATACACTACTTCATTTGTCTCCCTGCATAATCATCACCATCACCATCAAGCACATTTCATTTTGAGCCGTTTGAATTCAGGATCGATCTATCTTTTGAAGGGTGTCCACTATTTTTTTCTCCCCATACGGATGTACTCCAGCATTGGGCATGCTGTCTGTTCTAGATCCATCCATTGCTGATGTTCAAGCCTGTTCTGCTAATCTTGCATTATTGCTTCACATGCTGATGTTATTTCCAATTCTCATTGTATATCTCCATTTCTCCAATGATCTAGTTCGTAACCTGTCAAGAGTCTTAAAAGAGCATTTCTGATGTTTCTATTCTCTGCCTGCAGTAAAACCCCTTTTTACACTTCTCAGGTGACTTAAGGAAAAAAGTGTAAAATGCAGGAAAGTTAAAAAAAAAATCTAAGCAAGTACTTACATTATTTACTGCAAGTACTTGTTTACATAATTATTATTTATTAACATTCATATTACACTTAAACTATGTTAAAAAATTCCAAAATTGACGTTTGTTTCCTTTTTTTCTGTAATCTTATTTCTTCAACTTGCCTCTCCACACTATACAAAGCTTTGAATGAGTCCTCATCACCTCATTGACTCTCAGTGTATTTCCTCAACACAGTGATAGCATCAATTGCTTCTTCTGTTGTTGGAACAATAGGTTCTGATGCTGTGTCTTCACCAACTTCTTGTTCCAGCTGGTTCCACAGTAGGTAATACTGAAGTTATAATTTCAGAATCCACTTTAACATAATCTTCAAATGAAGATCCTTCCATTTCTGACTAGTCATCAGGTTCCGTCAAATGTTCCTGTTCACATTTCTCCCCTGCTGCAAAGTTCACTCCAGCCTTGTGGAAGCAATTGGAAATTGTTTTGGGGGTTACACTTCACCATGCTTTGGCTACAAAATGCATGGCATTGGGTACTGGTATGGTCATTAGCTTTGAGTCCATACCATTATCGTTCGTAAACAGAGCTTTTTCAACTAGCGTTTTCCGATACTTCCATTTAAAAGAATGGATAATGCCCAGATCCAGTGGTTGTACAACACAAGTACAATTCTGGGGAAAGAACACTAATTTTAAGTTCCTGACCTGCAGATCTGTAGGGTATGCAGGACATCTGTCTAGCATTAATAATATTTTCCTATTTTTTGCTCCCATTTTTGCATCCAAAGCATGCATGGTAGAGAAGATGATGCTGCTGGTCATCCATGCACTACTGTTTACCTCATGTTTAATTGGTAATTTTTTTATGTTTTTAAAACACCTTGGCTTTTTAAATTTTCCCATTACCAATGGTGGTAATTTTTCTGAGCCATTAGCACTCACCATTAACAAAACAGTTACCCTCTGTTTATTGAGCTTCTCACCATGGCACTTTTCACCTTTGAAACAATGTTTTACTTGGCAGAATGTTATAAAACAGTCCTGTTTCATCAACATTGAAAATGTTTGTTCCTTCGTAGTCCTGGACGGTTGAGGCCAGTTCTTGTTTCCACTCGGTGATGGTTTCCCCAACACCACTTCAACTTTCCCCGCACATTTGGTTGTAAACAATATTATGGTGGGTTTTGAAGCGAGCGATCAATCTATCCATTTGATGCTGTAAATTCAGTAATTCCTAACTTCGCAATCTTTCGGTGGGCTTTCGTTCGCAAAAGGTTGCCATGAAGCAGAATACCTGATGCTCTCGTGGCAGTAAATCACTCTGCCACGAGTTTGTGCAACTTGTCACTAGCTGATAACCTTACTTATTTCATTTTTGTTGATGTAGCACCACACTGTTTTGCATTAAATTCAATGGTCCTTCTATTTTTAATTATAGTGTTCAATGTGGAAACCAAGAGTTAAAGCTCCTTCGCTAACTGAACATGTGTTTCCGCATGCGCATTAACACGACGCAAAATCTCTATTTTCTTTTTCAATGAAATGCATTTCCTGTCCTTCTTCTCCATATTATCACCTCCTCCACCTTCAGAAACCATGTTTCTTCAACAACCATCTCGTACACACACACCAAACACCACAAGCTGACTACGAGACAAAACTACAACTATATCACTGACTACGTCTACAAAGCATGCGATATACTAACAGGAAATGGCTAACACCACCTGAAAACACAAGTTACATATGACGACTTCCGCCGAAATGGATTCAAAAATAAATTTTGACAAAAGTGGGGGGGGGGGGCATAAAAGACGGGAAGCATTTTAACAATCGAGTTGTAAATTGCAGGAAGAGAATGCATTGTAAATATAGGCTTTTTGATGTGACCAGTAAAAAAAATAACGTAAAAGGCGTGGAAACGTTAAAAAAACAGGGTTTTACTGCATCTCTTTTTGTGATGGTCTGTGTCTCTGAACCATACAGAAGCGACAGTACCGTTAGCCCTTTGTGGGCTCTCAGAACAGCATCTGCTTTAACTTAAGTGCCTAATACACATTTCAATGTGCCAATAATTTGTTTGTATATGTGCAGTTTCTTTTCAAAATCATGCCTCATGCTAAATAATTAAAATTATTAACTTATTGTAAGTTATTATCTTTTATAATTTTGACCTTTTCTGTTTCTTTTCCTGAAAAGGCGAGTATCGTTTTTTGCAGTCACCATCTTCATGTTGTATTCCAAAGCAGAGAATAGTGCTCTTTGTAAATTGTCCTCAGAGTTGTATTGCATCAAGCAAGTCCTGCTGTATGCCACAATCTTTTAGAACTTTCCATAGTTTTCCCGTTTACCTGATCAAATCGTTTTTCAAGATCTGTAAAAGCTATGAACATTGGTGGTATATTAAATTCCCCTTGTTTCTCTATAAGCTGGTCAATTAAGAAAATACTATCTAAACAAGATTTATTAGACAGTCATACTGTTTATTTATTAAAACATACTACATACAATAAGTTGGCATGGCTACTATTTCCTGTGCACCTTGATATTTTAGCTACATGTATGTTTAAAGGCCTGATGATGGAGACACATTTCTGAGCTCAGAAACGTAGCCATGCCAACATATTGTTCACAATATGTTTTAATAAATAAACAATATGACTGTCTAAAAAAGCAATTGGAACTTTTAATAAACAAAAAAATCTTATGATGATTTAGACTTTGAGTATTTGCTGAGAATCTCATGAATATTGGGGCAACCACCTATAAAAAATTCCTTTTAACCACTCTTCATTTTGTCTTTGTTTTTAATTGATTGATTAATTCCGGTTTACGGGCACGTCAACTACTTAGGTCATTGGTCCCGTAAGTGTAGTGCGTGTTTTTCTCGGGAGGTGGCGATGATCTTTTCCCTGCCGGATGGCCAGATCTGGCACCGACCTACCGTCGACAAGCACGATTTTCCCCTCAACCAGGTATCTCCCACCAGCAGGGCACCGCCCCAGCCGGGACAAGCTGTAAGCTCCCAACCGGTCTCCTGGCATGTGTGGTAGTGTAGTGCATGTTAGTGTAAGTGTGTGTGTAAGAGGAGAGGATAGGACAAGGAAGAGGAAGGAAAGATTGCGCATGGTCCATGGCCCGTTTGTTAGGGTACTGCTCCGGCATTCGCCTGGTGTTGATCGGAGAAACCACGGAAAACTACCGATCAGAGCAGCCGGCCGCTAGAATTCTCCTCCAGACAGTGGCTGAAATTGACCTAGCTGACAAGCTAGTGTTGAAAATCCTGCCGCCATCAGAACTCGAACCTAGGACCTCCCGGTCAGAGGGACTGCAGTGACATCAGCAGTGACATCAGGTTGATGCACTGAGCCATCTCTCCAGGTCTCTTTGTTTCTAAGGTGTCGCCCACTTGAGTTTCTCCAACCTTAAATGTCTCTATCAAATCCTTGACAGAAGTGTTGCTTTGTTTGCATTCTTCAATTATGCTAATTTTCTCACCAAGAGTTAACGTTTTCAAATTGCTGCCTGACATCATAAAACATTGATCAACACAATACCTGCAACTCGTCGAACCGAACAACTGTAAATGTTTAGAACTGCTGAACTCAAAGCATGCATTTAAAGAACTTTGGAAGGATCACTCTTCACGTCTCAACTTCCTTCTCGTGGGCTTGTAAAGGTCAGTGCTATTACATATAAACAGTGGTTTTTGCAGGAATAGCATTGGAAATACTATGTTCAGATGAGGGTAGCAGAGAAAGCAAATGGATAAGCATAGCTCTGAATGTCTCATGGTACAGTGTCGCCACACACAGAAGTGAATGATTAATTTTAAAACCATATTTGTTTTCCATCTTACCCAGACTTTTTAATACTGTCAACATAAAAATTCCTGTCCATTTTCCATGTTCGGCATGTTTCCGGCAAAGGCAAGATTCCACGTTATCCAGGTTCCACCTTAGATAGGTTTTACTGTATTTCATCTGCAGTTTGTTTCAGAATACCTACAAAATGTTGTCTCTCAACATGGATGTTATTATTAATTTCTTTTTCCTAAAAACTATCACCCATTCTCTGTCTGAACATCCACCTTGTTTTACTATTACCCTATAAATGTGTTTGAAATATTGTTTCTTTGTTTTGTTTAATTTTATATTTCTTGTAGTTCCATTCCTTTGGTAACTTCTTGTCTGATTTTAAAAGAAAATAGAATTAACTTTGTAGCTATTTTACACTCTGGTATTGCATATTAGTGTTGTTGACTTGCTGCTTGTTGAAACACAGTAAATGATAGACTTACTACCTCTGGAGCTCCATATATATTTATGTATCATTTTATGTCAGTAGAAGGAGTTTGTTACTCTCACTTACCAGCTTAGATGGCTTAAGGCATCAACTGATGTCATGACAGTGCCTATGTCCTAGGGTTCAAGTCCTGACGGCTGTAGGATTTTCGACATTAGCTAGATAGCTGGTTCGAATTTAGCTGCTGTCTAGAGGAGAATTCTACCAGCTGGTTGCTCTGATCAGTTGTTTTCTGTGGTTTCTCCCATCAACACCAGGTGTATGCCAGATCAGAACCCTAACAAATGGGCCATGGACACAATCTTACCTTCCCCTTCCTTGTTCTGTTCTCACCCCTTACTTACAGGCACTACACTACTACACATGTACGGAGATCAGTCAGAAGCTTCAAGCTAGTTCTGGCTGGGGCAATGCCCCCACTGATAGGAGTTACCCAATTGGGAAACCATGTTAGCCAACGTGTAGGTTGGTGCCAGATCTCACCATCCAAGTGGGGGATAATCACTCCCATCTCTCAAGGAAGACATTCACCGTATATTTATAGGACTACTGACCTTAGCTGTTGACACAGCTGGGAATCACTAATCGATCAGTCAATCTCAGTTAGTTCAATGATACAAAGTCTGTTGTCACTCTTCACCATATGTGTTAACAACAGGTTCTCTGTACAGACCTACTGAGCCATTAATTGGAACTGTCCCAGTTTTGGTGTTGAAATCGCTAGCTACTGCAAGATGTTCATTTTGATGTATTCCGTGTATAACTGTCTGAAGATCTTCGTAGAAGAGTGGTATTTCCATCTTCTGGGGCATAAATTCCTATTATATTGAATTTGGATCTTCCAAATTTTAGCCTGATGCTTCTTATTATTTCTGGAAAAAAGAGCAGCAATCTTATTTTGTTCTTGAAATCTTATTTTAATGGTATGGCTATATCTACTTGGGATCTCTTTTGTTTTATCAACCGCTGTATAGTACATTAAATGCTTCGTTAATTCTCTTGATCCTCTTAGGTTGTTGTTGTTGTTTGTTTGGGTTTTTTCTTCTTCTTTTTCTTTTTTTCTTTCTCTCTCTTTTTCCCCATATATTATTGCAGCATTTACTTCTGCTCTTTTTAATTTCATTTCAAGTTTAGTTTCTTTGTGATATTTCGTTTTGTTCCTTTGTCGTCAAGGTTTTATCAGCTTTTCTGATTGCTTGTAGTTTACTAGGAGTTAAGTGTCCCTTGGCTGTGTTATGCGCTCTGCACAGGGTAAAACGCACTGACTGGGACTGCCAACAAGAAACCTTATTTGGCATGATCCTCAAAGATGTGCCATTGAATATTGTACCAAAATCTATCGAAAAGTTATCATAACCAAATATCTTCTGCACATCATAATCATATCATCACATCATATCTTTTCATGGGATTGAAAATTGTTCAGACCTGTAAAATTGTTGATTAAATTAATATTAATCCACAAACTACAGGTCTGTGTCAAACAGTTGTCAATTTTTGCCTTAATGTAGTACTGCAAATCTATTGTTGTGGTTCATTGAATTTTAATCGTCATCATATACTTGACATAAAAGCAATACTTACACTTAAATAACATTAAATTGGTCGGTTGATGTATTCGACTCAACCTTGTATTATTTGTGTAGGTGCGCTGCCTTGGGCAGGGAAGGTTAACGTTGATTATTTTATAAAAGATGTATATGAATTGTTAATTTATAGAATTTTGCACCTGTGTTGCAGGACCTGGTGGGTATGGCGGCGGCGGTAGTGGTGGTGGCGGCGGCGGCGGTGGAGGCGGAGGCGGCAGCGGCGGCGGTGGAGGCGGGGCTAACAGCAGTGGCTTTTTAGCAGCAGATCAACGTGGTTCTGGTGGTTACAACTACTCAGACAGCTTTTCATCAAGTCTCAATAGCAGCCGATACCAGACTGCTGCAGATTCTACTTTCTCACGTAGTCGTTTGCTTGATAATAGTGGTGCAAGCTCTAGTGCTCTCGGTTTCTCTCGTGACAGTAGCACCACATACCGGGATTCAGCAAATGGTCTTGATACATCCACTCGGGGAGGTGGGCTATCAAATTATAGTTCGGGCTATCCAAGTGGAGGAGGAAGTGGAGGTGGAGGTGGTTATTCTGGTGCTTCTGGGTCCTCAAATTTGCGCTCTTCAGCTCTTGGTTCTGGAAGATCACAATATGGTCTTATGTCACACTCAGGACTTGACAGAGGCTCTACATCATATGGTGGTGGAATGGGGGAAAGTTCTGGATTTGGTGGTTCAGGCAGTGGCTCCTACTCTGGACCAGATCAGCGTTTTTCTTACATGACAGGTTCATCTTTACCTCCCCTTCAGGGAGATCGGCATCGTTATGGTGGTTATTCTTTGTCATCATCAGAGCCTCCCGATCAGTTCAGAAAAGGCTCTCAATATGATAAATCAGATTCTGGCCCTAGATTAGGGCCAGTAGGTATGGCCGGTAACTCTGGGTATGATGGATACTCAGGGATGAGTGGATATCGTGCTGGCTGATGACAAAGGTGAATTAATTTTGGAATTAGGTAGTAAGAGAAACAAGGGCGTTAGCATCTTGAGCATCTAGCTTATCACGGCCACAAGAAACGTTAGATTATTTAGTTTCTTTTTATTGTAGTTTTGATGCAGTGGTGTATTCCAAATTAATCAAATGTACAAAAATGACTGTGGCCAAAATTATTGTTTGTTTGGTTTTTTTTTTTTAAAAAAATTTTATATTTTTTCTTTTTAATTATTTGAGAGACCAGTGTAAAATACCTCAATTTATAGGCTGATAATGGCATGTGCCCAAAACTTCAGATATTTTTATCTAATTGGTGATAGTACAGTTTATCTTAATAAGTTGTGTAAATAATAATATTTACAACATAAATCTTAGTAATTATATGTGACATATTACATTTAAAAGTAGTTATCTAGATGTATATTCCTCTTGTTTTTGTAACCACCAGTCCAAATTGATTGCCCAGAAGAGACTACTGTTATCATGCACGTAATTCTCATTCAACACACATCATAATGTGCAATGCAAATAATTACCTTAAATTTTAGTAAAGGACATTTTGCATTATTAATTACAAAATATATGGCTGTACATATTGTGTTCTGAAATAAATATTCATTTATATTGAAACATGTTGATAATTTTCATATAGAAATCATAATTTTAAAAGTTTGTGACATTAATATTTTAGTTACCATGAAAATATACACAATTGATGTGTGTTCCTAATTTAAATAATAATTTATATTTTAATATTTGGACCAGTCTCATGTTAGCAAAATTTGCTTGACACATAATGATAATACACGCATCATTATACTGTTCTGAAAGAAAGAAATTGGTTCTGCACTAATTACAATGCCTTTTTACATTTTTTCATAAATTATTTAGTAGTGAAGTTTAGTTGCAACAATATGATATTGCTGAGGAAATTGCAGACTTGGCTGTGTACAACCCTTGTTAACTGGAAATTTGTGAACCACTACAATAGATTTTCATTGACGACAAATTTACTCGGTCCGTGCGCTATTCAATAAATCTGAATTATCATTTAACATGACCTTCGATTATCATATTGCAAATTGAACTATCTTTTGAAAGAAACATTACACTTCTGTTTATGATTTAGAGTAAACGAACATTAAATTTTTCTTAAATGTGATTTCTGAACTTTCTTCATGAAATATTGATTGACCAACTGGAAAACATAATTGTGGCCTTTTTCATTACAGTATCTTTAGTCCTCTTATTATACTGTAATCATTTATAATTATTATTTAGCAACTTACAGTTCAATTATTGATGTCTGATGGTAACAGAAATAAAATGATTTGAAGAAATAACTACATTATATTTGTTTAGGGTTTCTAAATGGAAAAATCTAATAACAAGAAATAGTTTGAGAGTATAAACATTGTGTAATGGCAAGTGAGAATTATACCTTGACAGAGTAGTTTCATGTTGATTGTGGAACGATATCTTATTTTTCATATTCTTATACTCACTCTTCTGCAAGTAAGTCTCAAGAATAATTTTCAATTCTTACTAAAGATTGCGATAATGTATTTTAATGAAGTACCTTGAGGACACATTGATGAGGTGTGATAGGTTTTGGTTGAGTAGCATCTCATTAATGTACCCTCATAACTTTTTTAAAAATTAAATTCTGTATGGTTGCTTGAATATGTAGGTCACAATGTACGTGGTGTAATTAGCTCATAAGGACAAAAGACTAGAGTATAATAGAATTCTAATAATTTGATTTGATTTAAGTAATCTGCATACTATTAATTTGATTTCTAGAGTGTTGTGTACCAACGTTATTTTTTTTTTGTGTGATACAGACATCAAAAGGAATGGTAAATATTATTTGAAAATATTTATTTCAAATCATTCCCTGAAAACAACTTTCAGGTGTCTGAATGAAATTAATCATGGAACTTATTTGCTCAATAGAAAAGGTGTTTTCAGTTTTTCTCTTTACTTTGACAGTATTATTATTAATTTTACAATTTTCCTTCTGCTGTTTAAAATATGGTTTCATATTGCTTTTATAATTACGGATTTCCATGGAACGTGATCTGTGAGAGTGGGAATTGAATAAGGTGAATTAAAACTATCGGCAGTTCCTTTGTATCATGATGGATCAGTGCACTTAAATCTTCAGTTGAACAAGTATGACATGGTTTGAAGAAAGTTATTTGTTTACAGATATTTTACCTGGATGTTAATTGTAGATAACATTTTCATGATAGGAATGCATTGTGAGGTATCGAAGTTTACACGAGAACAACTGCAAAAATTCCTTTACAAATTATGTATAATATTCTACCAAATTAATTTGTGTGTCTTCACTTCTGCAAAACTCATTACACCCAAGCAGTTTTTAACATATCTATTAACGTTATTTGAATTCTGTGTTGATAATGAACCTCAAAATTTATGGTATTTTGGTTCATCTTGTTAACATGCACAAATCTTGTGGATGTTAGCGTGCAAAATAAATGTGCACTTACGAAGTAAAAAATGAGTGTGTTGACTTTCATATAAAAAGAGGTTTACTTTATCCTTTGCAAGAATTCCAAGTGAATGTATTCTCAAGTTAGTTTATTTTTTCTTTTTGTCTTTGTCAAAGTAGCTGTAATTTTATTGACAGAATAATGTAATCATTCAGGGATAGATACAGGTCATATTTCTTCGTTTACCTTAAATACTTTGAGAAAAGTTCTTAATTGTAACATTGTACTTTTGAGGGAGACATTCCTGCATAAATCCCTGCATCTATGCATTCAGAGAAGGAAAAAAAATTGGTCACTATTGGACTTGTAACGATCATAACTAACAAAAGTTAATAAGTGTAGCACTCGTTACTTCTTGCTAACCATTTTTAATTGAATCATGATATGATGCTTCTGGATTCTGGATTTGTGAACTTTTTCAACTGTGATTTATGGGAAGTTCCAAGGGAGAATGGAAGAGATTTTTGAATGTGATTTTCACTTTTGAATCATCATTAGAAAAATGTAAATTGTACCTTGCTGCATAAATCTTGAAATACGAAAAGGTGTCTCATTCAAAGATTTTTGCGTGCATTAGTATGCTGTAAGGTTTTGCATCAGAGCATTACTTTTATAAATGATGTACTGAAATAATGCAATTTAATTGTTGGAATTTTTATACCTGAAATTAATTGTGTATGTCTGAAAGTGTCATAGCTTAAATGTTCCCATGAAATTGTGTATGGGGCTCATTCTGTAGAGGTACAGTAAAACCCCTTTATAAGAGACACCTGGGGGAATGGAATTTTGTCTCTTATAAGTGGGGAAATGCATTTTTGATGTGTTTAATGAGATATTACCATATTTTTAGTGGATTATTATGATTTATACACTTATTTTAAACTTGAAACATAAATTAGTTGATTCCAGAGCCCATTTAACCAGATCTATTGAGTGAACTTTATGACATTTAAAGCACACATGCTCATAAATTGATTATGTGAACAAATCGCCTCTAATGTAAATATTGACACGAGAGTTATAAACAAATTACATTTGTGTAATTTTTGAAAAAACAAATGATAGAGCAAAATGATGTAAAGAGTCTTATAAGTATCCTTATAATTGTCACTACCAAAAGTTTAAGAAAAAAATTTGGAGCCGTTTTTGAGAAAATCTTGTTTTTGTAAATGTTTATTATTTTACTCGATATTACGTGAAAACTGTTTTTTAGTACATAACGTTAATGAAAGACTTATTATAGAGAAACATTTTTATTATAAGAAAAAAATGTCTATCTTCAATTTGTAGCTGTAGAAAAGCCTTGAAAAAACTGCAAACTTTTTCAATTTCGAAAATTTAGAGTTAACGGCGACAATCCTAACAATGCCACCTCTATCAGTGAATTCACTCTATTCTTACAAGAAATTTAAAGAAAAAATGTGG
>JAHLJT010008446.1:212145599-212161678 GCA_031308135.1 Acheta domesticus
GCAGCCCCTACGAGGAAGGGCGGATGCACATAAAAACGGCGAGCCGTTGAACATTCTTTCTTCTGGTTCCGATCGCCATTCACTCAGCAACATCGAGATAGATTCAGCGAGAGATTAAGTAGGAGTTTCTGGACGTCAGAGAGACGTATAGCTAGCAGTGGCGTAGCGTGACTCACACGTTTGGGGATGCTCAACAATAACACACAAAATGTCACTATCAACTACTTCGTCTAACAGGCGAACGCAACACAAAGCAGATACTCTGGGACTACTTCCACGATCTCGATTGCTTACGACGGTGTAGGCGCTTCCCTCAAAATCCTCACAGCAGTCAGGGCTGCCGATGTCTTGAAAGCAAATTATACAATGGCTCAGCTTTAATTCTTATACGCGAATGGCAATAAGACCATTTGTTAATTTATACATTGCAGACTTAAATAATATGTAATCTATTTAAGAGATAATACAATTTCTTGGATATTAATTAAGAAATAGTAGTCAGGCACTATTTCTACAGTTTGTACCATGACCAAGCGGGGACTCCCGAGTGAGAGAGAGAAAGAAAATTTACTGAACGCCTGAAGTGTGCTGCGCTCTCGTGCACAAACGAGCTTCTTTCCGCAGTAGACGCTAGCGTAAAGCAGTCGGGTTTCTCTGGGCCAGGGATGAAGAGGGAAGAGGGGGACCTCGCCATCTGCGCATGCGTCATTGCTCGTCGCAATCTGGCGGCAGACGCTGAAGTATTTTATCTTTCAACCAATCAGAGGCCAGCTTCAACAGCCCGCCGAATTCAATCATAGGAAATCATTTTTAAATTAATACAAAACGTGTTTCGCTCAACAGACCACTTGTAAGATTATCAATACAGTATTTAAGGTTCTTATATACGGGGATGCTCAGCATCTCAGCGTCCCCTGACGCTACGCCACTGATAGCTAGCAATCACGAATTCATTAGAAATTTGCCGGAAGAGAGTTTTTCGTCAGTTAAGGACGGGAGTAATTGATTCAGATCAATTCGTTAAAAGTAATACAGTAGGTAGTAAAGAAGGGACAGTAATCTGTGTAGTGAAGAAGCAGTCACTTTCAGTCAGAAGCGTAATTAGAACTGTGCTATCGAGTGTTACGCGTACTCCCGAATTACGCAAACACGCAATAGTTAATCATTTGCGACGTGCAAGGGTCATTCGCACGCGGGCGTGAACGAGACGGGGCAAGAAAGAAGCAGAAGAGGTCTCGCCCGGAAGAGAGAAGAAAACGGAAGCGGCGAGAAGGCGAAGGCGAGAGGGTGACCGAAGTGGAGGCGGAACGCGCCGAAGACGAGGGCAGCTTCCACGGGCGAAGGCTCCGTGAACGTCGCCGAACGAACACCTGCGCGCGCTGCTGTCGCGAGCCAAGGTCGGCTCCCAAGACGGGCAGTTGGCGGTGAGGCGAAGGTAACGGCGAGCAGCGCAAAGACGCTGAGATGTAGGTCAACACCCGCGACCGAGAGAAACTTATTAAAGGGAACGTTTCGAAGGGAAAAACTAAAGATTTCTGCCAGTTTTAAGCAATTTGCCTACAGAACTGTGATTAAATGTGTGTGTAACTTATGGTGTTCACAGTAACAATTAAATTGAGAGTGTTCAGTAATTGTTCACATTTTATGTTCAATTTGCTTTGGATTAAATGATAAGAATCCGAACCCAGCGTCACTATGTATATTAAATAGAAATTGACGTCGAATTTTATGAGTGAGATGAACGACGGGAATTCCCGAGGTATTAAAGTATGCGCGAAGAATTGAATGAAGCATTCACGCATTCTTAAAGAGAAAGGTACCATTTTTTTGTTCTATGATTTTTTTATGTGTATTCAGTGTAATCATCGAAGGGGGGTTTCAAATTATTAAACCCAGTTTAATTGATTTGTGTGTACTTGTTTGGATTTTATCTCAACACCCCAGAAGATCCAACTGCCCTGAGTCATCACAAAGCTCGCAAGAGCATGATATCTGTGAATTCCCAACTGGCACCTAGGAATTGATAGGCGGGGAGTTTCTTTAGAATATGTACATACACATACACACTCATCGTCATAAAAAAAGCTGCACCCAGAAGGACAAGGCGGATTGCGATGATTGTTGGCAGGCAGGTAGAGGGTACCACGCATACAAAATGATTACACTTTCACATTTGTGGGGCCAACATTTATTGCACTACACGGCCATAGACGGTACATGTTAGTATGACGTGGGGCCGCGATGTTAGCGAACACACGCGTCCAGACGTTGCGGCATGGAGTTGTACAGGTCTCGAATGGAGTCCTGTGCTAGTCAATCCTATGCAGCTTGCACCTGAGCGCGCAGTTCTTGCAGATTGATGGGTAGGGGTAGGATCCTGATCGCATACTCCATAGTATCCCAAACATTCTCGATCGAGGAGAGGTCTGGCGATGCGGCTGGCCGAGCCAGATTATCCACGACTGCAGGGCATGCTCTGGATATGGCTGCGGTATGCGGACACGCGTTGTCCTGTTGAAATAGGGCATGGGCGTGGGCATTCACGAACGGCAGTCACCGGTTGCAGGATCTTCTGAATGTACCGTGCGGCTGTCCAAGGAACACTAACGGTGAACGGACACCATGGGATGTCGCGCCCCCACACCATCATCAGGCTGGCGGGACGTGTGATGGAATACCACAAACCGCTCGTCGTGGCGCTCCCTCCTACGCCTCCACACACGGACCCGGTTGTCATCGCCAGCAAGGCAGAAGCGGGACTTGTCGCTGAAGATGACCCGCTGTTAGTCTGCATGGCCTCAGGTCCGTCGTTTCCGACACCAGGCGAGTCTGTAGCGACGATGCTGGGGTGTGAGTGGCAGGCGTCGTAACGGTCGGCGTGCGGCAATCCCTGCGTTTTGCAATCACCTGCCAATAGTATTGGCACTTACAGGATGTGACAGTGAAGGCTGTACAGCCCGCTGAATAGCACCTATCATTCCGTTGGAACTGTTCACACGTGGCGGACAATCCGTCGGTCCTCCCTCCTCGTGGTGCGCGGTGGACGCCTAGATCATGCATTTCGTATGTGCGTGCCTTCCTCAATCCATTGCCGGCAATAGGGGGCGATGGTGGTGTCCATACGACCGGTGTGGCAAGCAATAGGGCAACATGACCAACCGACCTCCCGCGCACCCACGATATGGCGCCTCCTGAAAGCGTCTAACTGGACAACTGGCTGTCGAACGCGTCCCCTAGGCATAGTGGACGTGCAGGTGAAGCTCTGGCGGCGCAACCCGATGTCGCAATGGCTAGCGCTCCCGTTTGAACCCCTCTTTTCTAGACCGGTGGGCGCGACGTCACGCACCTACCACAGACCCCCCTGCGCGGTCGACCGTGAAAACGAAATCATTGGCGAAGCGAATGGTGTGCAAAATACCCACCGAGTTTGCAGCGGATCAGTAGGGTCCTTCGGGGTGCAGCTTTTTTTATGACGATGAATGTATATACTAACGAAACTTGCCGGTCTAACTATATATACATATATATACACATATATACATATATACATACATATACACATATATACATATATATATACATATATACATACATATATACAGAATCTTTAGCTTAACGCGCAACCCATGTCTGAGAGCACTTGTTCTTGTTTTGGTAATTTGGCAACCGCGTCTCTTTGCCACCTTTCAAGAGAGCCAGGCCGGTCACACCGAGCCGGCCGAGGAGGAGGCGACCGTTAGGTCATAAGATGCAGCAACTTCCCGGTTTCTGTGTTTTCCCCCTTAGGCGGGCAGGTACGCGGCTTATGGGAATCTTTACGCGCTGCACGGAGTGTGTGGGGTGAGGCAGGGTGGGCTGAGGCATGAGTAAGGAAACAAAACGTCTCTTTAAGCGATTCTGTCCAGCATGCTTAAGAAACAAAACTGTAAACCAAGAGAGAGTCTGTAAATTGTAAACCAAGAGAATTATTATTTATTGAGAGCCAGCTCGGAGAGAAATCAGAAATATATCTTGTGAAACATTACCGCGAAGCTCTTCATTATTTATAACAATAATATTGTGTTATTATTATTACTATTATAAAGGAATCTACATATAAAACAAATCAAATCTTAATAAAATTATTAAAAATATTAATAAAATATAAATAAGTAGTTAACTAATAATTATTGTAATTAATTAACAAAAAAAATTATAAAATATAATTTCTTCAAAATGACGAAAAAAACTGACCGTGTAAATGCTCAAAGTGACCACCATTTGCCAAGAGACAGGCGTGTACTCTTTTCGGTGTAGTGGTGGCAGTACGTTGAAGAGTAACAAGGATAGAATAAGTGCTTTCTCTTTCTTCCAACTAAAATTCTCATCCCAAAATCTGAGGGCGTGGGGCCGGGGGTTGCTAAAAGTGAAAGGGATGCCGAAGGTATTTCACGCGTTTGCCAAATCGCCAAAACAAGAGGAGGTGTTTCCAGGCATGGTTTGCAAGATACACTAAAGACCCGGTATACACACACACACACTCACACAAACACACACACACACACACACACACACATATATATATATATATATATATATATATATATTGTGACGAACATGAATTTTGAGGTTCGTCAGGTGCCAGAGCCCCATAAAACACAAAAAAGAACGGGGAAGAGAGCGCGGCGCAGTTCAAAAAGGGCGCGCCCGCAGACGAGGAAATTGTCGCCCGCAACGTTCATCGCAAGTCGCGAGAAAATTACGTGCATTAACTGGAGGGGAGGAGGAGGCGCCGCGTTGCCCCTACAAACCGAGGGCATAAAACGCTAATCCGCAAGCGGAAGGGCCGCTTAAGCTTTCGTCAGTTGGAGCAGGCAGCATCTCTTAAGTTCTCGTCCGAGGAGCAGGCAGCATCTCTTTAGTTTTTTCCGACAGCGGCAGTTTCCCTCCGAAGTAACGGTAGCCGATGTTGAAAGATTATGCGAAAGAACGTAATTTTAGTTAGGAGTGTTCGACGTCAGAAAGGCGTCTAGTTAGTCGTCCGCGTATTTGTTAAAATATTCAAGAAAGATTTTTGGCAATTACGGCACCGTGAAAGAGGTCTCCTGTGAAATTTGCGACAAGTTGACGCTCAGATTAAGCCATAAAATCTGCAGCTGGAACGGGGGAGAGATCTAGTACGCGGCGAGAATCAAACCTCACGCCAGCGTACGAATAACACTGGGCACGAGCAAAAGAACGCGCCGAACGAGATCTGGAGACGGGCGAGTACCGGTCGTGATCGGACGAAGGAGACGGAACCGGGACGGGAGACAGAAGAGGACGACGGAGCTGGGAGCAGAAGATAGAAGAAGAACGGGACCAGGAGAGGAAGACGGAAGAAGGACGGCGACGGGAGCTGAAGACCGAAGACGGAGGCACGAAGGCGGCGTGTCGCTAGGCACAAGGCCGCGGCTCGGAGCGCAAGCGCCGGCAGCAAAAGCGACAGCGAGCGACCAAAGACAAGGACAGCTCACCAGGAAGGGCGAGGTAAAGAAAGATGTTAGGAGTTATACGGGGAGGTTCTAGACTGTGAAGGCGAAATAACTTTCATGTTGCAGTTATAAAAGCAATAGCCATTTTGACGCCTGGTTACCTGTTGGTTTTGTACATGAGTTAAAGTAGATTGATGTGGTAATAATTGTATTAAAGTGTGGAGGAAGTTGTGCTGCAGAGCACGTTTTTTTGTTTCAGAGGTGTTAGAATTAAATGAACGTGAAATGAGATTAGTAAAGCGACACGCAGTGATCGAGTCAAAAGTGCAAGCAGAATTTAGTCAATTTTTATTTTTTTTAAAGAATTCTTAATTTTTCCATGAACAGTAATTGTGTTTAGAATTTTGAAGAGTTTTGGTTATTTGATTTAAAGAGGATACGGCGTGAGTTGATGATTTTATTTGGAAAGTTGAAAGAGAATGATGACGAGTTACATGTGTAGTAGAATTAGTTATTATTTTTGAAATCATTAAACTTTGTTTTACTGTTATTTGTGTTCGTGTGTTTTGGATTGCTCTCTACACCCCAAAGATCCCGCTGCCCTGAGATATAAGTAAGCTCGAAAGATCAGATAATCTGCGCACCCGCCCAGACGCTCAAGCATTGTTGAGAGAATTAACAAATTTAAATACATTTGGGTGTTCGGGGCGGGGTTTGCGTCAGAATATATATATATATAGTTTTGAAACTGTGATAACACCTATTGTGCAGTAATAAGAAACGGAAAAGTTCACTCCCCTTGGGGGAGCTACATCCTTAATTCCACACAATGAAATATGCAATTGTTTTCCAATTTGATGCAAACGGTTCGGTTTTAAAGAAAATTGTTATACTAAAAACATTTCTCCTAAAAGTGTGCACAAAAAAGGTGATTTACGTTCTTTATGGGCAGGCAAATTGTTTTCGAGATAATTCAAGTTTAAAACCCATTAGCAAATTTTTGTTATCAATAAATCGGGAATGGTCCGATGTACATGGTATAGATATTTGGGTAGTGTATTCAATATACACAGAAAGAAACACACAAAGTTTGATTAAATTATCTATTATACTAAAGGCCGATTTGATTTCTGGTTTTACACATACAGGAGACACAGTGGTTCTGTACGTCAAACGTCAACACAACACCCGCAATGGTACCATTGGTACCTCCTGAGTATGGTGTTTTGGTATCCCTGAACTTGAGCGTCCCCAAGCACAGAGAACCCATACTTTTGTCTCTGGTCCCCAAGCAATGCAGCGCATTATGATACTCTCTGATTCAACGCATGTCGAGTAGAGATATCTCCAGGAATAGTTAATTGATTTGATTTATTTGGTAAAAATCAACTGAAACTGTATATGACGTATGGGTGAGAAGATTATTTGCGCACTTTTTCTTAAGTTCTACAATCTCTTACCAACATTTTAACTATAAATATGATAGTTGGAAGCTGAATAAAATATAAAAAAGATATAATAAAATTTAAAAAAAGTGCAAGATTAGAAACATTTGAAAAAACTAGCTATTTCTTTCCCGAGTTACAGAAAACATACTTGCAACGGTAAACGAAATGTAGATACGATTTTTCTGCATTGCTAACAAAAAGGTAGGCTATTCTTTACCAATTGGGGGGATAGCGAATTTCGTTCTTCATATGTCACTATAGGTTTGCCAATGCAACAAATGTACATATTCACCATTCATTCTGCCAATCGTCATCGCTTGGTTCAACATCATGAGCAACCTCAAATAACTATTATCACCAATATGTGGAGGGTTTTCAAGGTCTATCCCAACATAATTTTATTCACATGACAGTGAATCATTCGTATAATTTTGTGGAACCATTGACAGGTGCACTGCAAACACCATTGAAATCCAATAGACCCCCTTACGTCATCACCTCGCACGCGGTGATTTACGCCAGAATGATTTAGACACCTCGTGGAATATTTCTGGCGAAAAGATTGCAAGAAGATGGCTGGAGATCCATGTCTGTTTCTAGTTGAACATTACAATATTGGGTTTTGAAACTTGTGATTTTTCCAAAGAAAGTGTTTTTATATTTTTTAACTCTGTTTTATAAGCAAACGTATAATTTTTCCTTCAGGTTTTAACGACGGAACGAACTTAAAGAACTTAAACGTCTGCTGTCCCGTTAAAGGCCTTCGATAATCTGTTTACAGGAGACGAATTTAATTCCACCACGCCCCTAAAGGGTTGATGTTGACGGCCTCTGCGCACATGTCGGAGTTGCTACTTTGATTCACGACTCGCTGCTCCCTACAGATGTTACAACCCAAACCAAGTTTCAATGTGTGTGCAGTTGTATCTCCCATTCCTCACACTTACTGTCTGTAACATTTACATCCACTCCAGAACAGTGTTTCCGCTGTCGAACTCTTGGCTTTGATAAACCAAATACCCTCTCCGGTCTTAATAGGCTTTGATGTAAATACCCACAGTCCTCTCTGGGACTCGTCCTGCTCTTGTCTGAGAGGCGACATTGGAATCAGTTATATACACCTGGAACTTGGTTATTCTAAATTCAGGTGAACCAACTCATTTAGCCATAGCCACCAATTCTAGGACATGTATTGATGTGGCTCTCTGTAGCCCATCACTTGCAACCGTTCTGCAATGGTATATTCCAGACGACCTATTTGGAAGTGACCATTACCTCACTATATTCCACATTGATGGACTTATTCATGGGTTGTCTCGACCCCCTCAGTAGTGTATACAACTGACTGCCCAAACTTTCAAGAGAGTGTCCAGTCTATCAATGCCCAAGTCGACTGGTAAACCGCGACACCCCTTCGACCCTTGGTGGAATTCGGACTGCTCAAGGGTGGTCAGTGCCAATAAAAAGGCGTTGGTACATTTGAAATACTATCCAACCGCGGATAACCTATTTGATTACAAGAGGTGCAGAGCGAAGACGTGGAAAACCACTGTAGAAAGAAAATATTCGTCCTGTAGAGCCAATGTTCTCACTCAATTGTCATACTCCACCACGTCTGGTATGGAGGAAAGTACGACAATTCAAGGGATATACCTCCTTACATTCAGTGCCAGGTCTTCTTAATAACATCTTGAGACGCAATTGTAGGAGAACTTGTATGTAAACATGTCGAGTTCGGTGAACTATGCCCCAATCTTTCTTCTGATCAAAGAAAGAATGGAAAACCGCACTTCGAATTTTATGAGTAGAGCACACGAGTATTACAATACCTCATTCTTCATGTGCGAAATGCGCTCTGCATTGACACTTACAAAAAGAACTGCCTCGGGGCCAGATTATATCCATAACAAAATGCTACATCCGCAGTGGCAGAACACGCTTTTTCCGTTCATGAGCATGACATAAGTTTGAAGATGTTGAAGTTTTATCCCTTATGGAACACTACCATGCCCGTCTACACCGCGAAGGCCCATTGAAATTCATAAACATCCGGTAAATTGTAATAAAAAAGAGGATGGGATAAAAGTCCACGCGACATGGATACCTGCACTACGTTGGGTGAAACCTAAGCCATTCCTACGTCATCAGCCGACGCCAGCGCCCCAACCGATAATCACCAGTGCCCCAGCGCCGTAAAAAACGAAGAAATATTTATTAGCTCTCTAGAAGAACAGTGCGTACCCACGGACCATTGAAGTCTACCGCAGTTGTAGACGAAACGTTTGGGCCGAAAAATGTCCGATCGACCATGGCTATACAACCCGGAAATAAAAGGTATTTTTAATAATATATCCAGCCGTGAAAGCCTACGTTGTTTTATTTATCGCTTTTTCTATCCGATTTTCTTACCGCTTCTCCCTACTGGCCGATCATAATCTGTGACTTATATACCTTAGGAGGTAAACATCTATCGCTATATCGATATCCAATAAACCGGTATATACCAAAGAGTACTATACATTGAGATGTCCATAGAGTTTTCCAATGAAACCAGTGAGTTCGCGCGGCGGTCATATTGATACAACCTAATTCAGATTTGCCGCGTGCTTATAAGTGTGCGATGAAGTGCTGAATTTTGTTTCTTATACATTTAGAATATCATGTCGTGTTGTAGAGTCTATTGATTGGGACTGGCATATTGAATGTGTAATTTGCCATAATCACTTGTGTTGCATTTGGTTGCGAGAAAAAAGTCAAAAACCATGCCGGGTATAACCTTCACACGTATGTAAGTATTAAGATTTGCTTTGCTAATTATTTTAAAAGGTGCAATAATAAATATAATATATTAAAGTAATGTTTTTTCAACGTCCCAAAAGATCCGTAAAAGCCGGAAAATGGATTGCGGTTTTGAGAAGGGAGAATTGGACCCCCAAGACATTGTTCTATGTTTTGTTGTCAGGGGCGGATCCAGCCGATCATTCGGGGGGCATCGTAAATTTTTGTTAAATAATAAACATATTTGGTATTATATTGTATATGATTCATGTATTGTATATATGATACAATTCTTTCAACTTCTATCCGTATTAGTGCTCAAATGCTATTTGAAAATTGCAATAACGTCAACCGTTCAAAAGTTACAGGAGGTGCTAAAGATACACGACTCATCCTGTATATTGTAACCTCTCGGTTGTAGGGATTCTAGTGCGATCGGGCTCACCTTAAGATTTAAAAAAAACAAAGTCGTGACCACAGAACAACAAATAATTGGATACGCGTTGAAAGCAAAACAAAAAATTACAGAATAACAATAACATTGACACTAAAAAACAAACACAAACAAAGTCTTAACAAAATTTTTCAAAAACATCAAAAGGGAAAATCAACTTCAAAATTGTCATGAGTTAATTTCATAATTGGTACACATTAGAATCACAGCAGTATCTTCTGTGACAAATAAATGGAAATTCAACAAATTGAATGAGTAAAATCCCTGGTGAGAATGAGGAGTGTACATAAAGGCACTTCAGAGGGATAAGCACGTGCATTTGGCATGACAGAGTGTCGTAGTACTTCCTGTTTACGAAAATTTGCGGTTAACTGTCCTTCAAAATATATTGCATCAACATTCAAATATAATTTCTTGCACGAAATTCTCTGAAATTACAAAAGAATATCTTGTATTCAATCAAAATGAATAAATATATGAAAATGTTTTTGCAAACACAGAATTTTCAAAAGAAGTTTCTTGAAAATCTATAGGAATGAAATTACAAAAGAATATTTTGTATTCTATTAAAGTGAATAAATAGAGCTTTTTCGAAGGACCGAATATTCAACAGAAATTTCTTGAAAAAATACAGAAAAATTACCATTTATTACATCTATTTTGAGATATTTGAGTTCACTTAAATTCTTCAACAGTTCATAGCAAATATATTTTTATAACACTTTTAATTATTTATTAATAGCTCTAATTTATTCCTGACTTGACTTGGATCCAACACTATCATCCAGAATGTTCTTTATAAAGCCAGAAACTGCACGTGCGTCTTATGGACACGACAAAAATTCTTTCAAAATTAGTGATATTCATCCCTAAGAAAAAATACACAACTTCACATATCTTCTGCAAACGGTACAAAATTACGATGAAAATACAATGGGAAGGATGCCCCAATCATTGAACAAGAATGGTTGCGTAGGCTTCCGCGGCCGGAATTCAGGGTGTCCAGGCTATCCGGGATGGGCCGCGTCGTTGATTTGGTGGCTGACGTTTCGGCCAACATATTATGGCCTTCGAGCGAGCAATTTGTGCAGCTTTTGTGAACGCACGAAGTGCAATGTGCGTTCACGCCACTGCGGTGTGGCCACCCCTACCCTTACGGGCATCTATGGCCAATCCTGTAAAAGATAGAAAGAACAGAAGGTCAGAACGACAGTTGCCAACTGGCGCGCGCATTGCGTGTGCAGAAATACAAAGTTTTATGTTTTCAAGTCTCATTTAGCTGTTTCAGATTTCTCTTACTCCAGAAAGTGCTTCGGTCGCTTATACTTAGCCCACTCTTCGGGCTGGTATGAAGCGAGCGAGGAAATGAGAGTGTTTTCCGAGGTCAGCGGCGTCTTTGAAAAACTTTGTTGCTATTTTTCTGATGTGTTCAATAAGCAGTGGCATTTCTAAGTCACGATGCAGAGCTTTAATAGGAATATACCTTGGGGCGCAGAGGGCGGCCCTGAGGCATTCATTTTGGACTACTTGCAGTTTTTTCAAATGGGTATCTGCTGCAATTGCCCAACTCGGGCAAGCGTAGTCCAGCTGCGGCCTAATGATTGCTTTATAAAGCGTGAGGCAGTTTGCCGTAGATAGTTTGCTCCGCTTGTGAAACAAGCTTCGCAATCTGCCTTTGGTCTGCCGCGCTTTCTTTTGCACGTTTTCTATGTGCAGTTTAATGTTAGTGGGCTATCTAACGTAACGCCTAAATATTTAACACTTTTCGCCCATTTAATTTCATCTCCGCAAAGCGCGAGCGGCCTCGGCTGTGTGAATCGCCATTTCCGTGTGAAGAGTACCGCCGCACTCTTACCCACGTTGACTTTGACCCGCCACAGCTTCAGCCACTCCTGGATCTGAAGTAAATGTTGATCCAAGTACTTCTGAAGAAGCTCGATTCTTTTTGACGTGGCTATTACAGCCGTATCGTCAGCATATAAGGCGAGTTCCGTTTGCGGGTGCGTAGGAATGTCACGCACGTACAGGCTGAAGAGCGTAGGAGCAATCACGCTCCCTTGAGGCACTCCGGCCCGCACGGCGCGGCTTGTGGATTTGGCATTCAGAAGCGTTACTTGAAACGTTCTGTTTGCCAGGTATGAATTAAGAAGGTGCAAAAGGTATGAAGGGAAGTTCATGGAGTGGAGTTTGTATAGGAGACCGACGTGCCAAACCTTGTCAAAGGCGCTGGCGACGTCGAGGAATACTCCACCTGTAAATCGGCCTTCATTGAAGTTGCGTCTTATGCGGTCCGTGATTCGCACAAGCTGATGCGTTGTGCTGTGTTTTGCACGGAAGCCAAACTGCTCGTTATTGATTAGAGAATTATCTGTAATAAATTTGAGAATTCTATTAAGTATTAATTTTTCACAAAGTTTACCGAGTGTATTAAGAAGGCTTATAGGTCTATACGACTCGGGAAATTTGGGATTCTTTCCCTGCTTATGAAATGTAAGCACATGCGCGTGCTTCCACTGACTCGGAAAGTGCTGAAACATAAAAATTGCATTAAATAAAGCGACCAAAAACACTATGGCTTGCTGCGGCATCTTCTTCAGGACGTCGTTTGTGATGCCGTCGGGGCCGGGAGCTTTTTTAGCTTTCAGCTCCGCGATGGCCGCCGCTACTTCAGCTTCAGTAGTGAAACTCGGCTCGTCGGCAGGCGCGTGCAGTGCCGCCGTTACTGTTTGTTGCACTTCGACAACATGCGGTAACGGCGGCGTTTCCTCGACCGGCTGAAACTGAGATTCTAGGACATTAGCGAGGAGTTCAGCTTTTTCCTCATTAGATTCCGCGATTTCTCCTGCGCTGTTCTGAAGCGGCGGCACTGCAATCGGCGTCCTGGAAAAGCATGCGAGATATTCTCCATAGCGAATTGTCCTCAGGTTTGAGGCCTGAAAGAAATTTGTCCCATTTCTGATTGCGGTAATCCGCTAACTCGATTTCAACTTTGCGCTTCAATCGGTTTAGCTCCCGCTTGTCAGCTGGGTGTCGCGTGCTCTGCCACACTCTGCGCGCTCTGTTCTTCCTGTGAATTAAATTTAATAAATAGGGGGTTAGTGGCTGCTCCTTTTTTGAGGAACGCTGCTTCTCAGCTGCTGCGTTGAGGCTGTCAGTCACAGCTTCGGCGAATTTTGCTGCTCCAGCTTCTATCTGCTGCGGTCCTGAAAGAGCAGACGCGTCAGGTATGCGCTGCTGCAGCTCCGTCTGAAATTGTTTCCAATTAGTGCGCCGCTTCTGCGTCGTAGGTGCAGTGGATAGTGTCAGGCCGCCGCGTCTCATGTCCGCTATAATCGGGAAGTGGTCAGAGGAGAGTTCATAGTTGATGGTAAGGGTGGGTGGGTAGTGAATGTTTTGACAGAGTGCAATGTCAAGAACATCCGGTTTGTTGTTGGAATTGTAAGGATAGGAGGGTGATGAAGGAGCAAAGATCTCGCAGCCGTTTGCATCAGCGACAGCTTTCAGCTTACGGCCGCGCGGGCAGGTGATGCGGGAACTCCAGGCTGAGTGCTTGGCGTTGTAATCGCTTGCTATGACTGTCGGAGTTCTGTTTGCCTCTACTAGTTTTGCAATATCTGCAGCTAGTTGGGCGCACGTTTCCGCGGAGCGGTCGGGGCGGGCGTACAAAGAGACAAGTCGAAGCGGCCCACGCTCCGTCTGAACGACAACAGCAGTGGCCTCGGCATGCTGCAGCTGCGGAAGAACTGAAACATAATGATTTATGTTGCGTCGTATGAGTATTGCAGTTCCGCCTTTGTTGACGGCCGTCGTATTAGCTGCTTGTGCTGCTCTATCATTCCTGTAACAGATGAAACCTGGAATGTTAAAAGACAGATGCGGCTCAGCCATGTTTCACCCAGCATCATTACTGAAATATTTTGCCGAGCGAGAAAGCTGTGTAACTCTGTCTGCTTCGTACGCGAACAGATGCCGTTGCAGTTCCAGAAAGCAACGGGGCCGCAATTCCTATAAAAAGAAGCAGCCATTATTTAAGGGGCGGGGGCGGGACGTGATGTGGGTGAGGACGGGCTCGCCTCCCTCGACGCGCCCCCCGTAGCAGCCTCGACCGCCTCGTGCGAGTGCAGCAATAATTGCTGCACTACCACACGAAGAATGATCTGCGGCCACTCGCGAGGGTCGCAGCCGGTGATGGCGCGCATCAGCGCGCTCAGGACACGCTGAGGAGAGACCCCGTTTCGGGCCAGATCCTCTAATGTCGCGTCCATGGCGCGCATCTGCTCGCCCAAGGACGCGGCGAGTGGGCTCGCCTCCGCCGTCCGCCTCCGCTGCTCCACGCGAGCGGCGCGCTCCTCGCGGGCCGCGGCGGCCGCCGGCGGCTGGCGCTCCACGGGCGGGGCGAGGTACCAGGGCGTCCGCGTACGAGCGGTCCTGGCGTCGCTGCTGCCGCTGAGCTGGTGGGCGTTCGCGTCGCTGCGAACGCTGAGGCCGCGGTGGTTGCGGCTGCTGCGGCGGTGGCGTGGGAGAGCGGCGGCGCGAAGGTTCGCGCTCCCGTGAGGGAGAACGCGACGCCTCCGACTGCGTGTCGGCCGCTCGCCGTTCCTGGATGCGGGCGCGCCTCTCGAGATCCCGCTGCTGGCGCCGATGCCGCTCCTGCTGCGCCGGGTTGGCCCTGGAACAACGGCGCTTGAATTCGGGGCAACCCCAATATCTCGCGCCGTGATTGTCGCCATCGCAATTAGAGCAATGGCGCTCTTCCGCGGGGGCGTTCGCCCCCAGAGGGCAATTGGCGACGTCGTGTGCGTCGCCGCATTGCCTGCAGCGCGTGCGGCGCCGGCAATTGCGCGCCACATGCCCGAAATCCAGGCAATTGTGGCATTGCGTGGGCCCGCGCGGTGGCCGATACAGCTCCACGCGCACGCGGAGCCCACGAATTGCGTCAACCTGGAGGAGCGCTCGGTGGCGCTCCGTATCCTCCAGCGTGGCGATGATCAGCGGCAGTATCCTGCCGCGTCGTCCCGGCCGCTGGCTCGTCATCCGCTCCAGCTTCGAAACCTGGAACCCAAGACGTTCCAGATTAGAATGGAGCGCGTCAAAGGAAAGTTCGAGCGGTATGCCCCGAAGGACGTACCGCACGACTTTCCTGTTCCCTGTGGAGTACGTGTGGTACTCCACAGTTCTCTCTTCCAGGACGGCGAGCGCATCACGGTACCCCGCATGCGAGGTGCACCGTATCCTTACGGCGTCGCCGGCCACCTCCGCGGTGATTTCGGCTTCGCCGCAGGCCGCATGCAGCCCCTCAAGGAGGCCGAAGATGTCCGCCACCCCGTAGAGAAAGATTGGGGGCGGGCGGCGGGCGGCGGACGAGCGTGAACTCGCCCTCTCCGTCGTCCTCGTCCTCGCCGGCTGGCGCAGGAGAGGCGGTGGCTGCGCCCGCTGGGGCGGGCGGCGTCGAGGTCGCGCCGTCGGCGCCCGCAGTGGCGGGCGGCGGCGTCGGTGGTAGCGGCGTCACGGCGGCCGGTGGAGCGGCGGCCCGCGCGGTGCCCGACGTGGAAGGCCCCGCGTCCGCTGAGATCCTCCTGCGAACAGAAGGTGATCGTTCATGCTCGCTGAGCATGTCGGTGTATGGGGAGCCGGTGCGTTTCACCGTCCCCCGCTGGAGCCGCAACACCGTTCTGCCACGCTCCTCGCTACCGCCCCCCGTAGGGGTCGAGTAGGGAAGAGCGGGAGACGCCGGCGTCGACGACATCTTGTTCTTTCGGAAGCCCTAAAAAGGGCTGATTTGCTCTTTTTTGTAAGCCCTAAAAAGGGCTGATTTGTTTTGGGCCCTGAAGAGGGCAAGCTCGGCTTTGCTCTTTTCTAGCCCTTAAAAGGGCTGTTTTATCCCGCGGTGTCAGGAGCTCTTCGGCGACGCGTCCGTCCTCCGCAGGCGGTCAGGTAGCGAATCCC